>JBBMOE010000002.1:1937563-2130174 GCA_037975065.1 Chaetodon trifasciatus | reverse complement strand
GTCCAGGTGGGGTGGGATGGGAATAGGTGGGGGCGGGGAGTGGTGGGGCAGGGCTGCTACCTCTTGGGGAGAGGGGCTGGGCGGGATGGAGAGGCTGCTTGGTGAAAGGGAAACGCATGCACCTTCACGGTGAACAATTTGCTCATTTGCAAGAACAGAGGTCCAGAAAAACAAAGCAGAGGTGCACCACGAGCAGTTTGAAGAAGCAGTTTATCTGTTTCAAATACTAACCAAGCACTGTTCATACTGCCCAACAATGGCTTGTCTCTTCATTAGTTTAACAGCTTGGTAATGCTCCCTCAACAGAAGCCTCAGAATACAGTAACCAGTAAAACAGATCAGAGTTACTGTAGTTTCTTGTGTATTGGCACAGATGCTGCTGGTGCACCTCTAAAATAATGACATCTGCATGAGGGCGCTTACACACTCGGTTTTAACAAAGCTCGTGGTTGAGCAGCATTATTTGCATCGGTTTGTGTATTTGGAATATTAGATAGTGCATCCACACAATTGTCAAATTGTCTCTGGCCAACACTGGAATGTCTTCCTTGAGACGTTCAGATTTTGCACACATGAAGATATCTGAACATGGCGACGCTCAAGGACGTGACTGTAAAGGAATAGTTTCAGATTTTGGGTTGAGCTTCTTGTCTCCCCACCATCAAAAAGAAAACAAATGTAGAAATTTCCCAAAATGTCAAACAGACGTGTGATGGTGATTCCCGAGGATGCCTGCAACAAACACAAGCGTAGTTAAAAGTGAGTGTATAAGCGCTCTTAAAGATCACAGACTGCCTTCTCTCCTCACCTCTCATCTGCCCTCTCCCCAGTCAGCTCATGGTTGGTTATCTACTGTGCATCGTCATCTCACCCTCATCCTCATCTCAGCTGGGCTGCAGTTGAGCAACATGTTACATCAAAGCTTCAGCACTGTTTGCTTTCATGTACTGAGGATGTAAAAAAAGAAAAAAAACTGAAGGGTTTCACTTCAAAGATCTCGTATTTGATGGATCGTACTGTTAGATTGAGCTCGCTGACAAGGACAGATGTCTCGTTTTGAAATGAAACTCTTTTACTTGCAGACATGTTTTTGACACCGGAGCATGCTCGTAGTCATGATACACTGTACCTCCAGGAGGGAGAGATCTCCATTTTCTAACAATATCCTCATAATGGTTGGCGGCTCGCTTTGACTGAGCTTGAGTCACAGTCCTAAGTACACATTTAGCCAACCTCTTCATCTCAAGCCAGACAGCTGTGTTTGGAAAACAGCCTCAAAGTCAACCATGACGTCTTGTTCTGAGGCGGACTGTAATTCATCCTCCTGTCTTCATACTTGCCTGCTTTATGTTGTGAATCCCTTTTATCACCACTCCAAATGTGTTTTTCTTTGTGAGTGGACCTTACTTCAGTGTACTTTTTCACTTTCTCCTTCCAGTTTCGGTTGTAATTGATGTCAGCAGTTTCCAGAGCTGCAGGCAGAATTTGTAGAAAAGTACAAGGCAAAGAATGGGACAGGAGGTTTTCAGCCTGTGCATGTTATGCCATAGAAATGGAGAGAAACAGCAAATGTGCTCAGCAGCTCTTGTAGGGAAGTATTGAATGTTCCCCAGAGGGTTTTGAAAATGGAGATCTTTTCTTCTGGTGTTTCATCTCGCAAACTGTAACCTACTGTGTTTGACTGCCTTAGTCTCCCAAGGGAAAGAGGGGCAACTTATGGTGGACACTACACTGTGATTGGCTGTGTCCTTACATAGGGGCGGGACTTTGATCAGCATGTTGCCCATCACAACACTGGGTGTACCGTTCCAACCCAGGGGAGCCATTTCCTGGTTGTAGCATCTGTTTATTCAGTTTTAAGCCCCCCTTACCCCCTGCAAAAAAAAAGAAAAAAGAAATTTTTTTTTCTTGTACTGTTTTTGTTTTTGAGATGAATTTTGTTTTTCTCTGATCCTTTTAATTTTATTTTTAAGAGCGCTGTTATCTTGGACATTGGCAGAAGAGATTTTCAAAAAATAATGCAAAAAACAAAAAGAAAAAGAAAGACAACTGAGTGGGCAAAAGAGTCATTTCAAAATAAATTTTTTTTCCAAAACCTGCTTCTCTTCGTCTTTTGTGTATCTCTAAAGCTCATGAATAGTCCTAGATTAATTCGTAGATATTTTGGTAGGAAGTTAAAACTCCAAATGAGTTTGGTTGTGTACATGTTTTTTTAATTGGCTTAGACCCTGAAAAAGAGGGCTCATCAGCATCTTATCTGTTAGGTTAGTAGTTGTAGACACGGTAGAGCTGTTCTGTGTCAAAGACCTCCCTGATTTGTTCTAGAAAATGGTAAATCAAAGTAAGTAACCCATCTTGAAATCCCAGCAAGCTTCTCTACAGCTTCTGTTTGTGACATCATTTCCATATTTGTTGACCATTTTCAAATGCAGGCTGTACGGTGTGTTTTTTTTTAGACTTTTGAATGTATTGCAGCCATTGATGTGCATTAAATTCTGAACAGTATGAAATTCTATCAGACTCCTTTTTTTTTGAGAGAACAATCAGAAACCAAAAGGAAGACGTATTCTTCACTTACGGGCTCATGAATGCTAGACAGAGATCTTCAAGTTGGTGAAATTTCAGACTTATTTGTAAGAAACGCTAACATCACTACCCTGTCGTAGGTTGACGGTCACACAAAAAGATCCACAGACTTTCATGCCTCCAGGTCATGTCTCCTGCTTGTTGAATGATCTGCCAAACAAACGTTCGTGAAGGAACAGTGGGTTGTCAGCATTACAGCCGTGGCCAAAAGTTTGGTTTTCACAAAGTTTGCTGCTTCAGTGTTTTTAGATCTTTTTGTCAGATGTTACTATGGTATACTGAAGTATAATTACAAGCATTTCACAAGTGTCACAGGCTTTTATTGACAATTACATTGAGTTTTTGCAAAGAGTCAATATTTGCAGTGTCGACCCTTCTTTTTCAAGACCTCTGCAATTCGCCCTGGCATGCTGTCAATTAATTTCAGGGCCACATCTGGACTGATGGCAGCCCATTCTTGGATAATCAATGCTTGGAGTTTGTCAGAATTTGTGGGTTTTTGTTTGTCCACCCGCCCTTTGAGAATTGACCACAAGTTCTCAATGAGATTAAGGTCTGGGGAGTTTCCTGGCCATGGACCCAAAATTTTGATGTTTTGTTCCCCGAGCCACTTAGTTATCACTTTTGCCTTATGGCAAGGTGCTCCATCATGTTGGAAAAGGCATTGTTCGTCCCTGAACTGTTCTTGGATGGTTGGGAGAAGTTGCTCTGGGAGGATGTTTTGGTACCATTCTTTATTCATGGCTGTGTTCTTTGGAAAAATTGTGAGTGAGCCCACTCCCTTGGCTGAGAAGAAACCCCACACATGAATGGTCTCGGGATGCTTTACTGTTAGGACTGGTGGTAGTGCTCACCTTTTCTTCTCCGGACAAGCCTTTTTCCGGATGCCCCAAATAATCGGAAAGGGGATTCATCAGAGAAAATGACTTTACCCCAGTCCTCAGCAGTCCAATTCCTGTACCTTTTGCAGAAAATCAGTCTGTCCCTGATGTTTGGCTTCTTTGCTGCCCTTCTTGACACCAGGCCATCCTCCAAAAGTCTTCATCTCACTGTGCGTGCAGATGTACTCACACCTGCCTGCTGCCATTCCTGAGCATCTCTGCACTGGTGGTGCCCCGATCCCGCAGCTGAATCAATTTTAGGAGACAGTCCTGGCACTGGCTGGACTTTCTTGGGCACCCTGAAGCCTTCTTCACAGCAGTTGAACCTCTCTTCTTGAAGTTCTTGATGATCCGATAAATGGTTGATTTAGGTGCAATTTTACTAGCGGCAATATCCTTGTCGGTGAAGCCCTTTTTGTGCAAAGCAATGATGACTGCTCGTGTTTCCTTGCAGGTAACCATGGTTAATGGAGGAAGAACAATGATTTCAAACACCACCCTCCTTTTACAGCTTCCAGTCTGTTATTCTAACTCAATTAGCATGACAGAGTGATCTTCAGCCTGGTCCCCTTCAACACTCTCACCTGTGTTAACGAGAGAATCACTGACATGATGTCAGCTATTCCTTTTGTGGCAGGGCTGAAATGCAGTGTAAATGTTTTGTGGGGGATTAGGTTCATTTTCGTGGCAAAGAGGGACTTTGCAATCAATTGCAAGTCATCTGATCACTCTTCATAACATTCTGGAGTATATGTAAATTGACACCATGAAAACTGAGGCAGCAGACTTTGTGAAAATGAATATTTGTGTCATTTTCAAAACTTTTGGCCACGGCTGTAGTTTGCAGCCTTGATAGCTAATTACCTATCAGCTGTACATGTGAGAGCTTGAAAAATGTAGCTGCAAATATGGCTTTGGTCACTTTAGATGTGAAATGATGTGACCCTTTGTCTTAACCACCACTGCTAAAAATACTGTCTGTCTGTGGTTTTTAAGCTACTGCTATGAGTGCGAGGGTTATTTTCACATTGTGTCCCTGTGTAGCTGCTGATCAGCTGTCAATGTAATGCATACACCAGCCCACCCACTCAGGGTTAACCGTTTAAGAAGGATCCAATATTAACCTTAAAGGGAACCCCAATGATTTCACACATGCGTTTCTTTGCAGGTCTTAGGAAGTCCTACTGCACATGTGAAAAAGCTGTATGAAGCCTTTGTGGCCTCAAGTGATGTCACTTGAGTCTGTTGGGGCTGAAAACTACAAGTTGTGAATTGAGGCTACCTTAGCTGCTACTAGCATAACACACCTGAACTTCGGACCAAACTGAGGTTGAGTTGCATTATGGGTAATAACAAAGAAGAAGTGATTGTGTGGAATAAAAGATATTTCAGGCTTGTCTGGTTGTTGAACTACCCATCGTGAGTGCATTGCAATGCTATTAAAAAACTCTACTAAAGAACTCGTCACTACCATTTTTTAAAATCCCTTGTGTCGGATGAGGTAATGGCAGCATTTTGGCACTTGTGGATTCAAAGTCCACAAAGCAACCATCTCTGGGAGCTTAGGGGACTCCCAAGGGTTTCCATGGTCACCACTCTAACCGTCATGCCTAGCCGCTCAGTAGTCGGGGAGGAAGACGAAATGTTGCATAATATTCTAGTCAGTGTCTCATTTAGGTCCTCACTATCTGTCCTTGTCCCTCTGCTGCAGCCAAAAGGTCCTCCCAGATCTCAACTGTCATTTTAGTAAACTTCAATAAATTAATGTGTCACTTATTAAACGTTAGCTCAGAAGAAATGCTTTCGGGTTAATCACTAGCTGTTTCGTACTCTCTCTGCCATGCTAACGGCCTTCTTTCCAAATCAAATGGTGCAGTGAATGATCAGATTAGCTGCACTGAGTCAATATTCTCTTTCACTCCCTTGTATTTAAACCATTTTTCTTTGTACCACTATTCACCAGGATAATTACATTACTGATAAGTGTGTTAGCATTGAACACTGCTTCCTGATGACTGAACCACAGTCATTAAACCTCTCACACTTTGCATTTACATTACGGTCAGGTGTGGTGAGTCAGCGGAGATGGCCAGTGAAATAATCAATGGTTTGACACTGATTTCCAATAGAGAGGCCTAATTTGCGTGTTCTCTTGTTGCTGTCGATGCCGGCTTTTCAATATGAGTGACGGCTGCTGGTCTGTATCAGGTCAGTCAATGGCCCCCAGCTGTGCAAACCCACACACCATCAGCATGTGTGTTATTCTGCTACAGCTGTCAGATGAATGGATTAATGGTTTGTCGGCATGACTCAGTCGCTGATCAAACATGACTTCTGTTGAGTGAATGAGTGTGTGTGTGTGTGTGTGTGTGTGTGTGTGTGTGTGTGTGTGTGTGTGTGTGTGTGTGTGTGTGTGTCTGACAGACTGGGTGGGTGGTTGCTGTGATCTGTGAGGACTAATAGCAGGTTGCATAATGACAGAGCTCTGGTATGGCTCACTGGCTTTAAGTAAGCTGTAAGGAAGTGAGTAGCCGAGGATGAAGTTTAAGCACATACTACAGTGTGTGTGTGTGTGTGTGTGTGTGTGTGTGTGTGTGTGTGTGTGTGTGTGTGTGTGTGTGTGTGTGTGTGTGTGTGTGGGCACTAAGACTAGTTGAGACATGAGTGATGTGTTTGAAGTTAAGGTGCCATATTAATGAGGTTCATGCCTCTACAAAGATTAGATGTTCTGCAGTTTGGGGAACATGGAGAAATGACTGAGCGTGAACATCATTCCGTCTTATCTCAGGTTCCAGAGAATGAGGAAGGACTGGTACTGGTGTCAAAATCTGCCTCTTAATATATGCACACAGTCCCTGGAGTTTTTAGACTGCTGCCTTATTTTGCTGTTTTATTTATTCCAGAGAAACCACACAACTTCGCAGTTTCACAGAGTGCAACCCAGAGTTCAGTTTTCATTGTTCTCACCGTCTACAGCCATGCTAGCACACTGTGAGGCTATACTTTAACACAGGTGCTTTTAGCCAGGTGCTACGGTCAGAATGCAAGCATGTGCACGATAATAATGGCAGCGCACTGATGTTTAGCGGGTATGATATTTTCCTATATTCACATTTGATAATTAGTGCTAAACACAAAGTACAGCAGAGATTAATGGAAAGGTCAGTTTTTTTCATAATCCAAAGTACTGGATGAGCAGAAACTGGCCAACAGACAGACATTACCATCCCTAGAGCCAAGCATCTGGCATGGCTAAATGCTCAGGAGTCTGTCACTTTAACTGCACGTTAATATTTTACATCAGGAGGGTCAAACAGTTAATACTGATGTAGTCAACATAGCAATTTAATTCTATAGCAATAACAGATGATGCATGTAAATCCCTCCTCCTTTGGATCTTGGATGCAAATGCAAAAAGTAGGTCAAAAGTTCAATCATTAAAAAGCCACAAAAGAGGCTGATGGTGGGATAAAGATCAAAGTGTACAGGGAACCCACTGGCACAGATCAGCACATTACTTTTAACTCTCTACTGACAACATAAAATAACTGTGGCCAGGAGCCGTCTACACGGAGAAGCTTTTGTCAGGGAGGAGACTCAAGTGAGGGAGGAGCAGCAGGTCTGAGGGGCACTCCAGGCAAAGGGATGCAAGGAGGGGATGATAAGAATCCGCTCTAGCCTTAAGACCAGCGTGGACATGACGGGGACAACCAGGAGCATTCCAGCTGGTCTCGTCTGTGTAGCTGGGCTGTTGGAACATTTAGGCAGAGTCTTCAAGTTGCAAGAAGTGAGTCATGCTTTTACCACAAATGTTTGAACACAGCAACAATATCCTTCTCTTGCACTGTATATGCGTGTCACTTCAGCCCTATTTTTTCCCTTTTATGCACAAAACTACAGGGATTGTATATTGGGTTGTGAGCACTGCTGGAATGCGGGCGACCTACACTCAACACCGAGCCTGAACGCATCCTGTGTGGACGCAGTTGGAGGTCTGAAGCTGCAGCTGTTGCTCTGTTAAGATTCTGTTTGACTACACAGGCTGTGTGGACATGGTGAAAGTCTGATTTTCACAGGTTTGCAAAGGGTGACATACAACCACAGGCTTCGATGGTACTGAACATCACTTCACATGCTCAAAAACCCAACGCTTTTACAATACGCTTCCAAGATGCAATAAATGGAAAACTCTTGGCATTGTTGGAAGCACATTGGTAAATTTTGGAAGTAAAAATGTCCTCTGCCTTGTCCTTTTCACTTCACAGTCCTCACTCTGTCCTGCATGTTCTGACAGCTCCAGTCAGCGTAGCCAAAGGCAAATGCAGGCTACATCATCAGTCTCTGTGTGGCCCTCACTCAGTCTGTTTGCATGCATCAGAGAAAGAGCGAGACAGAGGGATGTTAGCATACGGGACCTGTAGGAGTGTCCAAACAAGGACTGTCAGATCAGTTCCTGCACAGCGATACCACTCAGATCCTTCCTGCATTCCTCAGACCTCCTCAACACAGCAGCATACAGTATTTTACAGCCCACAGTGAGTCATGTGCTCTGTCAAGCATGAATGTGTGTGTGTGAGTGAGAGAGAGAGAGCAAGAATTGTTTTAAGCCACCCAAAGTCTCCAAATGTTTGTGTGATGACGATTTTGGATTTCTATGCATATAAGAACAGCGCCCTCACAGAGACAGGGTTCTGATGGATTTATGGTTTTGGATTGAGATTCATTTCACATTGGGTGCATTTGTGAATATAGTCATGCACTGTAGTTGGTAGGATAAAAAACAAAGAGAAAGAAACCAAAATGTGTGAGCATGTGTATTACACCAGTTTAGATGTCTCTATCTCACCACTGAGATGTCCTTTTATCTGCATACACTGAAAAGCTGCATTATGTCTGTATGACTCTCAGCCGTGGACACACAACATAAGACATTCCATTTAGAGTTTAAGATAAAAGTCTTTCAAACTTGGTCAGTTGGTTCCTTTCACTTTGAATCTGCGACTCTGTCACCGCTGTTTGACTGATTCAACATTTGGTTAGTCACAGCTCAGCGGGGTCCTAAATCCAGGCGGACCAGCATGCTCCGAGCCGTCGGATGATGTTGAAATAACCCCTCACTCTGGGAATGAGCTCATAACGTCTCCCAAGAAAGAGACAGACAGGGGCACTAAGTGTGTATGAGCTTTGTGTGTGTATGTGTGTGTTTTGGGAGGGGGGATCACTTCCCACTTAATGAATTCATCTCCTCAAGAAACATATCCCTTGTATCCTCCGCTTTAGCTCATGCTGTATGTGTATTAAAGTTGTTTTTGCACTTCTTAGTCACCGTTCAGTGAATCATTGACAACAGTAGTGAGCTTTTAAGGCAGCTTGTAATGTTCTGTGATCCAAGAATGTCATTACTAATTCATTTCACTGTGGCAGGCAGTCTAGATCAAATGTAAATTGGGAAGGTGTTGGAAGCCTGACTGAGACTTGTGAGTAATGTTATTTGGGGACCCCAGTTGGGTAAAGAGGGAGAGAGACAGAGAGAGAGACAGCAAGAGAGAGATAATGGCTGGCGGGAGGACGAAGGGGGGCTTGGAAATTGAAATTTGCGCAACTGAGCAAAGCAAATGGGGGTGGGAGGTGGGGTGGGTCTCTATTCAGATTCTTCCAGGCCATGTGAATAGGGAAGACAGAGCGACAGAGAGGGAATGTGAGTGTGAATGGGTCAGTTCTCAGTGCTCCTGTGTGCCAGCGCTGCACAGTGTTGGCACAGTGATGCCATTGTCAGGGACTAACGAGCTGAGGGCGACTTCATTCTCCCACCCCAAATGAGCATCTGTTTACCGAGTTTACTGAGTGCGTTTACACTCTGAATACGAGCTGACAGTGGGGTGTCTGTATGCTGTGATGTCAAGCTGTTATTGGTTTTTTTATCACTGCTGATGATCGCCCCTCTCAGTTATCCACCTCTGATATGAAAGACGGAATCTTTATTGCGAAGTTAGACTGCAGTTACTTATTATTTCTATTGTGATCAACAGATCTTGTGAATATATTGAAGGCCTTAACTTCTAAATACAGAGTATGTTGGGTTCAAACTGTTCTTGGGAGTTCAGTATTGGAAAGGAAGAGTATTGGAAAGTAATGGAAATGTGAAATGTTTCCCTCCATCACTTTGTGTGTGTATCATTCTATAGGAAATCTGTGTCTTTGTTGTCGTCTTTGTTAAAGGATGTCATGGCAACAAATGCTATATCATTAGGTTTGGGTCATAGATCAGCCCCCAGAAAGATCCATTGAAGAAAACTAAATACATGCTATTTTGCATGTGTGTCCTCTTCTTTCTGTCTCAGCATTTCTAAAATGCCTCTGGTAACAGTTCACTGTGTGTCAAAGTATAATTAAAGTCAAACTAAGCAGAAGCTTATCTGCGTCTGCATTCAAGGAAGCTGAAATGGGCAGCTCACATCCTGTTCTTAAAGTTATTTCAAAGATGGCTGACCCAGGATGAGCAAAGTAAGCAATGCGATGAGGAGAAAAGTCCATTTAATCCTGTGGGATCGTGATGATTCATATTGCTTTTGACTGACAAGGTTAACTGATCGAATAAAGTCCATGTGTACATTGCAGCTGAACTGGTCCTAGATGAGCCAACATGTAATAATTCCCAAATACAAACTCTTGTTAGGAGGATGTGTCTTCTCTCCCACTGGTGAGGCTGAGTAGAGTTATTGTTAATTAATGTGTTTTCTACATAATGAATTTAGCAATCAGAGATTATATTTTGCCTCATATTGTATCATAATGTATTTATATTGTACAGATAAATAGGATCCTTATGCATTTGCCACATATTGATTATATTATATGTTATATGGTGCCATATTATTCTGTACTTTACCAAGCTGTATCACATTATAGTGTATCATATTATATCTTATCTTATTGTCTCCAAATGGCTTTGAATATAATTTTACATTTGTGTTGTTTTGTGTTGGGTGTGTTGTACTGTATCGTAGCATATTAAAATGTGCCCTGCTGCGTAATATTGTTTCAGTTGTATCCATTGAATTTGTATGTCACTGTATCATATTGCTTCTTATCCCATCACTTCACATCATACACAGAATATATTGATCCATATACATATTATACAGCATAATATTGTATCATATTACACATGTATCATATCACCGTGTGTCATATAGCATATCTGTCAAACTATGTGTAACGTAATTATTTTGAATTGTATTGTAGGTATCATGTCACTTTATATCAAGTAATTTGCATATCACAATATTCATCATCAGAATCAGAATCAGAATTCCTTTATTGATCTCCGAGGGGAAATTGTTTATGTTGTATTGCATCACATCCCATTGTATTGTACTGTATTATTTGCATCACATTGCACTTCCATCCTCATAATGTGACACATAGCGGTCTATAGTAGATATGTTTTGTATGTATTGTGTACAGTCAGCCGTCTTACTGAACATGACACTGTCAGTTAGCCCACAGAACATTTTCACAGCTGAAGTCAGGGGAACTGTTTGTTTACCACGTGTCTCCTTGTGAGTGCCATGTGTCTGCATCACTCTACCGTCAGCGTACACAACAGCTCCACTCACCCTTATCTCAGAGTTATACCTTAAGGCAACACATATCTCCTTTCCTCCTCCCTTCTACATTTTCCCTTTTGTCTGTCTCAGTCAGACCACAGCTATATCTGACATGATTCTGCTCTCTGACCCCCTTTTTGCTGTCTCAAACAATTACTGTCCTTCTTTTATCTTTTTCTTTCTGCTCACTGCAGTGACTAACACGCTGTGCACATCTATTTCCTGCTGAAGAGTCTTCTCTCATTCTAATTAAACTATGACTCTCTGCTCTGCATGGATCAGTGACAACCAGTAAAGCAGTTATTTATTTATTGAACCTGCTCTGTTGGCACATTGCTCTGTCTCTGCAGCCATGAGGTTGCAGTGAAAGGTCAGCCATCTCTGTGCAGTGACCTTTATAATAAAAACTAGAGCGGCTGTGCATTTTAATGGCACTCTGAAGGACTCCAAGAGCAGTTTTAGGAATATCACATGTAGATCAAGAATTGATCTGTCAGCTATGGCCACATCTGAGCCATGATGTTAGACCCTTTCAGCAGATTCTCACTCACTTACTTACTTTCAGCAACTTTATCCTCAAACGGCTTAGCATGTACTGTAAAATGCTGAAGTATGCAGCAGGATCATTGTACATCACAAACAATTTACTGATCAATAGAAAATCTATTCCAAAATAGAAAACTTCATAAACATATTCATAACAGGCTGCATCCAGGTTGACTTGCCATTGTTTGAACTGAGGTCTGGACTTTGTCCTACATTAATGTGTAAATGACATTTTAATATTGAAGGAGTTGGGGAAGAGTTTAATTCAATGTCACGTTAATATTTGATAGGTTTTGTTTCTAATATTTAACTCTTAAAGCAGGAGCCCAACATTTTGGGAGATACAGTAAGTAAGAGAGTTGGATGAGAAGAATGATACCACTATCGTTTATCTGTATAGCATAAAAGTACAAATGAGTGAGAAACACAATATCCAGATGATAAGTTTCAGTGAAACTTTAGGAGCAATCACATTAACCAAGATTTCTGTTTTCCTGATCCTTCGAAAGTGAGTTATAGTTATAAGAAGACGCAGCGTGTCAAACTCTTGGAACCAACATCTTTACAACATTGCAAGAGCACAGGCCATATTGATTTTGGTTAGCTGTTGACTTTCCAACCTCAAACTGAAGCAATATCTTTTTGAGACTGCTAATTTCATACAGTTTTTCAGACTCTACTCTCATTTACATGTCTGTCAGAATGTGTGTGGCTTCAGATTTTGAAAGGTATTGTTTTCACCTGGCTAAACAAATGCCTGACAAATGACTTTTGTGAAAGAGGAGACACTGAAGCTCTTCTACCTCGTGGCTGTGCTGGGACTGCCTTCTGTAACAGGTTTGTTTCACAAGGTTGCACCTTACAGTCAAACTGGCAAGCAGACGTCTCAACACCCACATCATAGCTGTGATGACATCCTGGATTATTTCAGCAGATGAATCAGCTGCAGTCACAGAGAGCAGAATGAGGAAGCTGTTTTCCACTGCAGCTGACAGAAACAGATAGGATTCTTAAGAAGTGTCTATGCATGCATGTATCTGTGTGTTTGCTAGCTTGCTTTAGGTTCACTTTATGTTTGATCACTCTCATGTCATTATTTCTGTTAGTGGTGTGCAGTTGGAAATAGTCTCAGTTTTATAATGATGGTTCCATATAAGATTAAGTTCCTTGTTACCAATAACTCTGATATCAAGTGTCATCATAACATGAGGAAGCTTCCACCTGTGGAGAATGTTTCTTTTACTGGATTGCCATCTCCCAAGAAACCACCTAAAAATAAGAGCCTTTTTTATTGCAGTGTTTCAAAGATGCTCAGCTCAGCTGCAGCCTGGGGCGGTACATTATAGTGCGTGCAAACACGCAGAGGAAGTCGCCAGGTTTTCCGTGAAAAACAAAACAAAACAAAAATGGTCTCAGACTCAGAGGAGTGTTAGCCTTATTGAAATCCTTCAGCACTCACATGCAAAGCACAGGAGAAGAACGTGTGTAGGAACTCATTGGTGTTGTTGTTTTACTGTGACACCTGAGAAACACATAGTTGCCCTTGTGACAGGCCTCGAGCCATTTATGTCAAAAGCTCAACAGAAACGTGCTTTGGCTTTGGATTGTTTTTAATGTATGTCATAGTCTTTCTTTGCAGAAACTCTTTTAAAAGTCAAATGAAAATTTAATGGGATCGTGTTCATTATCTTTGCCTCTGAAGTGAGAAAACAGACAAATGTGACGACAATTACATGTGGCAAGCAAGCACAGAAGAACTTTTCTTGAAATGGATATGCAAGAACACTTTGAAGTCGGGTGACAGTTTCACTCTATCAGTGTGTATGTGTGGTGTGTGTGTTGTTCTTGTATTTGCCTGTATTCTTCTTCTTGTTCCTGGGAGGAAATCTGCCTTCCCATGCATGACAATGACAAGCAAAACTTTGCACATGGGTACTGTCCTATGCAAAACTTCCTTGACTGGCATTGTGGCTTAATCGTGTTGATGGCGGTGCTATAGCAACTGTCAACAACAACTAATCAGTTGTACATGCTACAACGTTGCAAATTTCACCAAAGTGTAGCCCCGACGTACAGAAATGTTCAGGTGCATTGAGTTGACAGGAAATATGAAGTCCATCACTTATTTTTTAAACTTATCTCCTCCAACATTGAGCCCACAGTGAGTCAAAATGTTTTACTGTGAACAGCTACTGCAAATTCTGGATAACATGACAATCTTTTCATGACATGATGTATCGTGAATTCCAGTATTGCATTATAAAACTGAATTTTTGACACTATTTTGAATTTCTGTCCTCGTGTAAACTATTTTTAAACATTCTGACCTCACGAGCACCATCTGAAGCCTTTGAATTGTTTTGTAGATAAGTATAATTGTCATACTCATTAGGGTAATATAGTATACAGTATGTATGTATGTGTGTATAATTTTGGTTTGCCGTTCATTGACATGGATACTAGACTTCATCTTGTGAGTCAACTCTCTGACAACTTTGAAAAAATGGTTTCCATGTGCCTCACTTATGCGTAAATCATAGTTTGGTCAAGTTAGTTTGTGCTGCTTCAGGTCTTTATGCTGTTAAGTTTTTCTTAGATTTTTAGAAAGAAGGTGAACAAGAAAAGTAAGCTCTCATTTGATTAGTATGGAAATACTGTATAATAGTGTATGTTAGATAGCTTTTGTTGCTGTATTCTATATATAAAGTATGTACATCGCAGTACTTACTGTTCAGTACATGGGAATGCAGTATGTGCAACACACAACATAACCGGAGTGTGTCTGCCTTTACATGCATGGACAGCTGTCGTAACCCTGGTGGTTTGCGCAAGTCTTAGTGAGAAGCTGCCTCTGATTATCACATTTATCTGTGCGGCTCAACATGATCACAGCGTGCCATTGCTGGGGGAGACTGCCAGTTCAAGACCTTGGATGACGTAGAATAATTGTCTTGTACCTACTCAGGCTTAGTGCTGTGTGAATTAGAGACACATGATTTCAAGGTTTGATGATTTGATCTGGACAGTGCAGCTGATGGACCCTCCTTTATTTCTCATTTGTCTTCCTTTTTTCATCTTCCCCTCTTTCTCCTTATTCCTCCTCAAAAAGCAGCTATAATTGTTCAACTTTTGTTGATCTTAATATTCAAATGATGGATTTCCTGTGCAGTCAGTCAGCAGTGAGACATTTACCATATAGGGATACAACTGAGAGGAGGGCTAGTGGGCAAAAGGAAGAGAAAAGAAGAACTAACAAGACTCACTTCTCAGGTCTCGACTTGTTGACAGCCGAATCAGTATAGGGTAGTGAATGCATTCAGTTCACGGTTCACAGCAATCAAGCCAAGTTTCTCTTTTTTTTTTGTTGGAACGTGTGAACATACACAGTCATATAACTGTGAACCATGTCTGGTTGTGTCTGTACCTGCTTGTAACACCAGCAAAGCAGAAGAAACAGAGCAAGAGAGAATGAAAAGAGCAAAAAGAAGGAGATAGAGAGAGACTAAACGCTGAATTCAAAGTCTCTTCTCCGCCTTCAACTTCAGATGTTTGAATTTCTATTTTTACAGATCTGATCTTATCCATCACTTGTTAACGTCAGTAAATATTGTTAAGCACTACCAATGATCTCTCTTTATTGAGCTGCCTACCACTGGATTGTCATAGCACGATAAGAGATAGAATGAGTTCCATTGTGATGCCGTTTCACAGCTGTAAAATCCTTTCTCATAGTATTATAAACTGCTGCATGGTGTTTGGCCTTCTGATAAGCAGTGATTAAATTTATGGCCACTATTCAGCAGAAGTTACACACTGCCAGTTTCTCAGGAATAACCCAGTTTGGTATTTTCATACCTATATATTGCTATAAGCCGTTTATGATCTATATGAGAAAACAGAAGTATAGGCACTTGTGTCATTTATTTTGGGGGAGGGGAACTTGAGGCCACATTGGTTGAACTGTCAATTTATGTGCAATTCTTTCACTTTCATGATGACTCTATGGCTTGCAGATACATTGGGATTCACCTTCTCAGTTTTGGAACCAAACAAAGTGGGCTTTGGATGTCTTATTTTGAATCTTATATGTTTTTAATGAAAGCAAAAGCAAACATGTTGCTTGTGCAAGAGCAACATGGTTAAGAAAGAGCTCATATTAAGTCCTTTTGAAATACAACCAATGGGCCTCCGCATCAGACAAACCTCTGTTAGACTTCACCAGAAATATAACACACTGAACTGCACACATATTGCATCATGCTTAACTCTTTGCACACTGAAAGATTGAAGGTAGCATCAGAACATAGGGTTTTTTTTATCATTTACCTGTATCCTGTGTGTTTTCATGATGACCTGAGAGGAATTAAATGCTTTGGTACCTGGTCAGGTCAACTTCATTCGTTCTTTCAGAATTATGAATCAACTTTGGAAATAGTTTTTACAGTCAAGGCACTCCAGAAAACTTGATGATTTTCTTGCTCTGTGGTTCTTCTTGTGCTGCACACACGGATTCACTGGTATCCTGTTTACACCAGTCGGTTTACTTGACGTGGGCAGATGGCTGCACGTCACCTTCATTCAGCTGTGCCCACGTGGGTGCATCCACTGTCCTACAAGACCTCATTACAATGCAACACACCCAGTTCAGTGCACACACATAGTAAGTCTCATGCCCTTAAAAGGCATTTTTCAACTGCTGACTGTTTCTGCAGAGTGCTTTGTCTCTCTTCAGCTGCTCCTGTGCAGACTCTACTGGTGAAAGTTGGGATAGGAGAATGAAATTACAGTTTCTCCTCTGGTTACTTCATATTACTGGGTTTTTGTGTAGGCTTGCATGTAGTTTTCGTGTGTAATTTTCTGTGAAATCAGTTATGGGATAAAAGTAGGTAAGGGAACATCAGTGATGCCATCAGATCCAAACTCAAAATCTGTTTGAATTTACTATTTAGCCCTATTTTCTGGAAAGCTACCTGAATATATTGATGACTGAAACAGGAATTTACTCTATCATTTACATTTTTTAAATGATGTAATAACATTGCATTTTTTCCTTTACTTTTAAAACATTGAGTGTAATTTAATTTTTTTTTTTGAGTAGCTAATGATTTCAAGTATCATTAAAAGACCGATCCATTCTGTCCATCACTTTTCGCGTACACGTGCATTTCATTTTTATGACCATCTAGTACTGAGTATGTGTGTATCTATAAAGATGGACTGATTCAGCTACATATTCTCAAAAAAACAACAACCATGCGTGTCAGTGAACACACCCCTACCAACCAACGGCCAATGGTTCCCGCCTCCTGACACCATGGGCCAGTCAAAATGAAACAGGTGAATATTTGCTTCATTTGATTGGCTTCTACAAATGCCATCGCTATTAACACCAGGAAGTTTACATTTTGCTGTCACAAGACGCAGGATGGAAAACCCTGCTGCTCTTCTTTGAAAGGTTAGCGGCACGTTAGACACATTTTAAGTCGCCTAGCTTTGAGAACATCATGCATGTCATATATTCACACAAAAATTTCATATACAGCCCTTTGTGTAGAGAATACAAATGAAGTAACGATGTCCGTTGCTAGCTAACGTGAGCTAATCATCCATGGGTCCAAAATCAAAAGTCCTGCTTAACCATGGAGACATCTGCTAGCTGAATTATTAAATACTGCTGTCAGCGCGTGGAATATGACTCAAAAGACCTTTAACGACACAGAGGGAGAAACAACACTTGGCGAAATATAATTTAATGCATGAGCTAATTACATTTCAGACTTCATATTGCTCTAGCGTTATGTTCTGTTGTTCTGCATCACCTGTATGAATATGCTGTCTGAAATCAATAAAGCACAACATGTATTCTCTGTATTCAGGGCGGATTTCTCCCCTAATGGTACCGTAGAGCACCATGGGTAACACAGAGAGTGTGGTGGTACAAAAGCGGCTGGCCCGCTTCCGCCCTGAGGAGCGGCCCGTGGTTGAGGGGGTCTTTGACAGGCTCCAGGGCAGTGCTGGGGGTCCATCAGGAGCACAAGGGAAAACATTGGCCGGGAAGACTCTCACGCTTGAGATGCTGCAGGTGTGACTTTTTAAGCAGTAAATAGGCTATAATTAGTGCATACAGGTGTCATTCCAGCAGTTTAGCAGCAACAAATATTGTCAAAGTGAGGTTAAATTAAAGATTAAATATCAGTATGTCTGCCAGTGTGTTCTACTCCACTTTTTCTGTCTCCCAGTCCTCGATGGGCAGCCTGGTACCAGACTCCATGGTGAGGAGGGTCTACCTGTGCATGTGTAGCATTGACCTTGGACTGGCAGCACCCACAGCCTCAGGGAAGTCCAGCACCTCTGCTCCCTCTGGGGTAGGTCGAGAGCAGTTGGTCGTCTTCTTAGCAGACACTCTGCGGGGCACCGCAGAAGAACGGGCTCCTCTCGTTATGGCCATGTCCCAGTGTGGAGCAGGGCCGGCAACAGTTGTCACATGTGAGCAGGTAGCAGAGGTGAGTAGAGGATAGACTTAAATAGGAAATAATGCTGCAGTTTCTGTGTTGTTTCTCTTCTACTGTTTTGTCTTTTGTCACAACCCTCCTTTTCACTCTGCTTCCTCCATCCATCCTTACTGACACCCTGCTCTGTCCCTTTCCCTTTCTTCATAGTTCTTACAGGACCTGATAGCTGCTGTAGTTCAGATTCTGGTCCACAGAGGGCGCCTACAGGGCTGGAAGCCAGAGAGGATGGGTGATGGCTCCCTGGGTGTCAAACTCCTGGCAGAGCAGATGTGTTCTGAACTCAAACCCTCAGGTAAACAGGTGATTTGAAGGTTTTTAAACATATTAATGGTAAGCAAATGTGACTTTCCTCTCCTCTTGTCACCCTGTTTCACCCCACAGATCAGGGAGCTTGTGATGTTTCTTGTCTGGAGGACTGGATCTTCAGGGTCTCCCAGGTATCATTGTACCTGGAGATGCTGGTAGCTGAAGGCCTGAATGTGTCCCTGAGTGGCAGGCCAGCTCCCACGTTGCTGCCCCCCTGCAGGGAGACGCCCTGGAAAGAGCTGAAGTGTCTGCTGGACCTTCCCACCCTCATGTTTCTGGCACCACAGGTCAGAAAGCAAATGTATATGATATCATGTTGGTAGATCCTGACCAAAATTTGTTTATTCTTTCCTTGGTAACAATATGGCATCCTGCTTACCCCATTACTGACATAAAAAACATAAAATAAATCACTACTAGGACAATACTTATTTTTACTGAATAGATATTTAGGTGCTCACAAACCCATCAAACCATTTTATGTTTGATTTGATTGATTGTATTTTACATGGTGGAATAACTTAAAAAAAAAAAAAAAAAAAACTGGCGATAACGGTGTCTCACTCTTGGTTTAGTGACATATGTCAATTCTCAGTGGCCACTGTTGATTAGAGGCATGCCAATCATGTTCCACTGACATTTACCAATTCTTGTTGTTGCTGACTGTGTTGCTGTCAGTATGTTATTTCTTCTCCAGAGGTATGTACCACTTTCCACCAACATATAACGGCGTACTGAACCCAGTCACTTTTTGCCGCAACGTAACATTGCAGCACTCAGCAAGGCGCTGTCTTGCCCAATCACTTACATCCAAGATTACTTTATAACAGCCGGTGTGATTTGAAGTTTCCAGAGTTGTAAAATCCTGTCTGAGAGTATTATAAACCACTGTGCAGTGTTTTGGCTCTGAAAAGCTTTAAGATGATCTGTGATGATCACCTCAGATGGTCCAAACTGGACTTATTATTATTATTATCATTATTATTATTATGATTCAGGGAAATAGTGCACAAAATACCTGTGCTTGGGTCTGTGTTGTATCTACAAGATGACACTGACAAACGTCAGACAAAATTCAATATTGTCAACTACATGAATTAAGATCTGTACTCACAACACCTGTTTTGTACATGAGAAATAATCAGTGTGAATACTACAGTATAAAATTAAGAAGTGAAATATACTCTAATTGAATACATCTTACACCTGCTTATCAATGTGAATATCGCATCAGCCAATCATGCGGCAGCAACTCAACACATAAAAGCGTGCAGATGTGAGGTTCAGGTGTTCAGCCCAAACAAAATTTAAATGCCACTGCCTCCTGGAGTATTGGAGCGGGAGATTCGTAGCATGAACGCGCAGACAACAAATGTGGTGCCACTGTGTGACGCTACCTTCTCAATATGGACCAGAATCTCTAAGGAATGTTTCCAGCACCTCATTAAATCCAAGCAACCAAGAATCAGGGTGAACTGGGGTAGAGGTAGGGGAGTGTATGTCAGTGGAGCAGCAGTGTAATACTGTTGGCATTCTGTAACCACGGCAGTGGCATATGTCACTAAGACTCGTCATATATTGATGGGGATTGGTCTGTGGCAGTGGGACATGACTGACAAGGTTGGGCTGATAAATTCCACACAGCAGCAACTTGCCATAATCATCAGTTTGTCTCTTTGGACTGGAAATAAGTAGGGCTGTAGTCATATAGTTACCACTGCTACTGTTTTGACCTGTTTTATTTGTAAGACAGGAACGAATAGCGCTGACAACACTGAGTCAGGCGGAAATGCGTGTACTTGAAACCCAGTAAATCAAATGACAAGAGGTTTTTCCCTCATATTTTGTAAGTTCAGCAGTATTGTGATCAGTTCCACCTGCCTCATTGTTATCTCATTTTACTTTAATTCATCAGACACCACTATCATGCCCTCAGTGACATCATAAACCAGAAACATTCTGCACATAATTAATCGTCATAATATAAATGTGTCTGCCATAACTTCAGTACGTCATAAGTACCACTCACACCATTATTATCAGATTGTAAATTGAGTTTACTGTTATTCATAGTTTTGACCTCTTTGACACAGTGATCAAGCCATGATACTGCGTCTCATGTAGATTTCTGTCATACTTGGTTTTGTTTGCTTATATTTGTTAGCATTTATGCAAAGCTGTGTGTATAACTTATATTTATTGTCTAAAATGAACTGTTGGAGATATTCAAAGACATTTCCTGAAGGCTGTATGTATGTTTGAAGGAAAGAGAATAGTATATAGCACCTGTCACCGTCGTTAAGGACAAAAGACAGACCTCCTGCTGTCCATTAATCTGTTTAAATAATGACAAGTGATGTCATGTAAATTGATCACATAGAAATGTAACTATTCATTTATTCATATGGCCGTGCTATAGAATGACTCATAGCTTAAAGCTGTTACAGAACCACATGTTATTCACACAGGTGTTTTCACATATGCCAGCTGAGTAGAGTCCTAATCAGCCAGAATACCTGAAAGCACATGCAGGACCTTAGAATTGTAAAGTTCTCACGCAACACTATTCATATTTACTCACACTGTCCTTGTACAACTCTGTGTTAACCTCCCCAGCTGCCAGACAGCTACAGCGCCCCCTGGAGGTGTGTGTTTTCCACACGGATGCATGGGGAGAGCTTCACCAGGATGGTGGCCGGCCTGACAAAGCGTGGGCCCACCCTGCTGCTTATCAAAGACACAAAGGGACATGTTTTTGGGGGCTTCGCCTCGCACGCCTGGGAGGTCAAACCTCAGTTCCAGGGTGAGAGAAGGGACTAGCTCTGTCAGATCCCACAGCACGTTCACGTTCTATGACTTACAGACCTCCAATGTAATTTGCGATTTGATGAATGTCATCTCTAGTTTATCAGCTGCCTTCAGCAGCTCTGCAGAGTACACAGTAACGCTAGACTACATGACTCGCACTCTTATCTTAGCAGGTGAACCACAGTTTGCAGCCTTTGAAATACGATGCTGGGTTAGGCTCAGCTCTGAACAGGCAAGACTTTCTTTGGGGGTGTGTTTACTTTGACTGGAGCCGAGAACTGTGAAGTAAGACTAGAAACTACATATATATAGTTAAACTATACAGTATACTATATAACATCATAAAACTCTTGCTTTATGAGGACAACGTGACAACCCTTTGATATTGTGCAACAACAATGTTGCAAGAACATGCCTGCTATCTATAAAGTGGGCATAATCTTTGTGTGGCATTAATAGACAAACATACACATTTGTTGTACTTTTGCATAATGATTGATTGGACAGTTGCTGCAGCACCCGAGCCAATCAAATCCATCCACTGACATGATCTACCCATTGACATGGGAGGCCCCTGGATCAGAGAGATAATTGCATCAAGCTACATCATCAACTACAAACATAACAAACAACAGCAGTAACATAATTAGAGTGAAAGAACAAATATAATACACTTCTGTACAACTTCCTCTGACCATTTTGCTTCATGATTTTCAAATAGTAGCGCATTAATTTGACTAACACAACAGCCTAATTTATATTGCCCTGCCAAATATTTTTGCAGGCTTCCTGCCCAAGAAGAATCATTTGAATAATCCCAATAGAAAATTTGTTTGTTCAGTCTCTTATCGGGCATGTCAATCAGTCTATTCCTCAGTCGCGACATGTTGCCCTTATGTCTCACTTCACATGGCTCCTATTTCATGTCAACACATGCTGCAAGTTTTGGGGCCATTTCATGCACAGGTGGAATTAATTCTATTAACGATGGCACACTGGTTACATTAATATAATAAATTCCACCTGTGCTTGCTTTACTGCTACAACAAGGCAAAACATGTCTGCAGGGTAGAAAGTCTATAGGAAGGACAGGGTGATGTAAGGACACTTCAAGTCATGATTTCATGTAAGAAGCTTGGACAAGATTTTTCTTAACACTGAGGCCAATGCAGCTGTGTGATGTCAACATGGCAGCAAACATGGAAATCTGAAATGGTCGTCCATGATTTATTAATTAATGAGCTACACATGTCAAAATGTCTGTCATAATTTACAGCTGATTTAAAATTGAACAGCAGTCAAACTCTTGATGAAACTGTTGATTCTGTACTGCTGAATGAAGAACAGAGGTGATTTGTGCACATCACTTATACCACATGATAACAAAGCTTCATCACACTCAGCCACACAGGAGTGAAGTGTGTTGTTTCAGATTGACAGCAGGGAATTCAGGCTTTTAAATCCACATTGATGTGGTATGGAGCAGAACCCATATCAAGACTGATACTAAAGCAGTGATAGAAGGACACTTTGAGGAAGTAATACCACTTGTTTGAATACTGTGGGCTGTCACTTGATTTTTCACTCAGATCTTTCTAATTTGTATATTTGTCTGCGCAGGTGACTCCAGATGCTTCCTGTTCACTGTGTTCCCCAGACTGAGAGTTTATACTGCAACAGGATACAACCAACACTTTATGTACCTCAACCAGAACCAGCAGACCATGCCCAACGGACTGGTGAGACCGCACTAGTGAAGTGTAGAGCTTAGATTGTGCTGCTTGTGGCCTGTGATTATCACATGGAGTCTAAAAATGGAATACATTTAGCCAGTTTTTCAGATATATTGACAGGGTTACATCATTATACAAGTTTTCTAATTTAGAGGACAGAAAGCTTTATTTTAAACTCCTAAAGGCAGGAAGGGGAGGGGAGTATGACATGCAACATACCTTTATTTAAAACTTCATACCTCCAGCCTGTCATGTTATCACTGCTATATGGAGTTATTTATTACATACAATATTTATTGTATTAACATACACCAGTTACAAAGCAGAGGCCCCAATAAGCAGTGAGCAAACAGGATACTGTTTGGTGGGGTTGGTTAGTCAGTATGTTAATCTGTTCTTTGATTCCACAGAAACACATTTTTTTGGTGTCAGAATGGTCCTAAAAAGGATAAAGAGAATTCTTCTCACTTGCTTGTCTTCATTCTTTCTGTCGCTCTTTGTGTTTTCCGGTCCTCATCAGGGTATGGGCGGTCAGCACGGTTACTTCGGCATGTGGCTGGACAGTGATTTTGGCCGTGGTCATAGCCGCGCACGCCCCAAGTGCACCACCTACGGCAGCCCTCAGCTCTCTGGAGATGAGGACTTCACCCTGGACTCAATGGAAGTGTGGGCAGTTGGAAAACCCCCAGAACCAGAGGGGGTGAGAATGCTTTCTTTCTGCCTTTAGAGGCAGACAGGAAATGAGGGGGTGGGGGGTATGAAAAGCACTAAAGGTCCCTGGCTGCAGTCGAACCGGGGATGTTGAGGTTATGTTGTATGCTAACCATTCGGCAATCAGGCACCAAATCTTTGTTTAACTTGCAAAGGTCAAGAAATACCCAAGAAGATCTTGCTTGACATAATTCCACATCTTCAACTGTCCGACACTGCAGTGTTGTCCACAGACGTTACAGTAATACGCGAGGGGCTAACACTGCTGCTTTTCAGGGGAGACACATGGAGGAAACAGCAGGGCCATCTGCTGGGTAGTCAGAAACTCACAGGAGCTGGAGGAGAGATGTGGGAATGAAAGAGGGAGACCCTGAGACATGCTTAGTAGTAGTAGTAGTGCTTTTCTTGTATTGTGCAGTCAGGAGGCCTTAATCTGTTTTTTCCCCCAATGCATATAAGATAAGAGAATATAGTGTTAAATAATGCTGCGTTCAAGTGCCCTTGGAAAACTCCCCTTAAGAGCTGGGGTATTGCAAATACAACTTGCCACACACTGAAATCAATTCACTAGACTTTTAATGAGACTCGCCACCCATTTGTTTTTGGAATTCAGACGTGCACTTGTATGCATGTAATTAGCTGTATCATCTTTTTTACATTGAAACACTGTTTTGAATGTGAAGAATGAAATCCATGGTATTCCTGTGTGTCTTGTGTTTCAGGGCGAGGAGGGGGAGGGCAAGAAGAGTATCCTGGATGTGGATCCAGAGGTCCAAGCGATGATGGAGATGACAGGAAAGACTCTGCACAGTCAGGGCCTCAGGGAACCAGAGGAAGACCAGGACCAGTGAGGGACAACAGGGAGACACACCAAAACACTTTTACCTTATTGAGGCTCCCAGTCCACCTGGTACTGACACAAGTTCATCATCTGACATAACTGGATAACTTTTACATCTGACTTTCAGACACCAACCACTGCTTCTTTTAATGGCACACATGCCTGTAGTTATCCTCATGTCTACACCAATCAGATGTCAAAGATGGTGTTGGCTATAGATGACATCATCCCAACATTAACCAGGCTAACAAAGCCTAACTATGTCTGAAGGCGGCTTAAATTGGTGTGTAAAATCTGACCTGACCCTTTCAGCCACAGTTCAAAGCCAGGAAAGGGACCAGTGTGTCATGGGTGTGTTCACACTTCTTTCCACCAAGCTGCACTGGCGTTTAAGAGAAGAGAGGTGTTGTGCACGAATATGCAAGCAATATCAGAGCACCAGTGTACCAGTAAATTAACACAGGGAGTGATCCTGAAGGTCAGGGTTCAGGTCAGTGTAATTGCAAATTGCTGTGTGATAGATTATTTATTGCCACAGTATTAAAAAGCGTTCAGGATTAGGAGACTGAGGATTGGTCAGCCTCTCCAGCCTTTACACATTCTGAGCCATTCCATCTACTGTACATGTGAACATGTGTCGAATGACAAGATCCTGCACAAGCGGTGTAACCATCTGAGAATCTTAGGAGTTATTCAGGGAATTTCTCAAATACAAGAGGATACATCAGCTGTTTGTTCAAATAGCAGAGTTTCTACTGTACTTCATCCGTCCTCAAACGGACTGCTGTGGATAAGCTTCATGGATACATGATGCAAAAACCTCCTCGAACTTCCCGTTTATACAGACTGGATGCACCTCTGGATTTTTATTGTTTTATTTTTTTTAATCAACGTCCATGGCTTGTTCACCCGCATGATGACCCAGACATTAGATGACAGGTTATGAAGTCACCAGACCATCATCTCTAATGAATCAACAGACATGCAGTAATATGATCATAATTGTGCTGTTAGAAACATGCTTACTGCCTCTTACAGTAGTTTCAGTTGTCATAGATTACAGTGTTTGATGGAAGATTTTCTGTGTGTGTGTGTGTGTGTGTGTGTAGTGAATACATTATTACAGCGTGGCTTGTATTAAAGTAAGAGGGTGCCTGGATGGTGCACATACTTTCACTTGTGTTTCTCAGTTGTATGAACTGTTCTAATTAGCTTAGTTGGTGCGTCGTCGTTTGGTCATGTCTGACTGACAGGCAGGCTGTAAAATGTTGTCATAAACATGAACGACAGTATCTCAATATCAACTTTGACCTCTCTGATTGTACTAATACAAACACCTGCTCAGAGACTGAAAGGCTCCTCTGTTTTCACCCCCCCTCCTCCTCTGTTCTGCTATCATGCAAATTACTGAGGCAAGTAAAGTAACATGCAAATCTGTTATATAATCTTACAGCAATTCACACACGGCCATGAAGGACATGCTTCCATAAAGAATGTGTATACTTGTCCTTATATTTGTGTATGGAAATCATTTTGTTATTTTATTCCCTGAAATGTGGCCACATTTTCAGCCTCTGGATCACCTCGTTATAAGACCTTCATTAGACTTAATCCCCCCGAGCTAGATGAAATGCTGTTTTCAACCAATCAACCGAAAAACTTGCAGCACCTGTCATAGTTTAGGGCACTTACAAACTCTTTACAGGCCCATGTCATATCTATGTCTGTATGGACAATGGGCAAAACAATGGAAGACAAACACACAAATGTCATGCATTACATAGTGTATATATTCATATATTTTAAATTAATTAAGCATTCTTGCTGCCATGGTTGGAGATTTATTTTCAATCATATTTGCTCAGCCTCTACTTAAACTCAGTTTGTTTTACTTTAATTCTGGTATGTGCTGCTCTGAGGACGTCATCCTCATTTCAACTTTTTAAAACTGTTCTCAACCTCAGAGTGTCACAGAACCTCAACGCTGCTGTTATCAGAGTCTAAATCGGTGGTTCCCGACTGTTTTATCTTGTGATCCTATTAAATTAAGAAATATCTAATTCATTGTCTTTTTCTGGAGTCCTCAAGATGTAAAGTTACCCAGTAATTTACAGATTTACAAAAGTAGGGATTAGAGGAAACTGGAAATAAATTGCTCTCTCTGCTACTGCAGCACTCATCCACAATTATTTCTTTAAAGGACGTTTGTAACCAGTAGACCTTAAAAGATTTAATAATGATATTTTCGTATTTGCCAGCACAACTGTCTGGCAAATACACAATGCTGGAATGTAACTAAGTACTTTATTATCATCATCATCATCATCATCATCATCATCATCATCATCATCATCATCATCATCATCATCATCATCATCATCACCATCATTTACTCAAGTGCTGTGCTTAAGTACAATTTTCAGGCAGGTTTACTTGAAATTCAGTTGTACTTTACTGAAGTATTCCCATGCTAACTATATTCAGAGGAAGTTATTGTACTGTTTACTCCACTACATTAATTATGAAGCATCGTTATGTAGATTAATCTACCCAGCAGTGTTTGTAAAGTAGGTTAAATGAGCAGCTACAACATTAAAATGCTGTCTTGTGTACACATCAGTTACTCTATTGCAGTACAATGACAGATAATAACATCATTCTGCAGCATAATCAGTACTTTTGAAAGCCTACTTTGAATGCATTATGTGGATACAACTTTTGCACTTCTACTTGAGCAAAAGCAGGACTTTAACTGCAAGAGAGTGTGTTTAAACTGTGGTAGAAGTACTTTTGCTGAAGTCTAGGATGTGAGGACTCCTCCCATCACTGATGAGCAGATAGGAGTAAAAACACTCTTCCGTCTTTTCTGTCCTTCTCTCTTTTTGTATTTATAGCTGGGATTGCTTCCAGTGCACGGGGTCATTATTAGGGCCGTCTGGACCCCGTTCATGGACAATCAGGTGTCCTCGTACCCCGCGTTGAGAACCACTTGTCAAAATTGATGGGCTGCGCTCAGCATCAGAGAGAGAGGGAGGGAGAGAGAGGGAGGCTGTGAGCGGCTTTTCACAATAAACACGAAGAGAAACCACGCTGCGCGGTCCAAAACGTTTCTTTGGAGTAAAATAAGAGTCTTCATCCTGACAGAGCTCACCCGCCTCTTGCTCAGCGCACTTTGCATAGATACCGTCCTTGCTTCCGGCGTTTTTTTTAACGGGCCCAAGTAATGTAGGCTCTGGCTATAATGCAAGTTAACTTTTACTTCCTTGTACACACAGATAGAGGAACTGACCGTTTTGCGGCTGGCCTTTTTTGTCAACACTCTACATCCTCTCCAGCTTCATTTCATAACTTTCAAATCATGATGAGATAGAAAACAAGCGGCAACTTTGCAGAGCTGAGCACGACCGATTTCACTGGAAAGGTGAGTCTTTTTCTTTCTTTAGAGATCTTTTTGAGATGGCGTTAAAGCGCCGCTGGTGTGGCACAGTATAGTCCGAGGGGGAAATCCGTTTGTTGCTGGCAGCGTATCTGCTGGGCTGCAGATGATGTGTGTGTGTGTGTGTGTGTGTGTGTGTGTGTGTGTGTGTGTGTGTGTGTGTGTGTGTGTGTGTGTGTGTGTGTGTGTGAGCGAGCGTGAGCCCTGTCAGCGCTGATCCAGCGGCTGGAGGCACACGTACGCAGACAGGAGGCGGCTGGCTGCGCCAACCCCGACGTTGCGTTCACTCTCACAGGCTACAGCCGGGCGATGGACGAGGGCTGGAGCCTTATGAAAGCTTATTTAGACAGGGGGGGAAAAAATAGGTTCATCGAAATAGAAAGCGTGATCAAATGCGTTGCGGTGGCTCGAGGTTGAAGCTGGCGCGCATCCTTGTGTCAAAGAGGATGTTTTATCTCTGTTTTTATGGTTTGAGCGGAAAATGGTCGGTATGAAGCCAGAGAGACCTCCTGCTGGTCCATTTCAACCACGCTGCCTTATTTTTAGTAAAATCCGCTGGTGCACACACAGTCTAACAACAGTCCTGCAGTAAATCCTACATTTATGAAGGGATGTGCAGTTTTTTTTTGTCAAAACTCTTGAAGATGGGGTGTTGATTCATCTGTCTGAAGGCTGCAGTTTGGTTTGCTCTTGAATTCTTTTGAGACAGTTTTCTGTC
Organism: Chaetodon trifasciatus; assembly: GCA_037975065.1. Taxonomy (NCBI): domain Eukaryota; kingdom Metazoa; phylum Chordata; class Actinopteri; order Chaetodontiformes; family Chaetodontidae; genus Chaetodon; species Chaetodon trifasciatus. The sequence goes on along the minus strand of JBBMOE010000002.1, from coordinate 2,101,486 downwards.
TGTTGATAGAGAAGGAGTGTAGGCTTAGCTGCATATTATCTTGATTGATCCATTGGAGGACTGTGCCTTCAACAGCTGTTTTAAAAAGGCTGATAACCAGCTCTGCATGGAGAGCCTCTGTGTGATAAGGTAGTCTGCAGAGCTGTTTGCTGTCACCAATGAAACAAGGGACTGAATGTCCAAAAAATGAGCTAAATATTAACAGTCTGCTTTTCTGCATGTTTTCGTGTCACTGACAAACAATAGAAATTGGTCACACATCCCCAAAAGTTTCAGGTTAAGTGGCTCATTTGTTCTGGCTGACACGTTTGTGGAGCCCACTCAAAGTGGTCTGCCCTGGTTGTTTGAAGCCACATTATTTACCTCATAGCCCAGCCATGGCATACATCTGTGTGTTTTTAAATGTAGGCGTAGAAATTTGTAGGTCCTTAATTTCAACTTGTGTCATTGAGTAGAGCTTACCTAGCGTTAGCCTTAGCAAGGTGAGTATGACCTCAGTAGCAGAATTCATTTGGAGTGGTATTTCTGGCCACCTGTTGAATATTTGTCCGTTATTTACTCTCCGTTTAGCTATTTTTGGTCTTTACCAACTTCTGAGAACAGTATCAGAATCTCTGGCTGCTCAGTGTTTGATTTTTTTTCCACTGTCTGCGGTTTGGTGCAGGGCAGGTCGTTCTTTAGCTGAAAACAGCTGCCTCGAAAGTATGCTGATGAGAGCCCTGAGAGTGAATGTGTTGTAGATAGAAAAACAATGAGCTAAAGGAGGCGGAAAAGCTTCAGAAGTAGAGTTGCAAGAAAACTGCTGTTGGTTTTCAAACGACCCTTTCGCCATGTGAAAAGGAGTTGGGGCACTCATTGTGTCTGAAGGTTGTGCTTGTGATAGATTTGGGTGAGCAGACTGAGGGCAAATTCTTTCCTCCACCTTCAAATTTAATCTTTTTACTCAGTGTTAATCACTTTTAAAATGATTCATGTTGCTCAAAGTTTCATTAAAATCATGTAGTGAACTAGTTACACGTGTTTTGATTTGAGAATATTAATAAAGCATTTGCATATTTAAAACCTGTGTGAAACACATGGATTACTTTTAACTTTAAAAAGAGGAAAAAAAGACACTGTGGTGGCGTTACAGTCAGTGAACTGTGGTGAAACCAAGTTTAGCCCACAAAAATGTAAAAAAAAAAAAAAATTTTCTTCTGGTCTTAGAACAGTCAGGATTGTTCTGCCTCTGTCACATTTGGTATTTTATCTCACACAGTTAACGCAGTTTTGACCATTTAACACCCAATGTGTGTATACATAAGCATTTGCCGTATATGAGTGAGCATTAACGGTGTGTATCTGAGGAATGTCACACCAACAGAGCAAACGTGTTCAAATTCAGCACCGTGTATCATCACATTACACACTTAGTTTTCTGAAGCGTGTGTGTTTGCGCATGTGTGACTTGTACAAATATGGCTGTATGGGCTGAGTGTGTGTGTTATGTATTGCTGCTGCATCAGGATGCAGAAATTTGTCAGTCTAATTTAGACTGCAGCGATCCCAATGGGGACAATCCCTTCAGCAGGGAAAAAGGGTTGTGTCATCATGTCAGTTAATCATTGATTTCACTTCAGAACACTGAAGAACTCTTGTTAGTTTCAGGGGTTTTTTTAGTGAATGCATTAGTGTAGAAGAAGGCAGGATGTTCTCAAATAAACACGTTTTTACAATGAGCTGCACCAAAGCATTTTTTCTGAAATTCTTTATGGACCTGAAGTATGCGTTTCTTTTCCACCACAACTCGATATGAAGAATTGGATCCTGGTGCCGAATGATATATTTTTTTTATTTTTGTGTTCGGTCTCATCTTTATTTCTGCCTTAATTCTCCTCTCTCTGCCCTCCACAGTACCTTTCTATTGATATTTAAAATTTAACTCCACAGAACGCTCTCTGTGGCTGTTTTGTTTTGATATCTCTGGTCATTTGCAAGTTAAATATTAGGTGTTGTAGTCTACCAGGTTGAACACCCTTCAGCACTCTACTCAGGTCCACAAGTCTACACTATTTCACACTATTTCTAATTAACTTTTTTATCTTGCACTATCACCGCACTAGTGTGTTAGAGCCGTTAAAATGTACTGTACCAGGAGAGGCCAAATTATTGTTAATTTACTGACACATTTGCTGGTAAGATGTTGGGGAACTGTCTGCAACTGCTCTTCTATTAAACCGTTTTTTGCTATAGCTAAAAGCTGTAGCTTTGCTTGCTAAAGACAGTTTTCAAATCAGTTTTACCGGACTCAAATCAAAACCACCCCGTCCTCATTAAAATCCACTCCTGTCTTACACACCTCAAGATCATGAAGCAATATACATTATGTGCAATATAAAATTAATGATTAACATAGAGAAGTGACTGTGTTGAAACAAAGAGACTGATAATAATAAAATGAACTGAGGCAGAAAGAGAGCACAGTCACCATAAGATATGTATCTGAGCTCTAATATTTGCATCTGATATTAATACTGCTGTGCCTAATGGCCCACAGCTGGAGAGGACACACAGAAACATGTCCCACTCTCATGAACGTGATATCTCAGAGCGCCTTCAGGGAATGTGTTCAAATTTGACACAAACTTTCACTCAAGGATGAACTGATCAGATTTTGGTGGTCAAAGATCACTGTGGTTTGGGCCAGAGCTCAAGAATTTGTACACTAATTATGTCAGACTTTCACACAAATGCCTCAGAGGATAAAATGATGACAGGTTATATCCAAGAGGTCAACTGGACAGTCTAGACAGACATGGATGTAAACTGCAACTTGACTGGTTGATGGAGACAAACATTCCAAACATGGAAGTAAATAATATCCATTTGAATTTTATCAGCAAAAGAATACATAATTGTGAAATGTAATCACTAATAAATACTTACTTGTTCTGTCTCTATTATCATACAATATTTTAGTTTATACTGTTCTAGCTGATGATATCATATTAATCTTATATATATTATACTATCCTGACTTGCTGCTACTAAATACACCACTATGTCACTTTGCCTGTGACGGTGTTTCAATAGTAGTTCAAGTGCAACACCAGTTGTAGGTACTGTATGTGGACTACCTAATTGCTATTGTAATTTTGAGGTGGGATTAGAGGTGGTGAAGTGGAGTGATCTGGAAACAGTGAAGATCAGCTGTCTGAATCAGCTGTTAGGTTTCTCGCCTCTGCCAAAACCAGAATATGTTGGGCAGAAATGAAACAATTAGTCGATTAATCAGGAGGTTGATCAAAAAAAAAAAAAAAGAAAATGTGACCTTTCAATCTGAGAAATTATAATGGTCATTTTTCACAGGTGTTGGACATTTTAGAGACAAAAAAACAGTTATAAGTGTAAAGTCAGACCAAAGGAAGATGAGAACACAATGTGATGAAGGAATGTGGATGGACGTCATGTATAGCCCTCATATAGGAAATTACAATTGCCATGTTTTGGAGAAAACAAAGTAATTCTGCCATCTTGACTGAACTCACCCAGTTCCTTTGTTGAGTGACAATGACAGTTCAAGTCAAGTCAGTTGAGTTCATTTAATGGATTGGTAAATACATTGCTCATGACATTGCAAAATCCTACAGACAGCTCGCATCTAAGCATAGCAGAGTGCACAGGTGGGCAGGCAGGGGTTCATATATTACGTCAAAAGGCATAAATGTTGTTTCGTCTCCTGAAGAACGTCTTCACAGTTTGTTACTTAGAAAAGGAACTAAATGTAACTAAATAAATTCGTCTTCACCACCCATGTCTTCACCATGATGTACTAAAACAGAGAATTGAGGTTTAAATATTGAAATATTTAAAAAAAATAAGTCTAATCTATTTTAAAAATGGTTTTGCTAGCAAGCTAAATGTGCGGCCACATGCTGGTGTAAGGTGAGAAACAAGACAAAGAGATATTTCAGCGATACATTTTCAGCCTGCCATGAAGAGTGTTAAAGAGCACAACGATGACAGTGAGTGCCATGTCATTCAACAATAATGATGAAACAATGATGAAGTAAGGTGCTGCCCTTTCAGCATTGTCCTGTGGTATGGAGCCCAAACAAAGATAACTCATGCTGAGATCACTCCACACTGATCTCCGGTTTTTGTGACTCCTTCACATCTAAAGTTTGGTTTGATTTAAAGTGTCCGCAAGGGGAAGCTTGTTTACGTTTTAAGGCCATTGCAAGACTCATAGATGTGTCACAGGAAGATGGTTTCACTCTTGGGCTGCTAGATGTGTTACTTTAAGATACCGAAAACCTTAAGCAGTTTTTTTAACAACCAGTAACATGAGTGCATGGGAAATGGATTAGCAGTTGCTAAATTATATGTTCCTCTCATGCTCAGCGTTGGCCCTGGAACCGTATTACCCTGCAGACCCAGTCTGTAGAGTTTATCCCTTTAAAAACCTGTTGGTATGTTGTACATTAGCACTGTAAGTAATGAACACAACAAAAGACGAGAGGTTTTTTATTTTATTTTGCTAACTATTGTCAAGCAATGCCTGATCGGCAAGTTCAGAGGACACAAAAACAAATTTCATTTGTTTCTCATGTGTGGATGAAAGACCAGTTGATTTAAGGGGCACTATGAAGATGTAGAATTGCTGGCCTCATAATGACCCTGATGACATCACCAGGGCTTTTTTCTCAGACTTGACAAAACTCCTACAGAGCCACATAAGACATTATACAACTATTTTCATTGGATGAGTAGTACCTGTGACTAATTAACTGACCTTTATGATCTTTAAGACAGCTATTTAAAGCTTCCAATGTCTCTTTTGACATTTGAGATAGATAAAACATCTCCTGCAAGCTAAACTACATGAAGGTGATTTGACTTTCCAGAACTATGTAGTTACTCAGTAATACTTCATAATCTGAGTCTTTTACACAGTCGTCAGTGGTGACAGTCGTTGTAGTGAATGAATGTCTCTGTGGCTCTCTTGTCTCAGCTGCAGAGATGGCTTCTTGGGGGCAGCAGGGCGAGATGACAGAGTACAAGAAGATTCTGATCAAACGGGACATGGAGATGGGCGTTGTCATGACGGTGTTTCGGCAGAAGGCGGAGCGGCTGACTGTGCAGGTCATCATGGAGACGCGACAGGTGGCATGGACACGCACCGCAGACAAGACTGATGGTGTCTGTGAGTATGGAGTACTATTCAAAACACAGTGGCAATATCTCTTCAGCATTAAAACTCCAGGGCTGGTAAGTTTTTGCAAAATTGGTCGAGCTTTTGTTAGCTATAGGATGCTATTTCATGCAGCACATTTTACATGATATGCATGATGGACATAGTGATGATGAGGTCTGTTGTCACCTCCTTACAACATGATGACTGATGGTTAAAATCTTTATCTGACTGACCCCATTTATTTAAGGCGCCCTGTGGAGGTTTTTTGTTGTTTTTACATGTGGGCCCCAGTTTTGTTTGTACTGCATCATGCACATACACAAAGACATGCACAGACAATGCACACGCATTAGCATTGAGTCAAAAAAATGCGAAAACTTCTGCAATTTTTATTGATAATTAACAGTGCAGAATAGCAAAGTTGTATTATACATTCAGCAGTTTTCTGCCCTCTGCCATGATATTTTATCTACGTACTAAGTGGAAAGCACCATGGTTGAATGTTGAACTTGTGCAAGTGCTACAAGATGCAGTGCCTCCCCTGGCTACTACATACTTGATCTAAGTGTTTGGTTTTTAGTAGCTAAATTTTAAGAGCTAAATTGATTTTATATTGTTCCATAAAGAAGATATCAGGCTCCGAGAGGGGTGTGTTTGGGACTGTGCTCACTCAGTGACAGCTGTGATTCATCCCTCTTACATTCCAGGCCACCGTTCCATTCCACTTAATCCTAACATTTATCTTATTGGTCACTGGTTACAGAGAGTACAGAGAGCTCTTGTCATTTGTCCTGTTAGTATCCATGCCGTAAAGAACACTAACTGTAGGAGTGATCTGAAAATGCCTGAAACTGAATCAGAACCATGTTACAACTGTTAAAGTGTCAAGATGATTCTGACTCTAGATGAAATGATGTCTTCCCCAGAGATGACGATTTACACACACCTAATTGCCTCCTTCAAGAATAATAACCACCAAAAAAATCCGTGCTGTGTTTCAGTGGACTTGTTTGAGATCAGAGAGGTCCGTCCAGGGAGAAACTCCAAGGACTTTGAGCGCTTTAAAGATGGCAAGGACAAACACGATGAAAATACCTGCTTCACAATTTTCTACGGCTCATTGTTTGTTCTCAACACCCTCAGCCTGGGAGGTGAGGCCTTTATTTATGTGTTTCTACCCTTGACTTCAAAGCAGATACAGTTTTGGAATTACCTCTCATGAAAAATGGATTTCTGTAGTATTCTGTGTAAACTACAAGTCATGTGTAGGTCATAACTCCACCTTAAACCTAAAACTGCATTTTTTTACATTTCTGCTCATGCACAGGTTAAACAAACAAGATGCAATGTGTTAATCAGTTAGCTTTGGAGATGTTGATTTGTATGTTTTTACGTACACTCTGAACAGAGAAGCCTCCTGTAGCTCAGCTACGCTAACTCCAGCTCTGTAATGAAGCACTTTCACCTAAATGTTGAAGTATTATCTTAAAAGATTTACACAAAATGAAAACTAGTGCGTGTCCAGGAAAGAGTTCTATACTTGTCAAAGTAAACAACTCTGTGAAACACAGTGAAGCACTGAGCAAACCAATGAAGTTAGATTTGGATCAGACCACAGGCAGAGCAGGTATCTGACGGTAGATACAGTATGAATGTGAGTTATTTATTTCATTTTAACTGAAAGCTAACAAATCTCAAAAATTGTGCACATTGATGAAGCAGTTTCTCATCATTTTGCAGTGACTTGTTCTGGATGCTTTTTTTACTTTCTGCTTTGGTGCAGTATAGTTTGTATTCACGTCTCCTGTTTAGTGCACCAGGAAGTGCGTTGAAATGTCAAACTAGTCACATGAACAAAGAGAACTCAAAGGCCAGGCGTTTCCAAAACAGCAGATCTGATGCCCATTATGCTTTAAGAGCAGATCCCCTGCTCATCATCCCACAGAGGTGAATGTCTGCTCAGAACAGTGACAGTGTCTGTGTTGCTCATTGTCCAGCTGATTCTGTGGAAGAGGCACAAAAGTGGCTGATAGGACTGGAATTGCTGAGGCAAGAGACACTGGCAGCTCCAACGCCGGTTCTTATAGAGAGGTAAACACACACTCACACACACACACACACACACACACACACACACACACACACTCACACAGTTATTAATGATAAAGACTCATCCAATCATTGAGCTGTCTGTGTTATTTTCCCTCCAGTTGGCTGAGGAAGCAGATGTATTCTGTCAATCAAACCAAAACAAACAGGTACTTTAATTATATATTTGTGTATATATGATCTATGACTCATATATATATACTCGATATGACCCGCTCATACTTTTTAATCCCTTTTTATGCGCAACATGAGCTGTGGCTGTTATATTTCCGGATGAATGCAGTATCTCTGTTTTCATTACATCTGGCACAAGCTTTCACATGGACTCGAGGATGAATTGATTGGAATTTGGTGGCCATAACTCAAGAATTCACACTCTAATTATGACAAAATTTCACACAAATGTCTCAGAGGATAAAATGAGGAAGTGATGAGATTTTCTATCCGAAAGGTCAAAGGTCAACTTCACTGTGACATCATAATGTTCTTCAAAAACACTTTTCTGGCCGTTAACAACACCACTACTGCTGTGCTGAATGCACTTAATGCGTACTGACTTTGTGTGTCCTTCCCAGCCTCTCCATGAAGGAGCTGAAGGCTCTGCTCCCTTTGCTCAACTACAAGGCTCCCAGCTCTCGTGTTCTTAAAGACAAATTCCTGGTACTCTTCTTCAGTTCATGCCATAGCCTCATCACTGCTGTCAGTCATTGATTGATTGTAACCTCAATCATGCCTTTACGTTCTGTTTTCACAGGAAGTGGGAGCAAAGAAAGACCGCCTGGATTTTGAGCAGTTTCATAAATTGTACAACCATATAATGTTTGAACAGAATGAGGTGAGGCTGACTTGATCACATTAAAGTAAATATATTCAGTGCATATTAATGTACATGTGGTTTTCCAGAATTTTCATTCATATCGTTTTTTAAACTCAGATCCTTGATGAGTTCAAAAGGGAATCATGTGCATTTATTCTGGGGTGAGCTCATGTTTCTCTCATCTTTACTCCATCTTAACAAACCCTGATGTGAATGAAGCTCAGTTTGTTAAAACGGTTTGTCAGCGCGGTTTCACTGAGTGTCTCCCCTCTTCCATTACACAGTAACACAGATAAACCAGATGCTTCAGCAGTTCTGCTCCATGACTTCCAACGCTTCCTCATCTACCAGCAAAAGGTAAAATAAGCGAATAACGCTAATTGATAGTGAAAATATTTTCTTGTTGCAGCCCTGTAACAAAATAAATCAAACCTAAATAATTCAAACCATATAATGTCTGAATGCAAACAATATAACTAAATTAAATTACATTGCAGTGTTATCTATATTTTTGATTAAACTTTAAAACCAAGTGACAGTGGAATATTGGCAATATTTTTAGTTGATAAAATCAAGACATTATTTTAGTGATGCAATAATTAGGATTAAAGTTAGGATGGAATGTCAGCATAAAGTACTCCAAGCCTCCAAACTCCAACCTCCAAAGCTGTGGCCGGCGGCAAGACATGATTAAGAGCTCAAACTTCTACGTCTCAAATAAATAAATTACGTGTCATTATCATATTTTAAAATTCTGTTTCCTTAACATATTTCTCAAAATATTCTTTACATTTTTGCCTATAACATATTAACCTTTGTCATCAGTTCAAATTCCAAATAACTCATCCACAAACTACATCCCACTTCCATTTGAATGCTTGGTTTTATTCATAGGTTGTAGTTTAATAGGCTGAATTCTGTGTGTGATTTTAGAAGACAGACTTTTGCCACTTTGAAGAAAACATTAATATACTCTTTTGAAGACAGACACCATTAATTCAGAAGCAAAACAATTCTATCATATACAATTACTGTACTCACAATTATTGATTATTTAATAGTCCCACAGACTGTTAATTCATCCTCTCTTCTCTGTGCTTGTTCACCCCTCAGGAGCCCTGGGCCAGTGATCTGAACCAGGTCAGAGAACTGATGACCACGTTTATCGACGACACCATGAGAAAAACCAATGATCCCGAGTTCACCGTCAGTGAGGTATTCTGCTCTGTGCCTGCACGTGTTGTCTGTGACGGAGGTAGAAGATGCAAAGATGTAACAGACTGTGATGCAGGCCACCGTACTTCATCGCCACATCAGTCATTTTGAGTCCCTCCTCTGAGCTGTGTTTGACAGGAAATGACTAAATAGTTATTTGTAGGGAAGTAGTTCAACAGCTGAGGCAAGAATGATGTGTTAAAGTATGATGAAAATTATGTTTGGCTTCAAAAATAATACTGAAAGCTTTGCCGTGTTGTCCTTAGTAAGATGAATCCCACCGGTAATGCAGGACTGTGTTAACTTACTGTTCAATCTGAAGCCTTTGTCCTCTTCTAGTTCCTCAGTTTCCTGTTCTCCAAGGAGAACTCTGTGTGGGACGAGAAGTTCTCAGAGATCAGCAACCTGGACATGAACAACCCTCTGTCCCACTACTGGATCAGCTCCTCACACAACACGTCAGTATGACTCTACGCACACCGCACAAGTACTAACACAAATATACATGTTATATATGGAGTCAGTACTCATCATGTAAGATGAGACTGACTGGTCACTATTCAATTTCCAATCTGCTGTATAGTGATTTTAAACTGTGTGATTGATCATTTCAATACAATGTTGCCATTATTTAGCTAAAATTTCCACCTTTAGAATAGATGCAGATTAGAAAGTTAGATCCAGGCAGAAGTGGTTTTCTGTGAACTGGCAACCCAAAAGTTGTTCTTAGTAATGGCTTAAAAATGATTTATGAAGCATTTGTCAATTATTTATTAACATGAATGAACAGTCCACAGCAGGGCAACAACACATGACCGTAGAATTCAGCGTGTTTCCTGTGTTCTTCAACAGCTACCTGACAGGTGATCAGCTGCGAAGCGAGTCGTCCACAGAGGCTTATGTACGCTGCCTGCGTCTGGGATGCCGCTGTGTTGAATGTTAGTATATAACAGCCCCACTGTGCTACACTTAGATCACGCATGTTTTTTATGTCACATCCAGCAGTTACATTAACAGCACTGGTCTAATTTTGGGCCATTTTACCCAGCACAAATCAAAAAGGTCAGTAGAGATGGCAGATAGATAAATAATGCGTTATTTTCTTCTTTTTGCGTGGTGCTGCTGAATCTGTGCAGTGGACTGCTGGGAAGGGCCCGGGGAGCCAATCATCTACCACGGCTGGACCAGGACGACCAAGATCAAGTTTGAGGATGTGGTCAAAGCCATTAATGATCACGCTTTTGTCACGTCAGAGTAAGAGTCATAAAAAACACTGTCACTGCTGTAAGTGTGTGATTTTTTTCACACACACACACACAGTGTGAGAGCGTTCACAGTTGATTTTCCAGCTGATACTGAATCTATGTAAAACAACATTATGTTCTTTCACTCACAACTGGCCAGGTGCCCTGGTGACCAGTAGATAAAGAGAGAGGGCTGTGGTCATACTGGGCAGTGTCCAGGTCTGAATGTCAATGTCACTGGTTAAATAAAGTAAACTGGTGTGATGAAAGTGAAAAAAAACACAGGGTTAGTTTCATGATTTATTTTGTTACAGGGCTGCAACTAATGATTATGTTTATTATCGTAAATTGTTGATTAATTGTTTAAGTGTGTAAAATGCTCATCACAATCGCTCATTTACTGTCATAAATGACAAAGACAAGCAGCAAATCCTGACACTGAAGAAAGCTTTAGACATTTGCTTGAAAATGGCAGAAACGATTAATTGATAATCAAAATAGTTGGCGATTAATTTTCTTCTAAGTGATTAATTGACTCATCATCGCAGCTCTAAATACTTGTATTCAGTTTGTTCAGCACCATTCATTTTTATTCAGGGTTTTTATGTAAATTCTTTGCCCACCCTGCTGTATCTATTTGGTAACTGCAGAGTTATTTTTTCTATATTATTTCAGTCATTGAACGACATCAACATGTTGTTTTTGTCTCCATTTGATTAAGTTAATTATTACAAACTGAATCCTCAATGATTTTTTTGGTTTCCTGACATTTTGTAAAATGTTTTTGACTGAAGAAAAGCTAATTAGCCACTTTAGGCTCCTTGTTTTCTTTTTTTTTTGGTCATTTTGCTCAAACTGTGCCTCTTGCTCTCAGGTTCCCAGTGATCCTGTCCATAGAGGAGCACTGCCCTTTGGAGCAGCAGCGTCAGATGGCTCGTATCTTCAGAGAAGTGTTTGGAGACAAACTGCTGACTGAACCTGTGGAGCAGATGGCTGAGCAGCTACCTTCACCTACACAGCTGAAAGGCAAGATCATACTCAAGGTACTGAGTGTGTGTGTGTGTAGACATACTGCTGTATCAGTGGAATTGGCAAATCAACGAGAAAAGGATTTCTGTGTTGTACTGGTGTTACTAATGGCCATGACTGTACTCTCCTTGTCCTTGTGCAGCACAAGAAGCTCAGTGTGGAGGGAGCAGGAATCAGTAAAGACTTCAGGAAGGGGCTGAAACAGGGAGACCTTGAGATCTGGGACCCTGTGGACCAGGTACTGGTGGAGGGGTCAAATGGACCTTGAACTCCAAGAACCCTTGTTAACCTGTGTTGATAATGCAAGACTGACAAGTTCAACTGCTTTGTGATCAAGCTAGTTATCAACTAACTCAGTTATCACTTTATCTTCCTGTTAAGCTCTGAGTATGTTCACATGAAAGATGTCTAATTTACAAGCCAATCATCAGAAACATGACATAAACCATGAGTGGAGTAATATGTGAATATGACATAAGATAAAAAGGTAATACCTGTGGGGAAGATTTGGTTATTACAACAGCAAAAAGTGATTTACAGCAAGGTAAAATACATGCAGTATATTCACACAGACACTGGATAAGAGGCTGTGGAGATAGTAGGAATAATATACAGATAATATGTTACAAATACATCCAGACTCGACTTGGTATAATAAGAGTTTTAGTCTGTGTGTCGTTTTTGACCACGTATGAAGCTCTCTCCCTGGCTTGCATTTGCTTTGTGTTTCGGTACCTCTGTGTAAACGTGGGAAAGGAGGTGTTACAGGGAGTGTGTCAGTGATAGCTATGCTGTGCAGTGCAGTTTGGTGTTAAGGACGACCACCGTTTGTGCTTGTGTCAGACTTCTACTGAGCTGGAAGGAAAAAAAAACCTACTGTTGTGAAGCCTCATCCCCCGAGCTGTGATGGTGTATCAGTGTTCATCGTGATCAGACAATATGCTGTTCATTCTTATGAACTTCATTAAAACCTGTAGAGGATAATCATCAACCTCATTATTAATATGAAATTAGGAGCTTACACTTCTTATAGATATGTGTATCATTGCCGGGGTTCCTTTGTTGATAGAGAGAAAAAATGACATTTAAACTTTAGGGAGTCATTTCAGAATTTAAACTGTGGCATCCTGCTCTGAAAAGCTCCCTGTGCGAGCGGCTTGTTTGCATGTGAGGTTAACATGTAAATTTTCATTTCCCTTTCTCAGCAATGGAACAAGCACTACTGTGTGATCTCTGATGACAAGCTGTACTATGCAGAGGAGTACGAACAGGAGGAAGAAGATCCCAAGAAGGTAAAAGAGAGAGGGGGGAAAGTTTACCAGCAAGTTTTTATTGCGTTGTTTTCAATGGAAAATGAATCAGCTCGTGCTGGTAATGCACAAAACATCAACCAAAGGCACAGAAGAAGAAGAATACCACACAGCAACCATGGATGTGAACTAAGAAGGTGTCAAAATATTCAAAGAAAATCTGCTTTGCATGTACTGTAGCATGTGTACATGTACATGTACGTATGTAAAGTTAAAAGAGTGTGTGTTCTAAAAGAAGTGCGCGTGTGTGTTAACATGAGTGTCTTTCTTAGTACCAGGACCCGCACTGTTCAGAGTCATGGTTTCATGGTGGCATGGAGGACAGGCTGATGGCAGAGCGTCTGATCCATGATTACTGTGCAGAGACCGGGGGAAGAGATGGCACCTTCTTGGTCCGAGAGAGTAGTACCTGTACCACAGACTTCAGCCTGTCCTTCTGGTACCACATCCAAGTTATTCATCTTTTGGTTAGCTCAACCAAAAACTTGAGGACAGTAGTATATGATATGTGGCCCCTGTTGTGACCAATGAAGCTGTGGCAGAGCAGTGTCATAGTATAATACAGATTTATTGTTTTTTCTCCAAAATCTGATTGATTCCCAAATATATCCAAAACATAGCCAGTGAAGAGAAAACCACCCCAAGCGCAGGAGCTGAAATGTAGAAAGTGTAAATTTTAGAATGCTTTTGCTTTTATTACTTTCATAAATTGTGCAGTATTTTTTAAGCAACTGTCCTTATCGATAAACACGTCCTCTGTGTGTATTTCAGGCGCAGTGGGAGGGTCCAGCACTGTCGTATTCGCTCGGGTTCAGAAGGGTCATACACTTACTCCTTCCTGACGCCAAACCTGCACTTTCCCAGTCTGTGCTCTCTGATCCAGCACTACAGAGAAAACCCACTGCGCTGCCAAGACTTTGAACTGCGCCTCACCGACGCCGTGCCACAGCCCAACCCCCATCTAAAAGAAGGGTTTGTCATACTGTATATGAACCAACATGATACATCACAGGGAGCTGGATACTCATGCTAAAAATCCTTATACAATGTAAGATAGCGGTTAAAGATGATACCTTGATATCATTTTTGTTCATGAAAGCATTCAGTCTCAAACTTGTGACTTTACTCTGGAGCCACCAACGGCTTCATACAGCTTTCCTCACGTATGCTTTAATCGTGCATGTGACTTGCGTGTAGTCTCATGTTTTATATATTTAAATCTGAACCTTGTGTGGCCATGATGTTACAGCAGAATAAACAATATTATCCATATAATGGAGGAAGCCTCCTGGCAGCATAAAAAAACCTGCTGATGTACAGGTAACATGCAGCCTCACCTTACTACTGGACGTCTTTCCACATAGCCAGGTTTTAATGAGCAATTTGCTGTGGCCAGTGATGGTTAGGAGCTCCTCTAAACTTTAAGAGGAGGTGAAGGCAGGCACTCGTATCTGAACACTTGTTTATCTTTCCATATTTTTCATACTTGGAACTACAACAAAACGCTGCATCTGCAAGCATCCGGACAGAAAGTGTTAAAATTATTGTTTCATGACTCCCCAAGATCTGTAAACGGACTTTGATGTGTAAAATCAATTAAAGGCAGCTAAAAGCAAAAATGTAAAAAAATAAAATAAAATAAAACTATATTAGCTAGTTTGTAGAAAAAGAAATGTGATCCTTAACTAAACACACTGAGTGAGCCATAAGACAAAATGCTGAAACATGGCTCTGTTCCAAGCCTTGATTTATTTATGTATTTATATATGTTATGTGCATTATTATACACATGTATGTGAATGAGGTTTTTATACATTTGGAAAATCACCTGGAAGTTCATGTCTTACTGCGGTCTCACCTGCTTCCAGTTTTTGTGCTAAGCTAGGCTACACATGTATCTGTCTCTGGACACACAGACATTAGATATCAATGCACTCATCTGACTCATTCAAACATGTTAGGGTGTATATGTAACTGCTAGTGTGCTGGCATCAAGTGCATTACAACCCACTGTTCATACAATCAGGTTTGAGCACTTCAAGTAATCCTTCTGTACAGTATGTATATGTAAAGAGATGCATGTGAAGGTGCAATAATTGTTATGCTGACATCGTCATAGTGGTTTGGTGAAGCTTGACCTCTCTGCCTATCAACCGCTCATATTGTACGTGCCTTCTGTTTTTCACTTTCACTCTCACACACACAGAGAAGCATAGTAACTCTTTCCCTTCTCTCGTTCTTCACTTCATTTTTCCATTTAAATATGCTTCAGTGGCACGGAAAGAAAAACAGCATGCTGACACATTCCACCACCATACTCAATGTACTTGTAGGAGTACTGCTGTATATATGCAGTATTTTTGATAATCATCTTCGCCCACACACACACACACACACACACACACATAATATGTCCCTGTGTGTGTGTGCTCTGCAGGTGGTTCTACAGTAACCTGAGCAGAGGTGAAGCAGAGGATTACCTGCTGAGGATTCCCAGAGATGGAGCTTTCCTCATCCGACAGAGAGAAGGAGAACCAGACTCCTTCGCCATCACATTCAGGTACAGCGAATTCACTTCTCTTTTCTCACTTTGTGTGTTTCTTCTTCTAAAATGAAGTTCTCTCTCTTTCAGAGGTGATGGTAAGGTAAAACACTGCCGGATCCAAAAGGAGGGTAATATGTACCTGCTGGGCACCACAACAGAGTTTGAGAGCCTGGTGGAGCTGGTCAACTACTTCAGGAAGAAGCCGCTGTATCGCAAGATCAAGCTACGTTACCCAGTCACCCCCAAGCTGGTGGACCGCTTCAGCACTGTGAGTCACTGAAGGAGACAAAGGCCAGAGAAAGCATTGAGAATCACTGAAGGGAAATCCTGTTACTGTTGCAGCATAGAGTAATAAAGAACTGACAAAGACATAATACATTTCATTTATAAACAGTCCACCAGACATATTGTAAAGCTGAAGCTATTTCATACATTTTGTATTGTGTTAATTCTGCAAAGTAGCCTTCAATACATCCTAAAGTCACCTTTTATTTTGCTCATTGTTTAAGCCTTAACTCTGCACAGGCTGGTATCTAACAGTGGATTGTGTTTCGCAGGAGAAAGACTGCGCCTCTCTATATGAGATGAAGGCATACGTGGAACCCAACGAGATTGAGCCCTCACTGGTGTGTATACTCCACTATATTCTGCCAGCTTTGGCTGGCTGTTATCTTGTCTTTTTTCTTTGATAAATACATTCATGACTGTCTGTGTTTGTCTCCTTCAGCCTCAAAGTACAGTTAAGGCTGTATATAGCTACCAAGCTGTAAGGCCAGATGAGCTCAGCTTCAGTAAAGGAGCTTTGATACACAATGTATCAAAGGAGAACAATGGATGGTGAGTCCCCACAAACAATCTTTGCCATACTTCAGAGATTAGTCCCTCTATGTCCCTGCATCGTGCATGTTCATCTGCATATACTTGGCTAGCCTTGGCGGGACTGTTCATTGCCCTCCATATTCTACTCACTACAGGTGGAAAGGGGACCATGGTGGAAAGGTGCAGCTGTTCTTCCCATCTAACTATGTAGAGGAAGTGTGCAACAACACCAAACCTGACACCAAAGACCAGGTGAAGAATAGAGTTTAGGTCTCAGTTGAAATGGAGGTTCATCAGCATAGAGGCTGACTGAGAACAATCTGTGTCTGTCTGTGATGTGTATTAAAACAGGACATGGAAGACAACCCACTCGGTGAACTATGTAAGGGTGTTGTGGACATCTCCAAATGCAACGTCCAAAACTGTGAGTGTCTGAACATGCTTGACATTCACATACATACAATATCCCTTAGGTTGCCCACAGACATACATTTTGACTATCCTCACGACAGTCATGTTGCTTTACCTTGTAGTCAAATTAGCAACGCTCGCAAGCTATAAAAAGCAACTACAAGGTAGTCAAAGTAATATTACTGCAGCTGGGTGTCAACTAAACCAACTTCAGAAAAATCTGACCATTTTATTTAACAAACAAGCAGTTTAGAGGCTCCACCGTTCATGACCCTTTTACATAAGAAGAATAAACATCTTCTTCTTTCCGGCCTTTTGCTGGAACATTGCTTCATTTCCTGACACCACTACCACAATCTGTCAATCAGTAGAATAGCATGAAACCATTGGGGTGTGAATTGCATCATCCCTGTCCTTGTGCATGTACTCATGAGTTTCCCTTTTTGTTAGTAAAGCATTGCTCCACAAGTGGTCACAAACCAAAAGACACCTGATTGATTGCATTTCAGATTTTTTTTTTTTTTTTTTTTGGGTTGATAGGGTGGACATTTTGCCTTTTTATACAGATCACAGTAGAGATGTAGACCAAGGAAACCTTTAAAGGAACATTCCTAAAGATTTCAATCAGGCATATTTTCCATAAATGTGGCCAATGTGGGTTGCACTAACTACCCCTGATTCAGAGATTCAGGGAAACGGGGACTCACACACAACAACATGTATTGAGGCAAACAGCAGAAACCTCCCACAGCTTTCCAATAATGTGCTTTTTACATGAAGCATCATTCTTATTATGTGTTGTACATCTAGTATTGGAGAGCTAATCCCAACTGACTGAGAATTCTTTCTTTGAATGCCATTTAGTTTATTCCCACATTAAAAAATATTGGTATTTGCCTTATGAGTGTTGCACATGCCATAATCATGAATGTGGCCTCTCCTGGTTTGATCAGTAAAAGTTAAGGGACTGAGTCCAACATTTGAGAAGAAATGGATTCAAATATGCATCACCTACAAAAGAATGGAAGTTGTGCATCCCTCTTCGCCCTCTCCCTCACTGTGCCTCTTTTCATCCCTCCTTGACTCTAGTGAAGAATGGTAAAAATGGGAAGCCCCACGTGTTGACCCTGCAAGACATAGAGCAGGACAGTCTGCAGTTTGACCTGTCTGCAGGATCTCTGGAGGAGCTGTATGAATGGTACCAGGTGGCCTGGGATATTACCCAGAGAGAGATGAGCAAGCAGTACAACAGGGAACAAGAAGTTAGTATCTCATGGCATATCATGATATATGTAGTAGTGGAAAAGCCCACCTCAAACCATGTTGGAACATACACACACACACACACACACACACACACACACACACACACACACACATTCATATGATAACATTAGTTCAACTAAATTCAAGAACAGTGTTTGACTGAAACAGACTACATACTGTATAACCACAATGAGGTGTTTCACTGGTGGTCTGTCAGCATGACTGTGCAGCAGGAACAGGAAGTGACTGTTTGTCTGTCCAATCTCAGATCAGACAGCAGGAGGAAGTGGAGAAGAAGGCAGAGGTTGCCATGGAGATGTCGGACCTGGTGGTCTACTGTCAGCCTCGCAGCAAGGAGAAAGACCGCTTTGGTAAAAACATATAGATGCGCCTACTGAACAACTTTGACCACAAGCAGCGTGATGTGTGACTCAGGCCTGAAGAGACAAACTTTACCACGAACAGTCTATACTCTCAATGTGATTTAGAGCAGGCTAGGACTTTGCTTTGTTAACTTTGCTAAGCATTGTAGTTCAGCAACAGATCTCCTGACCCCCAGTTATGAAAGAAGATTCATAAATACATACTACACTCTAGATTTGCTTCCACATAGGTTGGTTTGTGTCAAGTTTCAATAGCAAGAACCTCTGAACAACATTTTATGCACCTTGCATTCACTGTGTTCAGGTGACCAGTGAGAAAACAGTACATTTGATTTTGCAGTGAAACTATAATGGCTGCTTTTTGTGGTGTGTTTTCACTTAAGCAGTCCATTCAAATATGTGACGAAAAACCTGTTTAGCTGTGAAAATTAGGAATGCAATTGTAGAATTTCAGTTAATATTTCATGTATAATATGAAGTTTGAAAGCTTGAGTCCTGTTGTGCTCTACTTGACAAATTCATTCATAGGAAATGGAAATCGAGTACTTCATGTAAATGCACACTGATATACTCATTTCCTCCATCATGCATCACCTCGCTGCACCTTCTACATGCAGAGGAAAAACTGAATGCTTTGACCTGAGGCACCTTAACATATTCAGTGAGGATCTGCCTTCACTGTTGTTACACCACAACAAGTTCTGCAACAAGCAGGATGTGACCAAAGGGAAAGATCTGAAGACTAGACAGCTTCCTGTGCTACAGCGATCTAAATTTGGAAATGCACTGAATTATACATAATCTACAACACCACAATGGTCTTTGTCAGGTGACTCTATTGTTGTAGTATGGTTGTTCTATATTTAGCAGTTATTTACACAAGTCAGTTACCATATCATTAGCGTAGTCTAAATGGTTCAGAAGCTCCTTCGGAAATAAGGAAACACAGTTACGTATCTTAACCAATCATTAAGCCCTACAGCGGGTGTCAGACTGTGCCATCATACATCTGCTGTTGAGCCACCATCATTGTTTACTGTTCCACAAGCCTTCAAATACCTAATACCGAGCAACTCCTCTGCTTTGAGAAACTCTTCCATGCATGAATCATGTCTTTTGACTTTTAGTAAGGACCTTTGTCCTTACTAAAGAGAACAACATGGTTTCAGTATGAATATGTGTGTCTGTGTAAGGGTGCAGGCAAGGCTACAGGGTCATCACCATAATAACTGGTGTGTCATTGAGTTTGACTCACGACACGGAGAAGGCTCAACAGTGTGTCCCAACATCCATGAACAACCCCCTCACCTCCTTCTGTCTCTAACTTCATCAGCTAACAACATGCTAGCTTACATCAACCAGTAAACTACATGTTCTGCTACCTGGCACACTGTCATCACTGGCTGTATGCTCAACCAACCAATCAACAAACCAAGCAATCTTCCTCAGCCACCTCATCTTAGCAAGCAATAAACCTGATGCCTGTAACATCATCAGCTAGCACCATCAGTAACAACATGCTAAGACAGCTAGCTACAACCAGAAAACAGCTAAAGACATTCAGTGTATGTTTCAGTCCAGTTTATTGTTCTGTCGGTATCAACTGATGCGACCTGAAATCAGCTGACCATGTACCTCTCCAATCACTGCTCTTTTCTCTGCCTCTAGACAGCTACAGCTACAAAGAGATCCGCTCCTTTGTGGAGAACAAGATCCCGGGAAAGAGCCGTACCAAAGACTTCCTCCAGTACAACCGCAAAGCTCTGAGTCGCATCTACCCAAAGGGTCAGCGTGTGGAGTCCTCCAACTACGACCCTTACCCGCTGTGGGCTTCTGGCTGTCACATGGTGGCTCTCAACTTCCAGACTGCAGGTACAGTGGTTTATCCAGGCTGAACTCCCAGAGAGGACAGCTGTTGAGGAAAAAGTTGGGAGTCCGTACAATATTCTTGCACTCCTGTCTGTGCATCCATTTTGGAGTGTTAGAGATTGGTCACACTGGCCCCATATGTGACCTTGGCACTCTCAAATACTATACACGTGACTACATTTACATGCATACTCATATTCCACTATTATTCCCAGTATAACAAAATGCTGAAAGTGGTATGGGACATGTAAACAGCATGCTCCATTTGGATATTCTGGATTAGGATATTCTGAAGACATGTTGTATATGCTGATATTATTGGGGTTTTAGGAGCATTCTTTGGACATGTATACAGTATACTCTTGCCTGTTAATGGTCAGCTCTGTGTGTTGCCAAACCTGCTCACCAACAGTTTGTAAGGCTGGGGTAAGATGCATGTACAAATTTAAGATGAGGCCCATATTTCTGGTGGAGAAAATTCTAAAAGACTTGGACATCAGCAAGTTTTTAGATAAGCGCAAATATCCCAGTGCCGGCCTTTTCAAAAGGGTTGTTGAACATGTGAAAGAAGGAGTATGCGTTCGTTAATTGGAGTTTGTACAGCTGCATGTAAACAGGAATATCAGTGGAATATTCGTTTTCATTAGCCATGTAAGCGGCTTAGTTGGAATATTGTCTTTTTCAAGTGCATATTTTGACCGTAAAACTGAAACAACTAAATTGGATTTAGCCATCATTCATTTTATTATTTACACCTGTGCGTTACTTACTGTCACATGTCAGTCTCAGTGAAAAAGGCCTATGGCAGCACAACAACAATGCCAATCTGTCAAATGAGCAGAAGTGGCCAGTAGTTACTTCCATCATCCCTTCTTATGAGGAGTGTTTCACTCAGATTTTCACAATGTCTGTTTGTCCACCCAGATAAATACACCCAGCTGAACAGCACCCTCTTCAGTCTGAACGGACGTACAGGTTACGTGCTGCAGCCGGAGGTCATGCGTAATGATACCTACGACCCTCAGCAGGACAAGAAGAAGGTCAAATACAGCATTGTGGTTAGGGTACGTTTGCACACAAACACACACACACACATTTAATAGTAACTGGCTAACGCAAACATCATCATCATGAGGTTACTATATTCAGGTTCAGGGCCAAGTGGAATATTGTGACAGCCAAACTGCATCATGTTGGAGGAGCATGATACCATTTAGCTTGTTGATGAGGCGAGAAGTTCGTGACAGCAGTTGTATTTGTCTTCTGCAGGTGATTGCTGCCAGACACCTGCCCAAGCCCGGTCGCAGCATCGCCAGTCCGTTTGTGGAGGTCGAGCTGTGTGGCCACGCAGAGGAGAAGTTCAAGACCATTGTCTATCGTAAGCAAAGGCGAAGTGGGGAGGGTGAACTGTAAACCTGCTGGATGGAAAGATGGGTGAGAGAGAAATGAGAGATTCTTTGTGATCATGTGAGCGGTGCTGTCGTTCTGCCTGCTGCAGGTGATAATGGTCTGAATCCGGTGTGGAAAGCCCCCGCAGAGCCTGTCGTCTTCACCGTGTATGAGCCTGAACTCACCTTCCTGCGCTTTGTGGTCAATGAGGAGGACATGTTCTCAGACCCCAACTTCCTGGCTCAGGCCACATTTCCTGTCAAAGGCATCCGCTCAGGTGGGAACACATGCTGTAAAGCACAGAGTGCCAGAGCTGCTCACGAAGTACTCGTTATAAAGCAAGTGTTACTTTACATACTGTTTCCCTAGAGGCAGGCAGGATTTCTGTACATGATACTTACTTCTCAGTTTTACCTTCTCTTTTACCTGTTTTGAGACAAGTCAGATTGCATATACAGTAAAGAGTGGAGAGAAGTCATTGATATCAAATGCTCCTTCCTTCATTTGACACACGGTGTGACTTTCACTCAGGAAATGTGAACTACGATATTCTGTACATACCACCTGCAGCTATTTTCCAAAGAATACAATAGTGCTCAGAATTTGATTTAAATATCTTCCACTGGTTTCACAACAGTATAAAATCAGCTTGTACAAACTTGCTTGAAATAGATAATCAGTGAACATCAGCTCTGCCTGTAATGTTGCTGAAGTTCTCTTACAAATTGATGAAGCAAAATGCCTGAAAGCTGCATATGAAGACTTTACTGTTTTGTTTGTAGAAATTTGACTATTTTCAGTGCATTTAGGTGCATTTAACTAAGGCCAAAGGTTTGCTTTGGTTTGGTTTCAGAAGCAGAAGCCGCTCATGAAATTTGATTTTGCTCTGAGCACATGGTAATAATCAAAGGTGAAGTTAGTGAGCATGATGATGTTCAATTGTTCCTATTAAAAACACCCATATAGGTTTGAATCATTTGGTCTATTTTTTTATAATTCAATTTTATATTTCAAATTTATAATATTTGTTTGCAGCCCTTATGAGCATATCAACATTTGATCACATTTAAGCTAGTGTTAATACCATTGTTTTGATATTATGTTGGCGTGATCCATATCACAAATTTCAACTGTGTTTCATCAAAGTACCACAAACTGACTGACACACAGCAAACCTGGAGCATGAGTAGTGTCCCAACATAGAGGCACTGGCAAAATGTGCTGAAGCTGGTTGTGTAGTCTACAGTGTACCTGTTTATATTGTAGCATCATTAACAGGCTTAACTGTGAGCAAACAGAGCGGATTGATTTTTTTTTTTTTTTTTCCAACAGGTTACCGCTCTGTTCCTCTAAAAAACGGCTACAGTGAAAACTTAGAATTAGCCTCTCTGCTGGTCTACATCAGCGTACAGCAAACAGGGGTGAGCAAACACACGCAGCACACATCAGTGTTCACTGACATAAAACTGCAGTTTGACTTCAGTCTGGAGGTACTTCAGGGGTTGTGATCATGTGACTCTTGTCATTCAGAAAGCAGAGGAGGAGCTCTACTCGTCCTCCAGCCAGCTGAAGAAAAAGCAGTCTGAGCTCAGCAGTGAAACCTTCCTGTACGACACACACACCAACATTCAGCGCCCCAGCGAGAAGCACAGGTTAGCCTCATTCTCACGAAGTGTGGGGGAAAACCAGGTGGTTAAATGAAATGAAACCCTAATTATTTTTTTCGCTGTCTTTGCTTTGTGTCCCAGGACAAAAGACAAGAAGATAAACAACAGTAAGTACAGCTCCTGAGGACTCAGCAGAACCTCCTCTGTCCACCTCCTTCCTGCCTGAGCAATGGAGAAATGCAATTTGTCATCTGTGCAAATAAGAGTTTTCCATTTGTGACATAATATATGATTTTTCTTTTTTACACCAAAACATGACAAAAATCCAGTGTCCCCCCTAATACTTTTCTATTTATTTAAGATATGAAACTTCTAGGCTTAATATTCATGGACATATTGGAATATGTTAACATTCTCAGGGGGTTATTTCATAAAGCCGTCAGGGAAATGTATGAAACTATTAACTTAAGTAGGACTGTGTGAGGCAGGTTGAGGGAGGGTGAATCATATTTCTCCTTTATGACAGATAAGATGTGAGGTTTTAACATTTCCCCACAGACAGCCAGTGTCAGCATTCAGTCTGTGCTCAAACTATACAGATTATTTATTTTCAATGAGAGCAGTGACCACTAACTGAAGTAACTGTTTCAGTGCAGAACAATCGACTGTTCATCTGCCAAGAGGCGTGTGTTGATTTAATCTTTTTTGTGCTTAATTTCAAATGCTGAAGAGTGTGAAACGACTGATATGTAACGTGGTGTTCAGGCGTTGTGTGAGTCTGGTGACATGAAAGTGGTTTTTGCTGTGTATTTTCACCAGTGTGACGTTATTTTCTCACTGTGGTAATGTGCGTGTCTTTGAAGGAGAAGTTAGATTAATGGAAACAGGTGACTTAACCCAACGTAATGAGAACATTTCTTAATTCAGGGGCGTCATGCAAGCCAAAACTCTGGAGGGGCACGGTGGCATGATGCATCACATGATCTATGATGTCATAAGAATAGTTTGACTCATTATATAAAATGATAACAACAACATTCTGTGAAAAAAATTGAGTTTGAACGTTCATGACGCCTCTGACTTTACTGGAAGGCAGTGTTTAAAGCATTCAAGTAATTCCTCTGTGACCTTCTTATGAATTAAGTCAATAAAGTATGCTTGGTGAACTATACCCTATCTCTTACTTATTTCATCTTACTTTCACCGTCATATTTTGTATTTCTTCATGCTGTTGGGTTTAAGCAATAGTTTAGCAGGCTGTTGAAAAAGTTGTCAACAGAGGAAAGACTCAGTATCTCATTTTTTATTGCATTTCACACTATTTTTCAGCTGCTCTCAACACTGTGTGATGCAACCGTCAATGCCCCACAACTGGAGCAGGCTCTCTGATAACCCAGCACTGTTTAAAGTAGGGTGCTGCAGGAATTGTTTCACTCCATATTGTTTGATAGTTACTCGTCACTTTAGAAAACAAGATTTTGCACACAAAACAATAATTTCAAACATGGATGCGTTGCAAATTATCAAACAATACAACTGTTTATATAAAATGGGCCTAAACACTTATTTACTGAATCATTTAGTTGATTGATCAATTGTCAAAAATGGGCCAGCAACTGTTTTGACAACTGATGAATTGTTTCAGCTTCTCTAATGCTGCTTATCTTGTCTTAAATGACAGTAAAATGAATTATTTTGAGGTTTGGACTGTTGGTCTGACTGATACATATATAAAAAATTTCATGCATTTTAGATTTTTCATGTACCTTTTGAAATATTTTACAAACAAAACTGCTGACGTGGCCAGATGCTAAATGACTATAGTAGTACTGTATTAATTCCAGGCATCAGGGAAGGAGAGGAGTTACATGTTTGATTTGATGAAAGAGTACTGGATAATTACTTAGTTTCATAATGACCTTTGTCTTGTAAAGGGATCAAAAAAGCACATGTGGCATACACAGCTGAAACATATTCACAGACAATTTATTTTTGATTGAAATTATTTCACATCATA
Organism: Chaetodon trifasciatus; assembly: GCA_037975065.1. Classification (NCBI taxonomy): domain Eukaryota; kingdom Metazoa; phylum Chordata; class Actinopteri; order Chaetodontiformes; family Chaetodontidae; genus Chaetodon; species Chaetodon trifasciatus. The sequence goes on along the minus strand of JBBMOE010000002.1, from coordinate 2,076,280 downwards.
GTTGTTATTTTTCCTGTTGAAGATCTTTTGTATTTTTATTACAACAGCCACAGAGCAGCAGCAGCAGCAATAATAATAATAACTCAGCAGGAGAAGCAGATCAATGCGGAGAAAGACTGAAAAACAGAGAGAAACATGATGGGCGCCCCTTTTCCAGCTGCCAAAAGATTTTACTGCAAGGAATTATGGGAAAGAGAGTTTTTTTTTTTCAGTCTGTCAGATTTGTCAGGCTGTGCCACATCTGACCCTGTTCCTTCCATAACAACTGTTAAGACTCGAGCACAGCTGTACACAACTTGGACATGGTAGAAACTCTTTACAGTCTGTGTAGAATAAAAAACATCAGGGAGATAATGACGAGAGGGAATCAGGATGGGAACGGAAAGCAAAGCACAGTAAGCTCCACAGGATACGGAGACATGACAGAACAGAAGAGGCGTTTCTATTCAACCATTACATGTTCTACAGTAATACAAAAACCTTACATTAGAACCTCAACACGCCGGCACCTGGACTGGGCGAGCAGCAGCTCAGAATGGCCTTAAAAACTGTGGGATGAGTTCAATGACAGGATTTCCCCCGAGACGGCCCACTTCTTAAACGAACAGGTCAACATTTTGTTAAATATTCTTATTTGCTGACATGTGAAGGCTGATTAGCTTAGCTTAGCATGGAGAGTGGAAACAGGAGGAAATGGCTAGCCTGACTTTGTCCAAAAAAAGGAAAACACATGTGCTGGACTGTTTCTTGGCTGGACGCAGTGACTTCCTGCAGTCTTGTCATCACGGTGTGAAGGCAACCAGCACAGACTTTTTCCACTTTTTTCATCAACAAACGAGATATAAAATGGACAGAGTTGGGCTAGCGGTTTCCCCAGTTTCCAATCTTTATGCTAAAATAAGCTAACCAGATGCTGGCTGTAGCTTCTGGGTAAGCGGACTGAAATCACATTGATGTCAATCTTTTCATCCCGCTCTCATCCCAAAACCTATTTTCCAAAATGTCAAACGGTTCCTTTAAAACATCCAAACAAAACATTCAAGATAAAACAAAAGAACAGTGAAGTCACGCTAAATGATCACTTCGCCGATGTGTGGGACCGACAACTTTATTTAAACATGATAATGGCCGGTCAGTGTGGTCCACCTCTGATATGATTATCTGGCAGGATTAGAACAACATTCTTAGGGAAACAAGAACCATTAGCATGAGGTGATAAAATGCGCAAACTTAATGATTACATGTGGGGGCAGCTTCAGTCCAAAAGTACGAGTAATGCTCTCAGCTTTTTAGAAAATCCTTTCTTTCAAACCCTTTCTGCCTTGACCAATCGGACCTGTCAGGGCTCATTGGTAGATCCTGGCAACAACCAATCAGATAACAGTTCGATGGGATCTCTCCATTTCAGTCCTTCACCTCAGTGAGATAGTGATCAGACCCTTTATCATGTTTCAAACCTTTTATAAAACAAAATTACAAAATAAAAATACCAGATGATGCAGCAACATGTACATGCAAAAAAAAAAAAAAACAACAAAAAATAAAACTACACAACAAGAACACAGGAAACAAATGTTTGATTAAAGTGATCAAATCAAAGACACTGGAAAGATATTATGAAAACATAATTTGTCAGATTACAGTGCACTTTGTGTGAAAAAAAAAAAAAAAACAACAAACACACACATAGATGAAGGCAACAGAAGCCCGCCAATGAAGGGAGGCCAAGAGAAAGAGAAAAAAGTATGAAGAAGAAAAAAAGATTTCAAAATGGTTCTAAGAGAGGAAGAGGGGAGACGACTATATACACTCGTATATACATCATACAGGATATGAAAGAGAGCACAAGGTCCTAAAGGCAGACCCAAAGATGGCCGTACACAAACCGAGTCTACAGGGCAAAGAGAAAACTGTCATGGCACCCAATAAATAGGAAACAAAATATCTAATAGTGGACGGCATCCTTTCCTCTGCTGCAGCTTCTGCCTTGATTCAACGAACACCCGGAGCATTCTGGAGGTCGACACGAATAAATAAAATGGATGGATGCAGTCAGAGCGAGGCTGACTGGAAAAAGGGTGGAAATCTGACTTGTGTTTTCTACGGCCACTGACACAAGCCAAATCAAGCCAAACCACATGTAGACAGAGAGGAAAAAAGAGATTCTGACAGACTTGCAGTATGTCAGGGCAGTTACCACATCATATGAAATGCTGCCACAATAAAAAGGCAACATTTTGAGGGAATGTAGATGGGCAAATATGGCCGAAAGGTGCTTTTTTCCAATCTTTTGTCCCTTATAGCCCATTGTGACAGAATATGTACAATAACTTTGTCCCATCCTGTGATGAGAATTATTCATCCATAAAGCCTAAAAATGTCACCCATGTATTATGGCGGAATATAAATACAGCAGAACAATTCAAAACAGGTGGTGTGACAGATAAAAAGATAACCACTCATCCACGGCTCCACGAGAGGCACTGCGACTCCTCGCTCTGACCTCCGCGGGTTGGAGGGGCGGGGGGTCAGGAACGCGACCCCAAGCAGTGTCACTGTCTCTCCAGTGTCGTGACAGGTTCCGCTCGAAAAAAACCGCGCTCGCGTTGGCCAGACGAAACAAGTGCTCAAAGCAAAAAAGAAGATCTGATGAGGATGTTTGGCAAGTGTCCGCTCTTCTTCTCAAACCCGTCTCAAACAGAGCCCGGAAATAGCAGAGGATATGAAAATATACAACTCTCAGCTGGTGATGAGTCTTGTGTACAGGTCCACTTTAGAATTATTGCAGTCCGCTTTACAGGTCTGTGTTACCGCCATGGCATGGTGCAGAGGGGTCCATGTGTGGGCGCCCTCTCGGTTGGCTTCTTGTGTTACATGTTGCAAAAAAAGGACATCAGGGCCTGTGTACTTCATTTGTCGGGACAAAATCCAGGAAAGACAGAGTAAAGGAGGCTTGAAAGAAACAACTTATAAATATCAGGCAGTCCCAGACCACCCAGCTACTGCTACACAACTGCCCTATTAAATAGTCATGGGAGATCATCAGTATATACACTGAAAATAAATGAGAGAAGAACAAATGTTGCCATCGCTTTTAAACTTTCCTGCGGAGCTCACAAAATGCTTCTGAAATGTCATCCCTGGGGGTTATCTTCATATATATGTTTTATATAGAAACACACAATATATGAAAGCACAGATGTCTGGAAAAATATGTTCATTCAAGTTGATAAAAACCGTTTTCTTTTTTGTGTGTGAACGTGTCGAGAATGAGGAATAGGCACACTCTTGCAACTCTTCTTTTCTCTGAGGTAGCACCTCATTTTCCCAATGAAATACTTGAAAAGACCCAAATTGGAACCTGAAAACTAAAGCCAGCGACGGCGAGAGCGAGGACTGAGGTGATGAACAGTTCAACGCGTCAGTCTGGAGAGCTACATTGTGTGTCGGATCAAAGACGGAGCGGAATGTGAGCTGCTGTGTCCAGCCCTCGTCGCGCGAGGGCGGGAGAGAGAAAAAGAGAGGAGGGCTCTGATTGGAGGGCCGATTCAGGTTTTCCTCATGACACAGACACACGGAGGTGGGAGGGGTACGGCTGGAGAGCTGGATTCAGACTGAATATGAAAACTGGGACACCGTACATGAAAGACAGGGCAAAGGGTGAAGACAGAGAGAGAAAAGGGTCCCTTATGTCACAATATAGCGGGTCCTTGCATGTCCTCTGATCATGTTGGTAAAAACAAGGTCCTTGAAACATCAGTGACAGAAGTAAGGGGAGCGGCAAGATCCATGAAGATTTCTCATTTAGAAAAAAAGTGATGCTGACACGGACTTCCTGGAGACGGCGTCACAACAGGGGTTGGTGAAGACGTATGAAGCTGATGAAGGCTCCTCCTCTGATGTAAATGTGTCAGAGGCGTTCTGGGTCCATCAGGTGATCCTCACACTGGGATGATGTCAGAGTTCCTGGTCTAACAATGGCGGCGATGAAGACGGCATCACCGCTCAATTTTCATGTTATGGATCTGAGCCTGTGTGCAGTGTGTGCATGTGTTTATGTGTGTGTCCGGTTATGCATGAGGGGCGTGTGAGCGTGGTGGATCACCAGGCCTCTGTGTACCGAACATCAACGTCTTTCAGGTTGGGCAGTTTGGCCTGCAGAGGAAGAAACAGACAAATGGAAACTGTGTCAAAACCATGGAACACACTTACTGGCAAGAATATACTACAAATATAGAAGTACTGCATCTGATAGGATAGGATATTACCTTGAGGTCCTCATATGTGTCAGCTGTGAGCTTGGTGCTGTTCATATTCAGGCTGCACAGACTCTTCATGGCTGAAAAAGGCAAATAGTCATGATTAGCCGCAATTACTTTATCACTAACAAGACTTTTACACCATCAACACAGTTCACATGCTAACTCTCGGCTCGTCCTCGTACTCTAGCTTTTTTTATATACAAAAACACTTGTAGCCATTCTCCAGATTACTCATTGTCACAGTTTTCTATAGAATACAGTCATATGATTCATTTTGTGTGTGGTTTCTTACAGCTGAGAGCCAGCAGACCAGCATCGGTGACGGGAGTCTCACATAGGTTCAGAACCTGAAGACAGGCCAGATGCTCAGATAGCAACCTCAACCCTGCATCCCCAAACTAATGGAAGAAAGAAAAGAGCAAGACAGGACACACATAAGACAATGACTCATGAGATACCACTCAATTACTTGTGCGCGTGTGTTTGCAGTCGCGTTTGTGTTCCTGTGTGCGTTTACCTGTGTGGACCAGAGGTTGAGCTGTTTGAGTGAAGGCAGCTTGATGAGCTGCTCGGCACAGGCACTGGTGACGTTGGTGAAGGCCAGGCTCAGGTTCTCCAAGTTCCCAAAAGAACCTGAACTCAACAGGCGGGCCAGGTCCGCATCCTGAGGAAGGTTGAGGAAAAAACATTGTAATTTTAAATAGTAAAAGCAAATATTTTGAATGCACTCTTATAGTTGATGCTGGCTAGGACAAAAAAGGTGAAAACAGTGCAGCAGTGAAGGCATCGGTGTAAGCTCACCGTGGACTTTGAGGGCAGAGTGAGTCGGGTGGGGCCTCCTTTCCTTTGCTAGAAAGACAGACAGGAAAAAAAGATGGCGTCTGAGCTCAATGCCTTGCAGGAACCTTGTCAGACAGTAGATGGTGCGTGTGAGCAGGTCTGTAACATGCTACGTTCCAGTCATATTGAGGAAATGGGACTAACTAACTACTTTTCACCTGATTTTTCAAATATAACAAAACCATATTTTTAACTTGATGTTAGAGGTACTATCTGTGTATTTAGAGGGAAAAATCAATTCAGGAACAAGGACTACAGAAAACTTCAAAACAAGTTGTTCCTATGTTTTCTTACATGACATGAATGTGGCATTCGTGGACAGAGATTTTGTCAGAGGATATAATAAACAGAGAAAATGAATACTGTATTGAGCATACTGGTAGAATAAATACAAGGACTGCGTAACATTTACATCTCTTTGCTGTATGTGCTACAGCACGCGTCTATGAGTTGTCTTTGTTTATGCTGAAGTGTGTACAGAGTCCGTTCAGTGGCTGCCGCCCTGGAGTACCTCCACATATAAATGAACAGCTCAGTTCTGCAGACAGAGTCAAGTGGCTGTGACTCAGTGTGTGAAGCATACAGACTGAGCTGAGAGGCCCAGTTACTGTTACTGGTCTGATCTTTACTGTTCCAACATTTCAGGCCCAGACAAGCTCCAGCGATTTTCACACACCAGCAACAAAGAAACTGAAGTGTTGAGCAAACTTAAGATTACCAAAGCTTGTGTACTGAGCCAAAAAAAAAACCCCATAAAACTTCAATTCTTTTAAATCAAAAACTGCCTTATCAAGAACTTTATGGCATGTAATGGATTCCCCAAAAAGATTACAGGTGAGATGAGAGCAAATCTCACCGACAATGATCGCTGCCAAAAATGAGGAAGAATCTAAAAAAAAGAGGTTAAGTTCACAACAACATGGGACGGCAAAAACACCAAAAGTTTCGTAAGCAAGTTCTGTGGCATATCATTTCAAATGTCCCGACTGTCATGCTGAACAAAGTTGGAGACAACTCTTGAAAATGATATTCATCTCTGGACAACATAGGAAAAGAGAGAAATGATTGATGACAGTAAATTGCTCCCCAGTCACTTGACCTGACTGCAGGTCCCTCACAGTTTGGGGAGGGTTGCGTCAGGCATTCTGTGTAAAAGCCTAAGCCAAATCAAATATGTGGATCATGAAATCTGATTTTCATGCTGTGTTGGGCGGGGCCCGTTTTGCCAGCGAGATGGAAACAGAAGATTTGCTGTGGGGACCCCGAGCAACACAGAGCAGCTGAAAGGAAAAGAACTGATCACAGTAAATATAGCCATTAGCAGATTTAAACCATGGTCGAACGATGGTCTAAAAGCTTCCAAGACATATATTCATATGCATTTACTGTAGGTTGGATATTACAAATAGTTTAGGCTGATAGTTTAGGTTCAGTGCTGCTTACAGCTTCAATGAGCTCCTGTTCCCTGACACCCTTTCCTGATGATGGTTTTAAAGTACGACCAAAAGCTTGAAACACCAACAAAGCCTCTGTACTTTTCTGGAATAACTCCAGTACTTAACATCCAAAGTTGTAGAGGGGACTCTTCCTTACATGCCTCTAATTTTGAACCGTTAGGAGCTTTACAACCAAAAATTAATTGGTTCGGAACCCACAAAGTTGGTTCTCCACCGAAAACAAAAAAGCAGGTTAATTTTGACTTGAAGACTGAACAGTGATGACATCAGTCATCATCTCATATTCTACAGGTTGTAAACAGAAGGCTACTCGTCTTATCACCTTCTTATCATTAATAATTGGCCCACCTTTGTTGTTTTGGATTAAATAAAAGAAAAAAAATGCAGATAATCACAGTGATCTGCCATCTTGCTACTACTTTTCACATCTCCTGTTCATTGAGCAATGCCCTCTGTTGATGATGCATCCTTGATTACAGTGGTTCCACTTAAAATTAGTGGAAACACAGGCTGTTTTTCTAGATAGCAGCAAGCTTCAATGAATCCTGCACAGAAGCAGTTCAAAAACGAGAGCTAATTTGGTGGAAAATGGGTATAAGAGAACATTAACTTACATTCATTTAGCATAGCGTTTGTCAAAAGAGACTTACATTTTCAGCAAATACATATTTGATGGCAGCAAGTTAGCGTTCAGTGCCTTCCTCTCAGGTATGGACCTACGAACAATCAATCGCGGACCAGCTCTATCACTAGGCCTGTGGCTGCCTGAACAAACTCTACCCTGTACCATAAAAACAGGCTTTTCTGTTCATGTTCCCAAACAGGAAATGATGGAGCTGTTCATACTGCAATATTCTCCTAAAGGAACCCTGTGTCTTCCTTTTGTTCTCATCTTAGCCAGTGATGAGAACAACTTCCTGGCCATGTAAACTGCTCGTTTACTGTCAGCAGAGCGTCAGAGCTGTGAATTGACAAGTTGGCCACATACTTCAGGAATTTGTACATAATGAGAAGCTGGTGACTTGATTTTCCTGCAGAGGCCTTCATTCCAGCAGGCTGAACCCAACAGAAATGTGGGATAAGTTGGACAAGATGTTCTTAGTTGAAGACCTACAAGAACTGCAGGGGCCAAAAAGAACAGCACCATGTTTACTTCAGGCCTCACTGTGCCTAATAAAGTTCTGAGTGTGTGTGTGTGTGTGTGTGTGTGTGTGTGTTGGAGCCATAACTCACCAGTTCTTTGAGCTCTCTCTGTCGGTCGCAGAGCTGCTCGTACATACGGAGGCCCACCTGAGTGCTCTCCAGGGTGGAGATGATCTGAAGCTGGGTGTCTTTGTTCTCAATGATGTTGTACTCCAGCATCAGACACAGGATCTGGACACACACGTAGACACATACATGCTGTAAAGGGACACTGCACTGATTTTACGTATACAGTACCAGTCAAAAGTTTGGACACACCTTCTCTGTCAAAGTTTTTTCGTACTATTTTCTACTTAGTAGATTAATACTGAAGAAATCAAAACCATAAAAGGCACATAGGGAATTATGTAGCAAGTCAAAAAAAGTGTAAGCAAAGGAAGATATATTTTAGATTTTAGATCCTTTGAAGTTGCCATTGTTTGCTTTGACGACAGCTTTGTACACTGTTGGCAAAGTGACGTCATCAGGGTCGTCTTCTTTTGAGTTTGAAGAGTAAATTCATGAGATAAAGCCTGTTTTATAAACTAGGGATCGAACAAAAAATGTCACTGGTTGCATTATGGAGCTTGACCCATACTAGGCGCAATATTTTGGCTATTGCTGCTTAGATTTGGACATTAAAAACTAAGTTGCTGAAATAGCCCTTAGAACAATCCTGCATTCTACTGCTGATAATAACAACCCCAGAAGAACAAACAGCAGAGCAATGGCACAAAATGGTAAATAAACTAAACTACCACACGTTAATGCACCAAGAGGCCATGTGGATCCATTAAGAATAAATACAATTATCTATTGTTAGACAGAATTATAGCTGTTGTTAGATAGCTAGAGTTATTGCTAGAAGCATTAATAGAAACACAAACATGAACATACCTCTACCATGGTCTGGTTTCCACGTAGGGCCAGCAGCATGCAGGGACCCAGCTTGTTTTCAGCCAGAGAGAGCAGGAACTTCTTGGTCTTATAGCAGGAGCCCATCAAGATATGAACCTGGAACAGAGGAAGAGGAGGGGAGGGGAGGGTCAGCTGTTAGCAACCACAACCTGCATTTAGCTCTGACCGTGTGTGTCTCCATACACTCACCATACTAGCAAAGAGCTCTCCATCGTCATCACAGGCCACGCCTCCTGGACTGTAGAGCTGAAACCAGCCATCTTTACCTGAACGCACACTGAGTAGGCATGAATGGACCTGGATAACACACACATACACACAAATGATTTTTCTGTTCGTCAAACTCAAAGAAAAATCTCCCCACTTTACTGCTGAAGGTTGAAACAGTGGCAAACATGCACCAACCCACACTGACCTCCTGCCTCGGGTCCTCCGCAAACCTCTGAATAACATACTTCAGTTCCCTATTTAGACACAGAATGATTGAGACACAAATGTAAGATTGTTTTCAAACTGGAATCTAACTCAGCTCATGATGTCTCAGTTACTTACTTTGTGAATTTGGCATGTGCGAGGGCCCTGGAGAGAGGGAAGACAAGGAGAGGCGTGAGATACAGCCCAAAATACTCCGAACTGAGAAATGTGACAAAACAAATGCGTCTCTGTTGGGAAATGTCAATTTAACGCATGCTTTTCTGATAGTATAGCTCAGATATGTTGTTTACATTGCAAACAAGTATCTTTGCAGGTCATTTTGACATGTTTTTTCCCCTTTGTGCTACCTCGTACAGTGATTTTAAGCTGATGACACAGTAGCACAGTGTTACTTTCTATTGGCGGATACAGTCAACAAGCTTAGATACGTTTCAGAGGGAGTGCTGAGCTCATTTTCAGCACGTGTGCACATGATATGAGCATGTGAACTTCTCGGGATTGTTTGTTACTTTTGATTACAATTTAATGATCCCAGTGGGGATTCCTTGCAATTGTGTTTCAGTAGCAGTTGGGAGAGGTGAGCTGTGGTGATACTGGATACAGATCAGAGCAGTCAAATGGATGGCTGCATTCTAAACTGAACACAAATTACAAAATGACCCACACTCCTGTTAAATTCCATCAGTTTTACTCATGTTTATGAAGCTTAAACAGTGTTAAGTACTTATGACGCATATGCGCATTTCATCATATTGTACACGTCAACATGTGGCTCAACCTACCATTTTTGGTGTTTCTGGAAACTTGTGAGGCAGTTAGTTGGAACTCATCTGAGCACATCAGTGTCAGTGTGTATGTGCATGTCTCTCTGAATGTATGTGTGCACTGATGTGACTCATTGTATCCTCAGCTACAGGGTGCTGGGGAGTATTGTTGCCTTTCCAAATGACGCCTGAAGCCATCAACCAGGCAACAGTGGCGCAGGTGAGCTACAGGTGCGTCCCAGTGTTGGAGAAACAACAAGTCATCGGTCAGTCAACGCTAATGAAGCTCTGGATCAGCCAGCCAACTACAAATAAGGCTCCGGGCTGCTTATAGCCAATTAAAGCAGGCTCTCTGGAGAGAGAAGAGCCGCCCCTCCAGTTTATGACCCCCCCGGAGGCGTGGTGAGGTACCTCACCCACGTCAACAGCCAGGCCCCAACAGAACCTTCCTAGAAACATGCACTGTACACATCCCTGGAGACAGTGATGTGAGAAACTGAAAGAGGGAGACAGGAGGGAGGGCGAGGCGAGGGGTGGCGTGGAGCACTGCGCCCATGCTGATGGTTATAGTATATGATTATGGTTATGGTTGCACTGGCTGTTTTTAGAGTGGAACCAAAGGTGCACTAGTTCACATTTCTCTGAAAAAAGCATTTAGACTGTCATGAGGCACCAACGCTGTCCACTGAAATACAGTATGCTACAACAACTACTGCTAATACCACCTTTACAGTTTCAGCTGCAATGACAACATTTCACTCTGATTAGCTTTCTTTTTCTTTTCTTTCTGTCTCTTTTCTTGTATTATACATGAGTAACTACAGTGATTGTGTGTTGGTTCCTGAGGACCACCAGATGACCCACACCAATGCTGTGCACCTCAACACATCCTTTGTTGACACAGATGGAGGACTGAAGCTGCTGTTCTGCTCATGTGTTGCTTTCACTACGCAGGCTGTGCTGATGCTCTGTACCTTAAAGAAACTACTGCATGTTCACAAGAAAATTAAAAGGTCAGCTGAGGCCCTGACACTGGCATCACTGACCCAACCTGTAGGTTCTTTAACTAAGAAAGAAAAAGGGGAACATTATTTCACTGTTCCACTTTGGTGGACTGTAACTAAGAACATTTACTCATGCAATATTATGCAAGAATTGGTACTTGTTGAACTTTGGCACCCCTACAATTTCAGATTGCAATTCACTTCAACACCACTGTCCTACATATGGACAGCTGCACAGATGCATTTGTTATGATTACATTACTGGTAATCAAAAACTAGCAAATTGACAACTTTGCCAAACATCAAGCAAGCGCACAAGACTCAGAAAGCTAGCTAATGTTACTTAACAAACCAACAGCAAGAAGGTCAGCTCACCAACTGGCCTTAAGGTCAGTCCAAGATTTACTCCTGTCCGGCTATATGCTTGCTTTGTCTTTTTCTAGCTTCTTCTATCAACATCTTCTTCGGTCTTGTCGCCTCTGCCATTATGTCCACAGAGGCTGCTGAGCCCGGTTCTGTTGCCTGCTCACCTGGCTCGGTTTCTGGTACCTATTCCCTCGCTACTCTCTCTCTTGCTGCTTTAATGTTAGTATATATGTGTTACAAGCAATAAAATGCTGCAATTAAAATACAGTAAGGAATCATTAATCTTTGACTGATGCTCAATTTTGAGTCTTTAGGAAAATACTAATTTTATTTTCTATCGCTGGTACGATAGATTACCAGATAAATGAATAAAATGCAACCTCGACCTCCAGTATAAGTGTGAGCCGAGGAATGTGTGTGTGAATACTTACTCTTTAGGGAAAGGGATGGGCTGCAGAAGGCTGGCCAGAGCAGGTCTCCAGTCATCGTAGTCCGACCTGACAGAGACCGCCGCAAAAAGAAAAGTGAAAAAGACAGACAGCAAGAGAGTTAGTCTTACAATGTAAAGAGGAGGGTGTAGCCTGGATAAGTGTAGCTGAAGACAAAGGAGTAGTTGAAACAGGATCAGCGTTGAGATGACGCAGTGCTACGTCTTGACTTCACAGAAACTAGAGCAGCATCACATTACTGTGAGTTAAGTAACACTGGCTTTGTTACAAACGCTCAGATACTATCACTTTTTAGGCCATCCTGTTCGGTTACCGCACTTACAGTCGGACTGAGGGACACACACACGCACACACGTAACTGCTGCACCATTGTCACACTGTGTCATCAGCACTGAAGTTCATTCATTCATTCATTCATTCAGAGTTCTTTAACCTATTTACACTGTTCACTTCTTTAGGCATACGCACGCTCACATAATGTTACAAACTAGGCCACTTCCCGGACTGTTGACAGGCAGTTTTTACAATGTGAAATTGGCTCGGAGTTTATGTAAGTTTAAAGTCGCTTCATCAAGACGGAGATTTTGTTCAAAGGCTTCAAGAAACAGATATTTTTTGTTATAAGCAGACGTAGATTTCAATGATTTTTAATGGTCTGATGCCTCGGTTCGGTGAGACTGTGTGTGCCTTACATATTTCTGTTAGTTTGTCCCAATGCTCATCTTAATGCACAGGACTGGCTGAACTGGATCAGGTTAGGTCTGTTTTCTGCATCGTTGCATGCGCCTTCAAATGTTGTCATTGGCCATATTGACAGTTGAAATTATGAGACAGACACTAAACTCAATATGCAGTCAGTATGTCTCTGAGCAAAAAAGATATACCCAAGACACAGAGCTTAAAATCCTCCAGTGTGTCAAACTCTGCTCAGACAGGTAAGCTGACACCATGCACAGAGGGTATGCAGGCTAACTGTGCAATCATGTAGACGGGCAGCTGCACTGTGAGATGCATGCACATGCTGGGGGCAGACAACAAACTAGAATGACTGAGTTAAGTTATTTAGTAAAGTTAAGATTCTTCAGAATGTATGTGATGTATTTGCGCTGAGTGCAGATTTAACCATTTGCATGTAGTGATCAGGTCAGAGCTGTGGATTTTAAAAAGCTGATTAATAGTTTTGCACAGTCACACTGAGAAAGAAACACTGGTGTCAAAGTTATGGCAACTCACACTATGTATGTGGGTTTTTAGTGCCAAAAATTTGGCAGCTCATCTATGATGAATGCTTTGGTGATCAGTTTAACATGCGTTTAGTTACGTGAGACTTAGAGACAGGCCTAATAGAGGTGGTATATTGATGGTTTTGGATGGAAAATGCATCACACTGTTAATGCAGATGTGGAATGTCTTTGCATGAAAATAGCCATCATCATCCACTGCAGAAGAAAATGAAAGCTAACATCAGCTATAACATAACAGTATATTATTGGTAACTTGACTAAATTTGACATTAGACACCAGTGTTATAGTGTTGGCTGCCCAATAATAGGATACTGTTATATTACTGTGTTGTAGTTGATGGTTTCACCTCTCTATGCTACTGTTGTTATTTTGCACTTGCTGTAGATTACGGTTGTTTAGTCATCACCAAATCATAATGCTTTGTCCTAGTTTACGCTCTTCTGTGTTTGTGCTCGTGTTTGGCCACTGTAGTCTATGAACATGTGGTGTGTAGTAACACATTTTGGGGATGGGAGCACAAATTTACCTCTACGAAGTGCTTGTTTCCAGCAAATTGATATCAGCTGAAGTTCGCTGCAATTCAAGGGCGTGGTAGCATAGTGCCAAAGAATCTAGCAGTTCTCACCAACAACAGAGCTTAGTTAAAGGTACAGCCTGACATTTTGGGAAATAGCTTTGTGTAACATCAGAGTCATATGAGAGAGGATAAATTTTAATGTTGTGTTTGAGAGTCCAGTACAGAGGTAAGTCCAGAACAGGGTTTGCCTAGCTTAGCAAAAAGACTGGATGTAGCGGAAAACTGCTGATTCATGTCTATATAGAGACAGAGTTAAAACTAATATTGATCTTCCTGTCTGACTCAGAGACAGCAAGTGTACCCAAAACGTTGGTCTGTTGCATTAATACGTATTAGTGGTGACAGATTTCTGTGTAAACTTACAGCATCTTGAGGATGAGGGCGAAGCAGCCCAGCACTCTGTCGGCCTGCGCTGGCAGCTGGATGGACAGAGTGTTGACGGCCGGGCTGACCAGCAGACAGTCGATGAGGTTGGGTTCGCTGTCGCCTCCCGATGGCCCGCCCTTCCGCCTGGCGTTGGCCGAGTTGTTGTTTCGTTCCAGCTCCACAAGAATCTCGCTGGAGTTGACGACGGAGGGAGGAGGGGAGAGGGGCAGGGAGGGAGTTGGGGAGGAGATGGGAATGGATGGGTTGGAGTTTGAGGGGACTGGAGGAGGTGGCTGAGGAGGACTGGTGTTGGTGGAGAGGGGGAGGAGAGTGGCAGGAGGCGGCGTAGGAGGCTCGGGGCGCAGTAGGCGGAGCGGCATCGGGGGTTTGCGGTCATTCTGCTGCTGGCAGCCGTTTCTGATCTCCTTTAGGCTGGGGGAGTTGTCCCGACTGCAGGGAGTGCAAAAAAGGTGATAGGACCATGTATGAAACCTACACTGTGCATTAAGTACAGCAGCAATGTCAATGAAAGCAAAAGCAAGAAGCTGAAAAAACTAAGCTTATTAACAGAAGCAGAAGGCAAAGAAAAGAGGTGAGATATAGCAAGAAGCAGGAGAGATGGGTACCATAGTGACGGTTCCTATGTGTGCTTGAGTTTTGGAAAAATTTGCTAAGAATTTTCCTCTCTGGGGCAAAAGAAGCTGAGGAGATGATACTAATTAGCTAAGATAGCCTATGCCACACATCTTTAGTCAACAAAACGCCCCTGTGGAACACACAAGAAAGAAACAAGATCATTTAGGTGTTAATTCATGGAGGATGAGGTGGATTAGAAAGCAAGCATGCTGTGGTTTCCTCTCAGCAATGGCAAAAAACTGATTTGTTTTTCTGGAACTGTTCTCGTTCTGTGCGATGACATATGGAAATCTATTCAGAAAAATGAAAACCAAGATGTTGTGCAAAGAGTTAATAAAGGTGGCTTGGAGCTGCTTTTCATCCCCATGAATTTCTGTATTTGAAGGCTGTATTTATTGTCTGTGTCTTAAATATTTGCTGATATATCTTTATCTTTCTCATTGTAGAGGTATTGTTTCTTTAAGAAAAACATGTTGGGACATTGCAAATTAGTTTAGGCTATAAATGGGATAATGTGGTTGGACAACAGCACGGTATCTGATCTGCTTTCCTGGTTACATCTGCAAATTACCGTTTGTACTGCTTCCCTCATATTAGCTGGGCAAGATGTGGGAAATTACCAATCATGCGTTTGTCTAATCAATGACAAAATGGACAGAGGTAAACAAAAGAACGAGCCTTCTACCACAACAGCTGAATAAACAGGTGCTGTGTGGAATAGTCAAGCGTAAAAAGCAGTTTCACACCAGGAAATAACAGGAAATGACATGACATGTTTTCTAAGACCACATTGGACACGCAGACCAGCAAACATCCAATGTTTTTGAGACATTCAAACAGCTTTTAGCCATGTTTCACTTGTCAGGAGTGTGCATACATTGTCATGAAACAATGGAGAAAGCACTCAGGTAGCCATTTTGTATACAAGCAGAGTGGCAGTGTGAAGCCTGAGGGTAGCTGTAGCTTGTCTAGCCTTCCATGCTGCTGACCCTCAGGCCCGATAGGTCTGAACGGCTCAAACTGCGGCGATCAGATAAACAAGATGTCCAGACACGAGTGGAAAGGTAAGTGGATGAGCTGAGGGAGAGGTGAAAAACTGATGAGAAGCTACAGAGCGTGTGTGTGTGTGTGTGAGTGTTCGGGGATGACTGACCTGTTGATGAACTCCTCATAACAGGAATAAATGGCGGCAAGACACACTGCCACCAGGTTTGGCAGGACCCGGGGGTGGGGGCACTGCCCTGTTGGCCCGTGCATGCTGCAACACACAGAGGAGCAGGTTAGATATCACAGACCCAACTGTCTGCTGAAGGTTCAGCATCTGTCCGTGCACACCTCATGCTGCTGGGAGTAACAAGAAGTCTGCATGTTCTTTAGAGGTTTTTCAGACCTGAGAACCATACAGATTGGATGTGAAGTCGGCTTCCACCGCTGGTCCTTCATTACATATCTAAATCTAATCAGACGGGGCAGTAGCACCTTTCTTGGAGCTGTTCTCACACGGTCTTGTGCCTGAAGGTGTCTCACCTGTGGACGAACTTCTTGACGACCTCCATGCCAGCGTTCAGCTCGTTGAGAGCCAGGATGTACTCCTGAGTGAAGAGGCGCAGTCGAGGGCACTTTCCAAAATCCTGCCAAAGGGACACACCAAATCAATTTAGAAGTATATCAAAAGAACCAAAGAGCACAAGAGGAAAGACAGAACTGGAGGATTACATCCTGAAATGTAAAGGTTTTCCAGTCTGCTCGGTTTAGTCAGCGGATGGAGGGACTGTGTATGTAATTACCACTGTTTCCAAAACAGACTGTGGGAACACTCCATCATAAATCATGCCTTCATCCGACTGTCTCATCCACCAGGGCACTCCTGGAAATAATTTATAACTTCTGATTTCTTTATTGATTCAGCTTATTGATCTGTTTCTCGCTCAATTCCCTTATCAATCGCCTTATGATGAATAGCTGGGTAGAATAAAGGACATTAATGTTTTATTTGTTAGTTTAGTTTTGCTGTTTAGAGTAAATTGAGCAAAAACTGAAAGTCTGGTGGAAAAAAACCCTCCAAAACATTACAGCTCACACAGTTAAACTCAATGTTAATCTGGCCCCGTCACAACATCCAGCTTTCATTTAGGATTTTTTTTTTTTTTGTAATTCTAGATCAGTTTATTAGCCACACTGTATAGACTTCCTCTTTTACTGGATGGAATCAATGTGGCATTTTCACAAAAATGACCAAAACCATGGAATTGCATGCAATGAACAGGCATCAAAAGAGGAATCGGGTAGTGTGGAACCAGCACTAAAGAGGAACTGACACCTAAACCTCATCCCGACTACCGAACGCTCCTGAACACTGCAGCTCTCACCATGTTGTGTTTGAGGATTCTCTGGACCACAGGAGTGAACACTTCAATCACGACCATCGACCGCGGCCGCTCCCGACAGTGCTGCAACACACGGGAACGACCATCAACAGAGAGCACTAATGCTTAAAACGACGAGTCTTCACTACAGTAACAACACATATGTTCAATGCTGGTCCAGTCTGAGACAGGTGACAACTACAGCACGTGCGCTCACCTTACAGAAGAACTCACACAGGTCAGGTGGTGGGTGGTTGTTTTCCAGAAGAGGAGCAATGGCCTGGACATCCACACAGACACACACACACACACACACACACACACACACACACACACACACACAGATAGATGAATATTTCCACATCCTATCTCTTATTTACCCTGGCTGTTGGCCAGCAGCAGAGATCAGGGCTGTCAGGTGCAGGAGCCTTTTAAAAACAGCCCACAGGTGAGCTACGCAAACAGCACAACCTGTCTCAGCATCGAACTCCCTGCTCTGCCCAGACACTGCCATATGGGCATCGACAGCAACAATCGAAGGCACACAAATATACACACACACAGGTGTGACATGAACAAATATATGGGGAGAATCGATATTTTTCTTCAGTTCAAAGACTAAAACAACAATAGGCCGGACTCAAGAGTGTTAATTATTAACTCCAGCCTGACATCAATATCAGTTTACAGTGACGGTGAACTTCAAACTCACCACAATGATGTTCTCATGATCCTGAGTGCTGAGATTAGAGTTCTGTGGGGAAGAACAAGACAAAAACAGAAGAGTTCAGGGGAGAAATAAACAGATTGTTGCGTGTGTGCGTATGTGTGCATAGAAATGTGAAAATCTTCCAGCTTTGATTTTAAAAAGTTTCAGCTGTCATTTAATCATTCTTCATATCATATTAATGGTTTAATCAGAGTTTATTTAACACCCTTTTTCAAAAGTCTGTTTTCTTCTTCGCGATGATTTTTATTTTCTGTCACATTTTTATTCCATGTCACTTTTCCCGACAGTGGTGTTGCCACTGGTGAGAAAATCTTCAAGAAGTATTAAAAAAACTGATGACAAAATTAAGGGCTGCGAACATTTTTGCTTAACAACTTCTATCATGAAAAAGAAATTAAATAAAGCTCTGTTGATATGAAAATAACAAATATGTTTTCATATTGCGTTTTTTAAAATCATTTCTGACATTATTTCGCAGTGTATTGGGTTACTTATATATTACACACCATTTATTCATATGATTATGCATTTCATAATGGGGCTCCATACTTCAGAGGTAGAACTGTAAGGCACTTGCCTGAAAAGCTTTAGTACAATAGTGTACTAACGCAATCAGTGTGTTTTTTCTCGTTATTTTTGTAATTAAAAAAGGGAAGAAAATAAGAAAAACCCTTCAAATTAGGTTTAGATTAGGGTTAAGACTAATATTAGGCATCAAGAGGAAATGATAAAGGCCTGGTGAAGGTCCACGCAGGTAATATTGCGTGTGTGTGTGTGTGTTGCTACCTCGGCCAGCAGGGTGGAGATGATGTGCAGTGGAGCCTGGTGGATGGACTCGTCCTGCAGTGGAGAGGTCAGAGCCATGTCCACCAGCGCTCTGATCTCCTTCAGCACCACATCCCAGCGACTCGGGTTGTTCAGGACCTTGCGATACTTGTAGATCTTTTTCTGTGGGAAGCACATTGCAATGCCCCGTGTGACTAATATATTATTTTGTTTAGCTGCTGCCTGCATTGTTCTGTGAAACCAGCACTTCAACACCTCTGAAATCACTGAAATACTTTTCCAGCGTTGTGAGTTTTGTTCTTGAGTTGAGTCAGTTTCATGTCACTATCTTTCAAATGCTTTTTATTCAAACTGGTGCAGTGAAAGCACACAAACAGGAAATGTTTGTGAGGAGTCAGAGCTGTGCAAACTCACCCTATCATGATGCGTTTGTCTACATGGGCAGTGCTTTCTGTGTGACAGCGATTATTGCCTCAGAATCAGTGTGGATGGAAATTAAACCCAGAAAAAAAGGAAACCATAGGAAATAGCTGTGAGCTCTACCACTCCGAACTACCTCAGGCAAACTTCCTTGTATAACTTTATTTAGCTCAGCGAGCACAGCGTGGCTCTGGTACTGACAGGTTTAAAGGTCTGATCCTCATAAAGGTCGGTAAAGTGCCATAAAACGGTGTGTCAGACTGAGACAAGACATGTAATACAAAAAAATCTATTCTGGTGTTTCAACATGGTCAATAAACTTCAACGTGTGTGGTAATCGTTATCAAGTCTTAAAAAGGAAGGAACAACAAAGTGAGATAGAGTACAGCATCATGCTTTAAAGGGGCAGCTGAAACATATCAATAGTTAAAGACAAACAGTAATCTTACCTTCCACTGCAGGGAGTGAAACCACTGGTCCCTTAAGTAACTGTTTGCAGCCTGTAGTAACACACACACACACAGACAGACACACATCCATGCAGGGAGACACAAACAATTTGTTAACTGTAATCTCAGGTAATGGAAGGCAAACCCACGGAAAATGATTGGCTTTTAACGCTCAATTCTTGTAACATTGTCCGTCATCATTTAATTAACAGCTTCCTGTACAGTCTTTTTCCACAGTCTTAGGCCTAAATACAGTATATGTGTCAAGAACTAATCCATTCTGAAGACAGATCATACTTCTTGAAGCCTTGACATTTACAGCTGCAGACAACATCAGTGAGGTTTTGACTCACAAATGCAGCCTCATCCCTCTATGTTCAGCTACTCATGCAGTGCTGTTATTTCACTTTTCGACAGCCCTGTAAGTATCTAATGTGAAAGCTTAACATTAGTCATTGTGAATACCAGAAAATGTGCAGCTACAAGTTAGTCTGCCAAAGGAAAAATAAATTCAGCAGGCATGGCCGGATGTTCACATTCTTCACATTAAAGCTGCACTAATCAATATTGTTACATTAACAGTGGTTCAACTGACCACGTGTGATGTGACACTGGTTGCTTGCAGTGATGAATGAATAGAGAATGACCACCAGTTCTCCTCAGCTCTATGGAGCATTTCATTGTCTTTTAGCTCATTGTGAGGTTAGCCCGCAAAGTTTGGTTCTCTCAGCGCGGTCGTCAAACGCATTTCCAGCAGCAGCAGGTTGCTCTTTTCAGTGTAAAAGCCAATGATAAACCCACTGTACAGTAAAGGGCCAGAGCCAAACAACCAGCAGGTGGACTTGGTGGAGTATTTAGCAGCTAAAAAACAGATATTTCTCTGAAGTTGGTGGAGACCAAAGCAGAACTAAAAGTAGAGTGAACTGGACAGGTGGGCAGAACAGATCCAATTTTTTAGTGGCTTCAGTGGTGAGTTTGCAGATTGCAACCAAACAAATACCCCTCCCCTTCCAAGTGTGTATATAAGCCATTAGCTATACAGACTGATTAGCAGTAAAAATGGACATCTGACAATGATGCAAATTGTCATCTTACTCTCTAAACACATCAACCAAAATGACAACTTCAAACGGACATACACAATGTGATATAATCAGGTTACCATTGACAGCCATGCATTGTTGTTGAGGTTTCTCACTCGTAGGCTTAGACACAGGATCAAACATATATATATCAAATTACTTCTGGTGGCATGTTTTATAGGCTACCATCACTAAGAGACGGTTATAATTAAAAGTGTGCATTTTATTGGAGGGTTGCGTTTGCTAAACTGATCATTATCATTAGCCAATAAGGTGTTCAATCGTTAATATGAATATAATATTTGAACTGAGAGACACAGCTACTTAAACAAAATCAGATTTACACAAAGGAGCAGAAGCAGAATGAATAAAATGGTTATAATAATTAACTGATGCAGTTTAAAAGTGGACCTCTGACCACACCACAGACGCAGACCATATATTGTAAACTGAAATGACGACAACTGCAGAGGGACTTTAAAAATAAACTCTGGCTTCAAAACAAAGAACCAGGACCAGAAATAATGCAGCCATTCTTCCCATCTGCTTCCTGTGTGTGCACTCTTTACTACCTGTCCTAATGTTTGTTAACAGTAAAATAATTGATTGCAAGCAAACCAAGGAGTAACGGCTGTAAGGTCAGACCAGTCAAGGTCTGCTCAGGGGAAGAAATGGTTCATGTTATAGAGGGGCTAGAAGGAACAGTGCGTTCAGGACTGTATGTATCCTACTGTTTTCAATGAGATAACAGAGAGGAGATTAATTTGTACTGCGAAGGAGTTTTTGGACAATATTCTTACAAGAGATACCAGCCTCTATTCCAGCATTTGAGAGAAAAATCTGCTCTGATGAGGTACTATTTGAGTCGTTTTTGTCACCAAATAGTCCAAAGTAACCTGATAGCAATAACCCACCATTAAAACATTTGTAATAAGGGTACAGCTGACTCTGGAGTCCATTCAAAAAATATGTGGCATTCACTATTACTTGCTTAAATATAAAATCCAAATAATGGTGAGCAACTTTTTGAATTATTACAAGTGATGCAGCAATTCAGATGGGAATCCATGTCGATGAGCTGGCCGACATTCATCAAACTTACACCTACAGGAAAAATACAATCACGATGAGCCAAGCAGAACAGAAGTCAGACTCCCTCAGTGATCATATTCTTCTCTAGTATTTTACTCACTCCGCGTCATACAACATGCAGCTGCATAGACTGTGCGGATGAGCAATTGGTTGCCGTAGCCCAAACCAGTATGTTGGTAGATGGGGATTTCAGTGTCCACTGTGTTGGGAAGTTTTCAAGTTGACTTAATATCTTGATCTGTAAGCCTTTACCATCCTCAGCTTCAATGATGTTAAAATAATGTTCCATATTCTAGAAAACTACACCAGGTCTTCCAGTTTTCCACAGCTTGTGCAGGAACCCTGACTGATCTTGGCTTGTGGCAGAGCTTTTCCTTGAGAGCAAACTGAATCGGCCTTGGCTGTGGTCCAAGCAGCTGGTAGCAAGCATAAGCAAACACAGCTGATGACGTCGGTATACAGTGTTGACCCCCAACACCCATAATGGTTTAAATCGTGCATTAGAGGTAGCTGGGCTAATAGGTAACAATGCCAACTGTGCTCACCAATTGGCTTTGATTGACATGGATATGAAGTGTTCAGCAGGTACATGGTGTCAGGTGTCCACTACATGTTACACTATTGTACTGGGTCTAAAACATGACAGGCCTCAAACTTTTCACATTTTTTCATCATAATAGTATCGTGGAAAATAGTATCAACCAAATTCACTATAAATATACAACTAAAAATACATACCCACAGGGAGCAATCAGGACCCAAGTTCCCACTACACTGATGGCTTTAAAATCTCAGTCTGATCAATTATTACAGGCCACTGGCCAATAGACAGTGATCAGACCACTTTGGTCTGTTTATATGAGTAGGTTTAGAAGTTTCTGTGATACATGGCAGTAGATACAATGACCTTTCCAAAGTTTATAGTTTGATGAACTGGTGACCCTGCATTAATTCCAGAATACACTGGCTGTTTCAGGCAGGGATCATGTGCGCTGCTGCTGCCGTCACAGTGTGATGAGAAACATTCTATTAATTAATAACCTTAAAAGTGCATAAAGGGCGCCTGTGGCTCAGGAGGTCAGTGGTTTGAGTCAACGTGTCCCAGTGTTTTTGGGCAAGATAACGGATCCATCACTGCTCCCGAGAACTGCGACATCGGTGTGTGAACAAGCAGCAGAAAAATAAAGAAAACGCAGAAGTGCCTAAAACTGCAGGTCCTCGAATGGCCACTTGAGACTCACTCCAAACGCAAGTCAATCCCCATAGACCTCCACATTAAAATGTCCAACATTATAGCAGAAATAAGCATGTTTGCAGCAGTAGCTGTCACTCAAAGTGGCCATGCCGATAATTATGCATGACTTTAAGCCAGAATATAATTTAAACAAGTGGGTTCTATAACAATTTACCACCTGTACAATTGTACACGAACAGGGAAATTAGATATAGAGACCAAAAACGATTTTTTGTACCAGACTGTAAACACGTTTATTTCTGCTGTAAAGTTGAGCAATTTAATATGGAGGTCTATGGGGACTGACTTTTAAAGCCAGTCTCAAGTGGCCATTCAAGGAACTGCAGGTTTGGCTCTTTAGCATTGGCTTCATTTTTTAGCTCCAGAGGCTGCCACTTGTCTTGCTACCACTTGCGATTCCTTCTGCACAGTGATACAATTGGAAGGGGTAGTTCGGTAAAAAGAAAATAGTTCCTACATGAAACTGCTCATAATTAAGTCTGAGGATTTTCTTGAGGAACTGGGTCATGATTTCTGGAAGAGACATTACTGTTGAGTTTTTCAAATGTATTTTTTTGTCAAAGAGTGCCATCTAGTTCCATTATATCAGAGAGAAGGTGGACAATATCTCCAGAAGTCAGCAACTCACAACAAAACAATCTAAATGGATAAAAAGCACAACAGGTAAGAGGAAAAAATTTACTATTGATTGTTGGACGACCTGTCCCCTCAAGTAAGTAAAGGCTTTTCATTTTTCTATAACGGCATCTTTATTTTTGTGCAGTCTAGGACTGTTCGTTTTCTACACCTAAATTTCAAACTGTAAATACCTACCAAATAAGGATGAATACCACCATTATATTTTAATATCCTTCCCCTTTTGGTACCCTAAAAAACTCAGTTTGCTTGGTTAGATACCAAAATACATTCCTTTGCTGGTTATATGGTCCAAACATTTTTCTATAAAACCAAGTCTACAAGAATGTCAAAGTACTTCACAGCTATGTTTTATTGTTATTAATCGCAACTTGTATTAACAGCTGACTGGAGCTTATTCTTAAGACGACCGCATTACCTGCAGCAGGACAGTGCCACCAGGGAAGCTGAGCTGGACACAGTACTTCGGAGCATTGTCCCATGAGAGGAGCTGCAGGTCCTCTATGGAGCTGTAGGACAATGACGTCTCCATGTAACCGGTGGGCTGGAGAGGAGAGAGAGAGAGAAAGAGAGGATATTAGCCTGCTGCTGTCTAACATTTACAGTACATACTGTATATTTTAAGAGAGCCAGAGGAGTAAAAGGCATTTATTTTTACTGACAGTCAGCTGGAAAGACAAAAAGAAACATATCCTGAGCTAACCTGCCCTCAGTAAACACAAGGCCAAACAAAACCTCCAAATACCTCCAGAATGGCAGAACGCTGGTACACAGAACACAGAGAAGTCTTTATCGACTGTGGTGACATCTGATGTAGTTCCAAGTGAATAGTCATTGAATGCAGAAAAAAAGTGGAAAATCAATTCAGCAAAAGCCATTAATCACACAAATAAATAAACATCACCCAGAAATGCATTGTTCATGTAGCTCTGAGTCAACACACACAGAAAACCTCGTATGGTGTGATGCAGAGCTCTGATCCCAGTCTCACCATTGTGAGAGCTGGAAGCAGACGCAACTGAGTAACAGGCCACAACCTGTTTGCTAGTCTCAAAATGATTACAGAAATGCTGACAAATTACCACAAGTTTCCGGACCCAGGAACAGAGGAGTCTTTAGAGAGAGAGCGGGGGAGAAAAAAAGAATCTAAACAGATAAAAATAACGAGGCCAAGCAAAAGCCACAAGGAAACCAAGCTTGTATATCTTCGAACCCCCAGGAGAAGTCTGAAGAGAAATGTTTAATGCCACAGTGTGTCTATAATAAGACATGTGTCTGTCAGTAATGCAGAAATGGCAGTAAATGAATCACCAGTTGATTTCCCAGACATTAGCGTCACTGCGTGACTTAGTACCAATTATTGTTGATGGGAGACTAACTGTATATCCACACAAATGGGCCCTGCAGACGTCATCTGCCGTGGCTTTTGCACCCTAATTAGACAACCATGCTTTCTGGCATTTTTTCTTTGTTTTTTTTTTTTTCTGCGGCCATTTTCATTTCGAAAAACTTGAGATAGTCACTCGGAGAGTGCTGAGCATGCTCTGGTTGATGTTTTCTCTCTCTGACTTTTTATAGAACAGAAAAGTAAACTCTCTCAACAGCTGAGTGAGTGTAGAGAGTTTCAGCTGGATGTGCCCATCAAGCACTGACACAGTAATGCAGTCACACTGGTAGGCGTTGAATTCTTTGTAAAAAAAAAAAAGGATTTCAGGAAATCTTTGAAAGCGGCTGACATACTTGCGCTCCATTCAGTGTCATCGGTGGATAAACGTGGGTTTTAAAGTGTACTTTACTGATCTGAGGGCGACACCCAAGCAACAGACAAAGAAAACGGCAGAGACAACAGAAGAAGTGTAAACAAGTCCATTTCCAATCAGTGGACCTCTGAGACAGCTCTCATCTGAAACAGAGTATGTACAGTCCGGTTGTGTTTTGACCTTATGGGAGTTGAATTGAGGCGCACCAGGTTTGCATCAGGTAAAAATAAAGAGGAAAAAAAAAGTGAATAAAGTGCTGTTGACCTGTGCGTTGAAGTGGCTGATGAGTGAAACTGCAGGACATAGTACAGCTGACTGGCCTCTGTCTCATTTAGCTTTTTGGCTGTCACTGTTTTTAAAAGCCCTGTACATCCTTAATGCTCATGTTTGTACTCTTAAATTCGGTATGACACGCGTTTGCTTTTAAAGGAATGGTGTACAGATAATTTGGGGAAATATGCTTATTCTTTTTCTTGAGAGTTGGCTGAGATGTTGATTAGCTTAGCATACAGCCTGGAAAACAGATAGTCTGGCTCTGTCAAGGTTCAAAAATGCGCCTACCTGTCCCTCTAAAGCTAACTAATAAGCACATGTCTGATTTGTTTAATCCGTACACAAACAGAAATGTAAAGAAGACAGGTTGTGGTTGTGTTGTGTTACTTCTGTAACTATTTCCGTGTTACAAGCGATGCCTGATGATGCATACAGGACTCTGCACTTTGTCCCCAGTCACTTGAAATCACTTTGATCTATTACAGCAAACAAAAACCATCATATTGGACATACGGCCATGTCAGCATTGTTTAGAGAAAAAAAACAAAAACAGAAATCAATACTCAGAGTGTCTGAGAAGCTTTCTTGGACATTTTGCAAGCACTTTTCAGACAGTCCCTAACTTAAGCTCATCATTTCCCTGTCTGGTCCAGTTGATGTTCCTCAGAGGTGACACAGGATTAACCAAGCTCACTGTCTGACTATTGAACCCAACTATCTGCTGCATCCACAGCGATCACTGGATGACTTCAGATACAGAGGAAAAAGTCTGAATCTAATGATTATGCGACAAGGTCTGAAGTTACGCGGACTATCTTTCTTACATGATTTCAAATCAGATTTATGAATGTTTACCCTCAGTGGACATTGAAGATAGCGGCATCTGCTGAGTCCAGCAGTGTGTATATCATGTGTGAGTGTGTGTTCTGTTATGACAAAAAGGGGTGTGCGTTTGAGACCAAAAAAAGGCAAACAGAGGTCAATATTTACTGATATTCCAAATTTTACCATTTATTCCAATATTGAATTCTTGTCAGATGGATATTAATAGTACTGTATAATAAAGAAAAGAATTAATCAATTCATGATTTGTACTTGAAAGGAACCAGTTTAGGAGTGTATTGCTCACATGATCCAAATCTAAAGATAAAGCATCCGTCACATCAGAGCTAGACATCCCAATAACAAATCACTATAACATGAATAAACGAGTCCTGTCCAGCTTTAGTCAGTGTCTCAGTAAGCAGGCCTCCACTGCCTCCCTTCTTCTTCTTCTGCTGCTGCCGCCAGACAGATAAACAGCCTGTCTCTGGCCTCCTCCAGCACACACACACACACACACACACACACACACACACACACACACAGTCACGGCTCCGCTCAACACAAACACATCTGAGTAGTTACATGGGAGCAGCAGCAGTGAACGCCTGCTCTCGCCCTGCGTCCCTCTGCAGAGGAGTCGAGCAGACAGGTGGTTCTCTGTATTTGCATCCATCTTACTCTCTATAGAGCAAACAGCCACCCCCCCCACACCCCCCTCCGCTGATGAACAAACACGCTATTCCTTTATTTACATCGCCCTCCGTGGCCGATAGAGCGAGCTGGCTCTTCTGTCTCACCCCCCTCCACACTCGCACACACACACACACACACACACACACACACACACACACACACACACACACACACACAAAATCCCTGTTGTGAAGCTGCACCCATACAGGATTTTCATTACAGACGACATCCATGGCAAATATTGGTTCTGGCTGAGATGTCTCATTTCCTTGGAAGAGTAAACGTCAGCCCCTGTCTCTATCTATCTGTTTGTCCGTCTGTGCGTTCGCTGCCAGATAGTGTTTTTGAAGGAGTTTTTGCTCGACTTGGACGCACACGCCACACTAACAAGACGAGCTGCGAAATAAAGAGCGGAATATGAAATTGTGTGCTGAAGGAGGAGATAAATGGTGTTTTTGAATAGGCAGAGGCAGAGCAGAATGGAGACAAACAGAAGGGGCTTCAATTTTCTGATAACCAGCCGAGGTTACCATAGATACTCCATCCTGCACAAGAGCATGCAGTGATTGGCTGCCTGCCTCTGCCTTCCTCTCTCTCTCATCCTCTACAACTCTCTTTCTTTTCCTTTCTTTTTTTCTTTGTTTCTTTCTTTCTTTCTACCCAACTCTGTTTTCCTGCTTCCAGTCCTATCTTTTTTCTCATTCTGTCTCTTTCTGTTCCGCTTTTCATGGTGGAGGAGGGTTGGAGGAGGCTACAGCTCCTCTTGTCTCCTCTCCTCACTGCTGTGTTGCCATAGAAACAAGGCAATGGAGATGTATGTTATGTTTTTGGTTTTTTTTTGTTTCCAGAAGCAGACATGGAGCAATGATGGGAGAAAGGAAAGAAAGGAGAGAAAAGAAAGAAAGAAAGTGTGATCTTTGCACTGTGTTTTCAAAAACGATCACATCAGTCTCACTGCTGGTTTGGGTTTTACCTCCAAAATATCAACTTTTATAGACTTCAGATGTTTTAGGGTTTCACCCTTCAGCTGATGTGAAGACACAAAATTTATTTTTCAACCATCACATCCACATAAATAATCACATCTGTCTGTTTATATGATTTAAACCATTTATGACAATTATGTTTGCTATCTCTTAACGCCGCACACTATTTCAAGTGTGAAGATGTTTTAAGGTGTATTTTCCGACCTTCCGGGCAGCCATTGGCTTCCACTCATTTCATTACAGAACATCAGTGGCTTGACACTTGCTTCTGATGCGTGACAGTGACTGTGACTGACAGTGAACCGTGTCTGCGTGATGTTTTCACTGCTACAGTT
Source organism: Chaetodon trifasciatus (assembly GCA_037975065.1). Classification (NCBI taxonomy): domain Eukaryota; kingdom Metazoa; phylum Chordata; class Actinopteri; order Chaetodontiformes; family Chaetodontidae; genus Chaetodon; species Chaetodon trifasciatus. The sequence continues at coordinate 2,048,091 of JBBMOE010000002.1, read as the reverse complement.
ACGTATTAAGTAAATGCTACTTTCAGCTTGTCAAAGTTCTGTTTTATTTGACTGTAAGTGAATGAGGTACCTTTCACACTAACAGCATGTCACAAGTCTATATATCTATCATCAGTTAATGATGGACTATTCATAAAGGCCTTATAATGACTGATGGTTATCATGTTATCATCTGGTCAGAAGAAACAAGTATGGTGATGAAAATTCCGACAAAAAAAAAAAAAAATACCATGCAACAATAATAACTAACTAATAAATAAATAATTTCAACAAACAAACCAACATGATGGCCTAAATAAAGGCAGTTTCCTGACCTGCGAGCTGATTTTCATACCTTACAGATATGAATGGAACAAATATGAATGGAGTGAAATCATTTCAAATTGTAAAGCCTCTCGCATACAACGCTGAGTACACAGCACTGCAGTCCTTTGAATATTGCTGAACATAATGCTGAAAAGTTAATGGATAAGACAAACAGAAGTCTGCCAACAAAGCCCACGATAAAACCAACAATGAATTAATCCCACTAACAAGAATTGTGTGTGTTTCCAAAGCCTGATATATCTTCTTCCTACCATGAACAGACACACTGTAGCTCATTCTGACTGAATCCCACATTCACTGTCCTCCTGCTAGAAATACTGAACATGGTCCTCAAACAAATGCTAATAACTTTCAGGTGTGCTGTGGCTTTGGAAGACCAGAAATGTCAGCACATGTAAACGCTGAGTCACTGCCTATCAGCTCCCTGATATGTTCACTGAGCACTGCGGGGCAGGGAAAAACTTTCTAATTGTGCCTTTGATGAGTCAAAGCCGGAAACACATCAAGAGCCAGCGAGACAGGAAGACAGAGAACGAAGAAAGAGAAAGTGAAGTACGGCGGCAGGGGAAGGCCGAGGAGTGAAACAGCTGACTGAATCGGTCTGAGCTGCAGAGGAAGCGGCGAGTTTGAAGGAGACACCTATCAGGTGTTTAGCTCCTCCGCCTGGGTCAGTGCACTGAAAAGGTCAAGAGACCATTTTAAAGGTCAGTCCGCTACATACAATCTGTACCTGGAACAATAGACACAGCAGTGTTAACAGTATTGACACTCTACTGTGTAACAAGGTGTAGTGTTTCTTCTTTCTTCCATCCCTCTTTTTCCCCTACAGCCTTTATTGTCTTTGCCAGCCGTGGAAGCGTGGCTGGAATTGTTTTCATTTTGTGAGTCTGTGTGTGTCATCATGGCAAAATGTGGTCCTAGAGACACCTTCTGGAGCGGGAACTAGCGCAGAAGCGGTTTTGAGCACTTTTCCTGGTGCTTACATGTCTGTCTGAGGACAGATTTTTGTTGACACGACCTGTAGCGTGCCAAAATGAAGGCCTTGTTTGACGACGTGTGTGGTTCAAGCAAGCATGTGTGTTTTTCCACCTCCTGCATTTTATCTTCATTACAACAGTTCTGATCAGTCAGGAACGGCTGCGGATTTTTCTGACCGATGACTAGTGAGTACTCACGGGTCAGAATGTCAACATGTTGAGCGTCACAGCTGGTGTGATCCCATCACAAGACTGTCTCTAGTTTCTTCCTTCCTTCTTCTTCTTTTATTCCTCTACTTCTTCTCTCCTCATTTCTTTCATTTGACCTCCCTCTTTCCTTCCCTCATAACTCCTTCTTAACATTCTTGTCTCGTCCTCATCTTTAACTCACATTTCCCATCTTTTCCTGCTCTTCTCCTCTCTCTCTCTCTCTCTCTCCCTTCCTTCACACTGTACTCTCCTTCTTCTCATCTTTCCTTCCCTTACTCATCTTCCTTAACTCCTGCATTCATTTCCTTATTTCCTTCCTCTCCCTCCATCCCCTCACCCTCCTCTTCTCCTTCTAATCTGTCTCCCCTATGGTCCCTCTTTCCCTTCTCCCTTCGAACCCTTACTCCACATCACTTACTAATCTCCTTTTCTGCCACTGCTCTGTTCCTCCCCTCTTCCGTCATCCTCCCACCTTCTTCTTTTCCTCCATTTCTTTTGACCTTTCTTTTCTTTTACTTCTAAACTTCTCATCCCTTTCTCCCGATTTCCTCTTTTTGTCTGATGTTTATGTTGTTCAGTTTTTGTTGCATATTCTAATCATAAAAATCACTAATCATGTTCATGTTGTGATAAAGCTGTGGAGTCACCAAACACAGCACACCAGTATGTAACCATATCTACCAAGACAAAACATTATGGGCACTGGATGAAGTTTGGTTTATGAGAAACCTCTGTGGTCTTTTGCAGCCACTGTTTGTTTGCATCACACTGAGTGACAACCACAACCCCCCTGTTGAAGACAGAGAGAGAGTGGATAAGAGGGCCTTTGGGGGCACATTTCTTCCTGTTCCTATCATCGAGCAAGCATTATCATTTGACATCCTGTTCTCGATCAGTTTCATATTTACCAGCAATCAGACAACAGTAGTCCTCAGCACAAAAGGACATTCATCAGTGACCCAGATTTGGGTGACCGAGGTGATGTGATGGCTCAAAGACCTTCGCTGTGGCCAACAGATTGATCACACGCTAACATAAACATGTCAGATGCTCTGTTCAGGGACTAAGTCACACCACGGGACCGCTGGACTCATGTGTGACGTTACCGGCTGTTACAGAGTCACTTCCCTGAACGATATGCTGCTCTACTTCTCCATTTGCGAAGGAACAACCAAATTGCTGCTCGTAAACTTGGAGGACAAAAACACACTGCTGACCCGCGGCACATCGTCAACAAGTCACGCAGGCCTTTGCAGAGCAGAGGATAGAGAGCGCTTCCGTTGAGTTAGCTGTTTGGAGACAGCACTCTGTGGTTTGACGCTGCTGCTTTCTGTGAAAACACCGAAACATCAAGACAAAGAGTAAAGTGTTGACTCACTCAGATCAAGAAATTAGTGACAGCTTCTAAAGATTAAGACCTGTTATGTTATGAAGAAGTAAGGCAGCATGAGAGTGCGTGTCACATGTAGTCAACAGTCCTCTATTAGACTGAAATCTACTGTTTTTACTTCTAAAAGCAGGAATTTGTTGTGTATTAATGCTCATTAAATGCTCATTTAATGTCTTATTTTCAGGGCCGGATTAACTCACCAGAGGGCCGCAGCGTAAAATTTGAATGTGGGGCTCTTTGAATTGGGTTAAATGCAATTTATTACACAAAATGTACCGTAGAAATTCGGGCATAATGCTGATCTGATGCTGATCAGGTGAAAAACCAGGACATATCTTAAAGGTACCCACTGGACTTTTTGACCACTAGTAGTGCTATGGAGCAATGGTTTTAAGACTGGGTCACCATTTCATTTGTATCTTCTGCACACGCACAGACGACATGATGCATGCAACAGTTTCAAGCTGTTTTACTGACTAAAGCATTTGTGTCTTAAGGCCTTTACACACCGAGGACGTGACGAATTAACAACATGAAAACACGAAATACTCACCCACAAATATTTCACATTAAAACTGTTCAGACCAGCAGTGATGAGACTTTGCGACAGCTGCAACAATTGTTCAATAAGAGGTTTGAATAGATCCATGACGTGCACTGACTGTGAAGCACTGACTGTATATCAAACAGGGGGACTATCAGTTCGGCCACATCGTGCATTTGTTGTTCCTCTTGATGGCAACATACATATATATACATACATATACTTCTTGCCTCAGCGCTCCCCTGGTGGGCTTTTTGCTTTATCAAATGCGCTCAGTGTAGAATGTGAAACATTAGCTTACATTAGCCAAACCTGCTTTCAACCTGTTGCTTTGCGACCAACTCTACCACATCCGAAAATAAACTACATAAGCTACTTCATACAAGGCGACGAGAAACACACACAACCCACAGGTCATTATGAATTGTGACGCAACGTCTGTTCCGCACAACGTGATTCGTTGATGCTTTCATCTGCAGTGCGAAAGCTCAGAAAAATTGACAGCACACAAAAAAAAAACATAAACTTCTATTAAAAAGAAACTGGTTGCTTCAGTAGGATACAATCGTTTTCTTTGTTGTCTTTACCAAGAGAAAGTGGAATGAATACATGCCTTCAAAAGCTTGATGAGCTGACTATTAAAGGCCTGTGATTAAAAAATAAAGAATTCTTAGAATGTGGACAAAGAAGCTAAAACATGACATCAGCATGTACTAGACATACAACAATTCACCACAACACCAAAACAGCAGCAACTACCAGACCAAAGAGTCACCGCTGCAGCAGCCACGACAATAAACAAAAATCGCATCAACAAGAAAACATGAGTCCAGTGACAACAAAACCAACAATGCAGTAATAACGGGTGTAGCAGCAACATCGGTTCCTGGAAGCTCAGCCCACCACTTACACAGCAAAAGGGAGCAGAAGAGCTGGAAAGTAGCTCCACACTTAGATCCAAATATAACACGAGCCCAAACAAAACTGTAAATCAGCTTGTGAAGAACATCGCATGTGCGGTTCTGATTATCAAGGAATGTTCGAGTGGGGAGGAAAAGCCTACAAAACGCACTGCTGTGAGCTGTGGTTATTATTCCCCGTGGTGCAGGTCAACATTCAGGATTGTGACACATGGCAGACATGTGCACAAACACATCAGAAAGTGTATCAGTGAGGAGAACACGCCTTAATTTCTTTCTACTGTTCAGTTATTTCAATAAAAATGTCTCAAAGGAGGAGAATAGAAGAGAGCGAGCGAACAGTTTACCACAGAGCTCCAGTTCTTAAAACATAAAACTGTATGTGACAGACAGCTAATCTGCACCTGCACCGCTGGACAGATGTGTGACAACTGAGGCTTAAACAACAATCTGCATTGGTCTGCTTGTGAACGTCACTTCATTCATGCAGACTAATGATGCAACTTTGCATTTTAACAGTTCAGTCTTAAGTTTGACTGGGGAGTCCAGATGAATACTTTAATGCATAGAATGCATCCTACTGTCATTTTAAGAGTGTGGCTTACAGAAAGAGACAATTTAAGTAAGTCATTTTTTTTAAATTAAAGCCTGATTTAGCCAAAGTGACATTTAGAGGGAGGCTGTTCAAAGTTAGGCCACGGTTTCACATCTCATTGTGGTCTGGCAAGGCCACAGATGAACGAGCTTCAGACGTCATTTGAAGAAGGCTGGACAATACATAAATGACAGTTCTGTTTTTCAATCAGACATCAACATGAACGCTTTCCAACACTGGATTAAACATACTTTCCAATTCCCAAGCAGAAAAAAAGCTTCTTGAAGCTCCAAACTAAAGTCACTCTCTGAACACATCTGAAGCCGTGCAGCTGGAGCAGTATTACTAATGCTGGTACTGTTTAGTTATCGGGCCTTTTTTTTTTTTTTTTGAAACAGACTAATATAAGAAAACCTTTTGACCTTAAATGCCAAATTTCCCTGTATTTTTTAAGATATACTTTTTTAAGTTTTAGTAAGACATTTCCTTGTTTCCTGGTCTGCTTTTGTTCTAATTAGCTGTTCATGTAAAATCTTCATTTATCAGCTGACTCTATAAATTCAGATAAAATGTACCATACACAGCACTACTAGTACAATAATGTAATCATGTCACACTCACCACAGATGCTGGAGTTTTTCTTTACTCACTAATTATTTGTAGTCAGATCTACTTTGCAGTTTTTTCCCCAATTTGTTCAGCTGATGGCAATGAAACTCAGCTGAAACTGTGTAGATATTTAACATTAAAAGCCTTCAGACTTTTGATGTAACACATCAGCAGGAAGTGTGTGGTGAAGAAATGTAATAATTATTTTAAATAGTTGTTAAAAGCGTCTGAGTTTCAGAGTCACATCATCATCTAAACGCCTCCGTGTCTGACTGGTCCGATACGTTGAGCCGAACCTTTGAACTGTGAACAGGGTCACTGCTAATGACAAATATGGAAGCCTCCACCAGAAGTAATGACAGGCTGTTTTAAACGGTAGCAAATGAGAAGAGACATGTGTTGACTTCATGTGTTAGTTTTAATGTGCCACATATGAGGAACTGTGGGTTCACAGAATCTAGCCCTGGTTCCCACAGGATGCCACATGCTGAATATCATTTAACCTCTTCCTGACGGTCTTTCATCCCGTCGCTCTCATTAATTCTCTCCTTTCTCTATTTTTTTTTTTTTAATTGGCTCTTATCCACATCCTTATCACACAAAATCTTTCTGCCTTTGACGACAGCCTCTTGGGTTATATGGTCATCTCTGGAATCACAAGAACCAAAATCAAGACCCCTGTCTGATTGCCAAATGCTTGTTTCATGATCTTTATCAGTGTTTGTCTGTATATGTACAATCAACATTGCAAGATTTAGCTTATTCTGAGCTTTATTTCGCTTCCAAGAGTTAAGATGAGAGGACCTATACCACTTTCCAGATCATCATCATCTGCTCAATGATTTTAATCACCTTAAATGCTAAATTATGGTCTTTTACTGGCCTCTGTTTTTTATTTTCCTATTTACTATTTATTTTATTTTATTTTTATTTTTCTATTCTCTTCTAATTTCTTTCTTTCTTTCTTTGAAATGTATTTTCTATTTATGATTTTAATGTATTTTTATGCTTCTGTAAAGCACTTTGAATTGCCTGGGGTATGAATTGTGCTATACAAATAAATTTGCCTTTGCCTGCCTTTTCACGTCAGTCCATTAAATATTCAGCTAAAGCCAGGAGACAGTTAGCTTAGCTTAGCATAAAGACTGGAGGCAGAAGGAAAATACACCTCTTAGCATCGCTACAGCTCAGTGATTAACTGTTTTATTTCATCCGCACAAAAAACATATCAAGTTGTGGTTTTACGGGTAGTTACACGCCAGCACATAACTCTGCAAAACCACAACTTGTCATTTTTTTCTCCTCATCTTTTTTTATACAGTTTAAAGAAAAGGGATTTAACATGTTAATTGGCGAGGACAGAGCTGGAAGCCAGGTACGCCATTATCCCGGAGTGCAGAGTCAACACGCAGCCGCCACGAGCATTATAGTAACATTAGCAGACACACAGCGTCTGATAGCACACTACATATAATATGTAAAGAGGAGGTCCAAATATAACATGTCTTTTGTCCCGGTGTGTGAAGCAGCTGTGCAAAAATCAATAAATCATGCAAAGTAGAAGGCAAAGTGCCGCCGTGTGACATCAATGAAACTTCAAATGCAAAGGTGGTTATGCAAGATGTAAATTAGACGTAAGGTGTGAAGACTTCCACACACAAGAAATGAAGTTTTACAGCAGCCAGCTGTAGAGGAGTGCTCTGTTACTTCCCGCCGCCCTTGCTGAATATGTCTTTTTTCATTGTGGTTAAAAACAACCCACAGTTTCCCTGAAAGACATGACTAAAAACAGTCCCAAATAGAGAATGACCGCTGCAGGGCTGCAGTCTCCATTCCCTGTCTACAGTTTGCTCCTTGCATACTCTCTTGTTTGGTCTGTTTGTTTTCTTTCACCTTATCCATCACTCATAGACACACATAACAAGGCAGAATTAGAGGAACCAGTCTAATTCCAATATGTCCTTAGGATCATAAATCAATACGGCAAAGAGCGCTATCATTCCTGACTGTAACTCAAATCTTTGCCTAATGGCTGCAATGTTCAAACAAAACTGGGAGGATCCAGTATTTGAATATGAACATGTACTGCAGCGGGAGTGTATGTGTGTGTGTGTGTGTGTGTGTGTGTGTGTGTGTGTGTGTGTGAGAGAGAGAGAGAGAGAGAGGTTGTAATTGCTGCTTGTCGTTTCTCTTCCCTTTATTTTGCATTAAAACAATACCACCAAAAAGGTCTGAAAGTCCAGTTATCTTGTGCCGCTTCTGCTTTGAGGAGCAGCAGGATGTGGTGTGTGATCAGCTGATCTGGATCTATACTTTACCCACAACTTCCTCTGGTTTCTGTCCTGTCCTGTTCCACTGTGTCCGTCCACACATTGCAGATCCCACGGAGGGAACTCTCGTTTAAGCTTAAAGGACAGTCCACCTTACATTTGATTTCGTAACTGCGCAAATACAATAAAGCTTGCCCTTTAGCACCTGTGCATCAAATCAAAGGACTTTTTAGATCAGTAAAGACATCGTGAGGACAGATTATGAGGTGTTTTTGCGTCTTGAGCAGTTTCCTCTACCTTAGTACAGCCTGTAACCAATCAAATTCTTCTGTTTCCAATGTTTAGAGCCACTTTAGAGATGGCTGAGATTAAGATTAGGACCATACTTGGGGTTGAGGCCAATTTAAAGAGAACCAGGTTGGATGGTGTGTTATCCATCCACATCAGGAAGCTGAGTTGTGAATACTGTTTTCACAGACGTGGGGGAGTTATGACAGCTGGGCTGTGACGCTACGCGCTGATTCAAAAATGGCAGGCTCTCATTAGTACTGAGTACTTAAAGTGAGACTGTCTGCAAAAGAAGGAGCACAGTCTTCCTCCTACAAATGAAAAGTTACATCCATTCAACTCAACGCACACTCAGACACTCTCCCACAGTCTGTCTGATGTGACCAGTAGCTTATGTTGGCTAATGTTAGCAACATCTAGGTAGCTATTTCTCTGTAACTGACACGGACACTGACACAGTCTCATTTTACGTCACTTTTACATACTCCGTTCCGATCAGGCAGTTTGGATGCTGACACGACAGACAGACGACAAAGTTCATTTCCCTCTGGTGTGTACCTTACATACAGAATATCTTCTAGCTGTTGTTGAAGACTACTATGATCTGTTTTAGCTCCACTTTGTTTAAAGTTTCTTGACAGAGTGGAGTGGAGATAAAGATAACTTTGTGTCTTCTCCTGTGGGAAAAAAAGTGCTTTTGGTTGTTGTAAAACTGAAACTTCTTCACTTCCCACACGACGCACCAATGAGCACCTTCGGAGATTTGGTGGGTGTTGCCAGCATGTGCGGTGAGCTTCACTTTACAATGACTTGGATCCTGAGTCCGTATGTGTAACAGGGCGTAAGAGTTCTGTGTTACAACAGTTGCTATTTAGTCAAAGTTTAACATATTCATCTTAATACCCAATGAATACAACACCCTTTTTCACCTGGGCGGACACGGACACCAACATGATTCATATATGTTTCAGTACCTAAGGCGCACAGGGATTAAAGAGACAATGAATCAGAATTTGTGAGATCGACAGCACAACATTGTCGCATGTAAAGACAATAAATTTGTACATAATGATATATGGGGTTTGGTTCTGAAACAGGGCACAAAGCAGAGAAGCAGTAGAAACTGTTGACAATGATATCTTTTGAAATTGTGTTGGTGCTAAATGCATCTAAGAAGCAGTGTTGTAAGTTTCTTTCTTTATTCTACACACTTAAGCCCTAAGCCTAGGCCAACTCCACATTCATTTAATTAAAATGAAATTTGCTTTGCCTTTCTGCCACCTACGAAGAAATGTCAAACCAAACCCAAGCAGAAGAAAAGACATTTCTCTGACAAGCTTAGCATCCACATCTAGCAGACAAAACAGGTGTTTTACACAGCCTGACAGGATTTCAATTATCCATTATTTGATAAACATGGAAAGAGTGAGGAGCGCACAAATGTGGCGCAAGCTATTGCTAACAAACAGAGGGGAGAGGAGATTCTCACATGCTGTCACACACTTGTCTCTCAGCCTTGACGCACATTCACCCGTCAAAGATGACTACAGAGACTTTTGACCCTAAACCAGCTGTTGGCCTGTGCATGGAGACAGCTGACCTGGGACTCAACCAGGGACTGAGAGGTCCACCTTCATCATCTACCATGCAGGACGCTGAAGAAGAGGACAGTGAGGAAGACATATTTCCACTTTGTACACACACGTCATATTTTTTTACCTCTGTTTTTGATTATTCTTTGCTAATTAAACACTGATCTTCAGTGAAAGCAAAAGTGACAATGAGGATCAGACTAATCGGACCTATAAAAAGCACCATCATTAAAATAGATTGGTGATGAGGCTTCTTACGCAATCACTGGACACTTACAATTCCATACGTGACCGAAAGACAATAAAGTCTCCCTGATTGATTGAAAGGATCCTGACTCTCGCCTCGCTCCAAATAATGAGCCCCTCCTGCTCGCAGCGCAACCAGATTCCTTTCATCTCGGGCCTTTTGTGAGGAGGCGCAACACAGGAAGTGCTTGCTTGCACTAGCGCCCTTCTTACGCAAATGTGATGTAGGTTAGGTTTCTGACTACAGTTGTAGCAGGCAGGTCTGTCAAAGGAAAGAAAAGTGAGTCACAACTCTCTCCTGTTGCCCAATGAGATCTCTTTCTCTCTCTCTCTCTCTCTCTCACACACATACATACACACACACTACTATCTTACATGCACATACAGAAAAACTCCATCCAACATTATGTTAATTCCTCCTAAATTGCTAAAAATCGAAGAAATTAACAACCACACTTTATACCAACAGCTTCTAAAACAAGACAAACTGATTTAAGAGCCTGGAAAAATGGACTTTAACTTAATCCTGATTCATGTGATTTTTGTTAGTGAAACTAATGAAACTCCGTTGGCAACCAGGCTCGCTTTCACAAAGCTCTTTTCTCACAATCATCTCAATTATTTGCTGTGCGTGGGGATGTTGTTGGAGACGGAGAGTCAACGCTCTTTGCCTCCTTGTTGGAAGTCGTTTCTCCGTAAGAGAGCAGAGCAAATGGGTCAGCATTGTTCTTCTGCCCACATAACCGCTCTGTTCGACATCGAGCACAACAAGTCCACTCAGGAAATGCACATTCATGCTTCGCCCTGAATAAAGCCCTCTTCCTCATATTTCAGCCTTTTGCAGAGTGAAGAATATGTGACATCGTCGACAAGCCAACTCGCAGACACATGACCGCTGTATACGGGGTGTCGCCATCCACGCACACGCACAGACACACAAGACTTTCTGGATAAGTCACCAACATGACTCGATTCCAAACAAAGGAATTGGCATTCGCATCATGATTTCTGCCACTGGGGTCCATACAGATTCAGTTTCCTGCAATACAAAGCAGAGTACGGTTCACTAAAGGACAGCTTATGATAAATTACACCATTCTGAGTATGGTTCATATTTTCTACCATGTAAGAAAACATGCATCACTTGAGGCATTCAATTGATGGCTTCAAGGCGCATTGTTACCTTATGGAACAACAACATTTCCATTAGAATGTGGGGGGTTTTACAGGATCATTTATGACGCCAGTCCCTGACAGTTTGGCTCTTTGAAGCAAGAACAATAAAGTGCCCACTGTAAGCAAGTGAGGTCCTGTGCAGCATGAGGCAACAAAAGTTCAGTTTCCAGAATGTCTTTGAAGCTAGACTGAAGTTTTTTTTTTTTTGTCAAACTACTGTTTCCAAGGTCAAGAATGAACTGTCATGCTCAGGCACACCCCAGTCACCAAACAACACTGGCAATAATGGACAATGCCGAATGATCCAGGATTATGCTAACTGGCAGATTAGCATTACTAATAATTATGCTAATTTAGCACTAGAGTTTCTAAAATTCATGCTTTCTACACTATCTGGGCACAGCAACAACAGTGTAGCCGAGGCTAGGGAATGATCTTGGTTATGACAAATGCAGTAGAGTTGAGATATGGTTATGGGCTGACAAATACAACACTTAGGGATCTAATCGGGAGCTGCAGAATTGTCTAATATGTACGTAATTCTTGGAGTACACTGGTCTGGACATGAAGTATAAACAAATCATGAAGCTGGAAGTGATGAGCTGTTGTGTTGGATTGCATCTGACTGTATGAGAGTACCAGATAATGTGCTTGCTGAATGCATTAAGCAACTTTTTCTAATAACTGAACACAAAGGTGATCCAACATAGAAACAGAAAGCTTTCGCATTAGCTGCCTGTAACACTTGGTGTCTGGTGGGCATTACATACAAGTTTGGTATGGAGTAAATACTGTAGAGGTGGTAGTTGGTGTGAAAAATAAGCTCCAATGATAGAAATTCCCAGAAAAAAAATACACCCTTTATTGTCTGAGTGACAAGAGATCCCTGGGAAGTGGCATTAGAAGAACGCCAGAGCATTTTTAAGGCCAACAAATGCAAGACACTTTCCACGAATTCTGACTCAAGACATGTGGAAATATGTTTTGCCTAATTCCCGCTCCCACAGAGATGATTTCCTGGCTGTCGCTGAGGGCTGCTTTTGACAGGCCAAAGTTCGAAGGCTGCCCTCGTTTCCTGCTGTAACTACAATCAATAAAGACTCACTGATAGGCAGCGGAGCTCACAGCGCACACCACTTAAAACCACATCTAGGAAATGTAACCAGAGCGATACCAAAAGGCCCCAACAGCAAGCAGCTATGTCAGTGGAGGTTAAATGGCAACTGTGACTTCTTGCAAATAAAATACAATAGATCCACACGTTCTGCACTCCCTGTCAAAATAGTGTTTGCTGGGGTGTTGGCACGGCTCTTGCTATCACTCAACCTAGAGTCAAACTTGGGCTGTAACACACGAGTAAAACAAATGAGATATGAAATGGCAGAGTGGGCAGTAATTGTCGAAAGCCTCGTCCCTGCCAGATGTGACTCAGCCGCGCGTTATCGTCAATAACGATGTGACTGATGCAGGCTTTGATTGAGTGCATGTAGAACTACATAGGTTTCATTCTATCAGATTCCTTATAAAAGTGAAACTTGCTAAACATACAGTAGAACACTAATCGCTGATAAGGAAGCATAAGCGCCATGGGCAGCTTCTTCTTCTGCTTTTCAAGCAACCCATGCCGATACCTTGTCTCTCTTGAACCATCTGCTGAAGGCACTCCAGTAATTGATTTGTTCATCAACCAACATGCTGTGTACAAAGTTGCATTTTGGAGCCTTCAACCCTGTAGGTGTGTAGATGGTCCAAATCCAACACAGCCAGTTTGTGTCCTCTCCATTGAAAGCTAAAGATGCTTTTGGTTGTCACTAACAACCAGACAACAGAAATGAATAAACCTTATGAGACACAAAACTTGCATCATAATGACATGACAGCTTACACTTCAATGATTTATTGTGCCATGCCTTGCCTTAAATTGGCTATAACTGATATCTACAACAATATATAAATGAAGTCACTTGAGGTTATGAATCCATAGAGAATTATCACCTGAATCTGCAGCTCCCCTCAGCTTATAGTGAGTCCCAGGTCATTGTTTGGTTGCCTGGACCACAACTGTACTGTTTTGGTTCACTCATAGTGTTGTTTTTGACCGCAGCAGCAGCGGTCTTCAGTGAAAAAGCTCTAAAAACCCAGTGTACACTACCTGCTCAGCACCAAACAGCAGACAGACAGACAGACACAGTCAGTGACGAGCTGGTGAACACAGCGGAGCAGTAAAGAGCTTAAGAGCCAGATATTTCCCTCGGGAGTTGGTAGGGACCAAAATCGGAGATAAAAGGGAGTGAATATTGGCCGTACATCATCAGGTGGCCTGAAACAACCCCAAATGAATGAGAATGTGGCTCTGTATCTCTCTTCAACTGTTTGCTTAAGTGTTCAGCATATCAATTTAAAAGACACACAAGACATTAAAAGGGTTGATGTCAATGTTGTGCTTACAACTTATTTCTCCTGCCCTCAAGATGGCTCTTTCATTGGACGCTTGGAGAAAGTTTGGTGTACACTCAGGATACTCAAGCGGGAACATCCAAGCTAACCCAGCACTGCTAAAATGTTTATATCTAGCCTTCTTTATTAGCCTAGAATACGGTCCCTTTCATGTGCTTGAATGGTGATGCCAAAATGTCAGCAGTAAAACTGAGGTTGTAATGAACGAATGAATGCAAAAAAAGGCAAAAGCGTGACCTCCAGCCAGTGATAAATATGAAGGTCCAATATACACCAAATCAATTTAAATAGGCATTAATACATTAATTTTCCCAGTGTACAATTCATTCAGCCGATTAATTTAGATTTGTAGTGGACTAAAAGGCAGAAATCTTCCAGTAAACAATCAGATAAACTGAGCTCAGGTGGGTTTTCCCTGAACTACATCGACAAGCCTTTTCTGCAATGATAACAGCCTCCAAGACACAATGCAGTAAGCAATTCAACACACTCTTTGAGTGTGTGTGTGATAGGCAGACATCCAAAAAGCCTCTAACAAGGTGTGTTGATAAAACAATGGGCCTGGCTTTATGGAAAATGTCAGAAGTGTTGATAATAACAGAAGGGGAAATAAAGGCTTTTGTTATTTTGGCATTATTCTGCTGAATTACTAACAATTACGATTGATTACCGTAGACATGTCTCCTGCTGTGGATTCCTCCTGGCTGGTGAACATTGACAGGTGATGCCTTAAAAATAGTATAGTACTATACAATAGAAAATAATGAGGATGTTGAATGTTATGGGAAATAATAAATACTGACTTCCTGAAAAAAAAAAAAAACATATATATATATGTGTGTGTGTGTGTGTGTGTGTGTGTGTGTGTGTGTGTGTGCGTGTGTGTGTGTGTGTGATTGGATTGCCAATTAGGTGACTCCACCAGCCTCTCTTCCTTTGCATTTATTACTCCAAATCAGTTCAATCCACGCATAGTCACATTTGTGAGGATACTGGCTTGTTGGCATTGAACTGATACACTGTCTAGGCCTGACAGCTAATCAAGAGAACCCGCAGGCTGCAACATCAGCAATGGTGAGAAATTTCAACCACTAAAGCTAAACTGCCTTGTAAGATTATTATAATAACAATAATACCAACATTACTGAAGATGGCATATCATCAGAGCACTCTTTCCCTCCGTTCTGCACTCTGTCCGGAAGACAGGCGGGAGGCAACACAAAAACACCGGTTTGTTATGGGGATGCAGGAGGCTGCAGTAGGGGTTCTCAGCTGGTTTCATGTCACACGTCTAACCGGCCCCTCTGACCCCCTGCTGGTGGGTTTTATTTCCAGAGATTAATAAGAGATCTTTGCTGTTTAATAATTCAAATGAAGAGTTTAAAGCCTCTAGAAGCATCCTGGTGCTAAATATTATCCCACAAGAGACACATACTCGCACACCCTTCAGGGACCTCCGTTTGTGTGTCCCCTGCACCCGTGTGTGAGTACCAGATACGTGGTCACAGGTAGGGTGATGCACACGGAAGTGATGGAGAAGAGAGGATGTGGGGGTGCAGGCCGCATCGACAATGTTTTGCGATATTATCAGCAGTGAAAGCAGTGACACGCTGCCTTTTTGTAAACTGCGTCAATAACAGACTGTGCGTAATCTCAGCGCGCGTCTGCTGCGTCCAGACAAGAAAAGACAAACACCAAAGCTGCCTGTGGAATGTGAAACGCAGCATATTATATAGATAGACACATAGACACACACACACACACACACACACACACACACACACACAGACAGGAGACTAGAAAGCAACTCACGGTAGCCGAGGTCAGGCTGCTGTCCGTGAGCGTGAGGTGGTGCGGCTCCCATCTCCGCAAGAACTTGGAGGTGAGGATCTTGCTGAGGAAGGTGCGGGGGTGTTTGACCACGCACACCTGGATGTCCCCCTCGTGGAGCAGCTTGTATCGCATCCCGCTGCTGCTGCAGTGGTGCAGGGACCTCTTACACGGCCCTGCGCCGAGCTTGGTGTTATTATTCCCCTCCGACATCTCCCCCAGCAGAGGCTTGTTCTCCTCGCACTGATAAAACTGGTTGTTGTGCAGCTCGTTGCCTCCGCCGCCGCCGCCGCCGCTGTTGAAATCCATAGTTCAGTAATCCAACAGTTTATTGTTTCCAAATGTTAGTCTCGGACAGGGGAGGGTGAACGCGTTACGTCGACACAAGAATCCTACATGTATAGCCTATAAAAAATAGAAATGGATAAGGTCGTTCGGATCGAGCTGGAGGGGGGGTAGTTACCTACCTACCAACCGCTATAACAGGACCTCAGTTACTGTAGACGCGGCCGAGACAGGCGCAGAAATGCCACCAAACAGTGTCTTATGGCCGGATATCCAGGCGGGGGAAGGTTTTTATGATACAGTGCAAATAATCCACCATTTTCCTCCCCGCACAATGCCCCATGAATTGTCTCCACGGTGCGCGTCTCGCCTCCCCCCCTACCACCAACGAGCTATTCAATATGTTAGGGCCATGGCCTTATCCATTCCGTCCGCCCCGGTGCCAAACTGAATAATCCACAGCGAGGAGCGCATGGGAATGACGAGAAAGCGGGCGAAATATCCAATGGCGAGTCTAGGCTCCTCCGTTGGGTTTTGTGGTCATTACAAGCTCACTGGCACGGTTTCCTTTTATTCAGTCTTTTCCCCTATCTTGGTGTAAAGGAGCCAGCACTCTCCGGCAGCGCCGTGCCGATTGGTCCTTGCTCGTACATGTGATACCGGACTGACGTCAATGGGGAGGCGAGCGGATGAGCCGTGTGTCTTTTGCGCTTGACTGTCTGCCGAGGGCGCACGCTCACCCCCACTCCCCCCACCCCTCATCTCACCCCCCACCCTCAAAAAAAGAAAAAAATTGGAGGCGGGAGCAGGGACTTCTTGTGAATCCACTTATTTTTCCCTTTCGTTGGAAATGATGCAGCTTGTCGACATCAGATGTGGAAAATGATCTTGAGAGGGTAAGTAGATATTATCCATGTGTTCAGAGTAAAGGCGCAAACGTATTGTCATCAAAATACAAAAAGTTAATTACGCACAATGGTCCATTTCAGAATAATGTACAATATATTATAGGATTATAATTATGCATTAATGTGTCCAACGATGGTTATCTTGTGAATCCCCCCCGGGATCAATAAAGTTTTATCTCAATCTATAGCATTACATCATAGTTTATTTGTTAATTGTATTTTTTATTATTAATCAGAATCTGCAAATTACTGACATTATCAAATACATGTAGTGGAGTAACAAGTGCAATATTTGCATCTGAAAAGCAGTGGAGTAGAAATATAAAGTAGCAGAAAATGGAAACACTCAAGTCAATTACAACTGTTTCCAAGCTGTATTTAAGTACAGTACCTTTAGTTACTTTCCTCAACCGGCCATCATTTTTCCGGGAAGGAGTACAGGGAAGAGGATTATTGACAACGTGGGTGAGTTTATTATGAGGGTAGAAGAGCCAGGGACATGACGTGACGTCAGGTAGAGTTTACTGACCCTGTGGGCTGAGATAAATCTGCATGGCCTGGAATATAAGATAGTAAAACATCATGCATTTCTTGGAAGAAAATTCTACCACTTTTCCTTATAATATAAAGCCATGGCATTTATACTACTTTACCACAACAAAACTCAATGCTGGACACACGTATATGTAATGTATTTATCTGTTCAACCAAGACTAATGAGACTATTACAAAATTTTGTTTGTCCACCAAGACCACAGTGAGGATTTTAGAATTACTGATGCTACATGTCCCTCAAACTATTCTATTACACTTCTATTGTTAGAGTTTTTATGTACTTGTGTTTTTTTTCCCTAAATGTTGTCAGATTTTAACACATTAAGTTTAACCATATTGAATAAGCTTCTAAAATACCCACCATGTGTGACTTTTAATTGTAGAATGTAAACTCCATCCAGGTTGCTAATACCCCCACATTCACAATAAAATGACTTGCATGGATGTGTTTTTCCGTTATCTTTTTATGCAGTCATGTCTAAAATTTGGTTCATGTTCTGTCTGAACACACCTTCTGGATGATTTTTTTAAAAACCGTTGACCTGTCCTCTAGCACAATTTGGCCAAAATTACCATTTACATCCAAAAATAAGTAATTTAAAAGGTTGTAGAAAAAAAGCACATTCTGGCTCCCCAGAGTATGAGCCCTTTCTAATTCTGACACTCCTTGAGTTTTCTCCTATTGCCATCATATGGTCACAATTTTTAGTTTGAACACAAGGTCTAGTGTTCAGTGCCATGAAGCCTGATCCCCAGAGGATCAACCTTGTTTTGACTCTGAGCCAAAATTTCCACATGCATGAGATATTACGTAATAGGCTGATTGCCATGACTTTTGTTGAATACACTTATGGTTCCCAGAAGAAGAACCCTTATTGAATTTGGTAACAGGTAAGGTTAGGACCCAATTGCAGCACTCCCTGAATGCACAAGCCAAACAATTGACAGTTCCAATCAGTAACAGATCCAGGAAGGGCAACGCAACAAACGTAGTCAGGTACAGAAGGCTAAGGTAATTACCAGGGAGAAGGAGAGCAGACAAAGTCAGAGGCAGTTAGTTAGAGGAGAGTGGTCAAGGAACTGAAGAATGGAGGGCTGGACAGGAGCAGAGCAGGAAACCTCAGGCAGGTGACCTGGGGACTGGGTAATGGTGAAGCAGATAACCTCAGGCAAGCAGCCTGAGGACAGGCTGTGGAAAGTGCAGGAGACCTCAGACGGAGGTTTCCTGCAGGCCTCAGGCCTGAGAGCTGAGCTGATGGGAATGGCACAGGAGATCTAACCAGAGGTCGGCAACAAAGGCGAAACCACTCTGGAGGTCTAGCAGGCAGCCGACGAAGGTGGAACCTCTCTGGAGGTTGGCTGGGAGGTCGGTGACAAATGCAAAACCCTGCTTCCTTCCTGTGGGGGCCATCTTAACAGCCAGTTGTGTCCCCCAGAATGGAGACCCCTGGGACTTGGGCAGGAAACTTGCCAACTCAGGAACGGAACGTGGCTGGGAGTGAGAAACCTGCTGACTAGCTAACTCATTGGCTGTAGTTAGCAAGAAGGTAGCAGGCTTGTGGCTGGCCGACTCAAGGACTGGAGCTGGCAGGGGACTAGCAGGCCAGTGGATAGTGCACTCTGGGGCTGGAGCTGGCAGGGGGCTAGCAGGCACTGGACTTGTGCAGCTAACTCATCCAGCACCCGCTTCCCAGCTTCTGCGGATTGTCTGGCTGCAGCAGATGTGGACACCATCAGGACTTCATGGTGCTGGAGGATGCCCTCAATCCTCTCAGGTGGAATCTGCTGGGTCCATGCCAGATTGTACTATAACAGGTAAGGTTAGGACCTAATTGCAGCACTCCCTGACCACATAAGTGTCTTAGAGTCTTAGATGATGCAGGCTTGAGGCTCTGTCTGGAGTGAATGACAGCTTCAGGAAATGTTTGACAAGCCAAACAATTGACAGTTCCAATCAGTAACAGATCCGGGAAGGGCAAGGCAACAAACATAGTCAGGTACAGAAGGCTAAGGTAGTTACCAGGGGGCAGGAGAGCAGACAAAGTCAGAGGCAGTCCAATGGTAATTGCTAGAGAGCAGAGAACAGTCTGGCACTGTGTGAGTGTGGGGAGACCGGCTTAAATATTAGACTGATTGGGAATGAATCTCAGGTGTGTGATCAGGTGAGCGGACAGGTGGGCGTGGCTGGCAGGAGAGTGAGTGGAAAGGTACTGACTGAGCACGTGCACAGATGAAGGAAAATGGCAGCAGGACTCAATATACTGTGACAGAATTTAGTAATTGTACGATGTGTGAGTGCCACTTTGAAGTTAAACTTAGCATGTTAGCAACCTGAACAGCAAGTCATAACAGCAGCTTCAATATGCTTTTTGTTCTGTCAACATATTGATGTTGGAGTGTGTAATAAATATTACAGCCTCTGGGGGCTACTAGCTGGCTTTAGGCTATCAGTCTTACTCATCTTGATAAATTCCACCAGATCAAGTTTTGAGTTTGAGTTACAGTACAGAGAGAAGCAAGCCTTGCCACACCTTGGTAGAGATTTATTGTCTTTGTCATTGATACTTCAGCAGGGCGGATGTTGAACAATACAAGGCCCTGAAGTCATGGCTTCCACTTAAAGAACTATCCCTAACACTCAGTCACTGATGAATCAGCCAGTGCTCATGTTTCCATCTACTCAAAAATAAGCAGACCATATGAAGTTGAGTGCCCTTGCTATACTATCAGTCTGACTGGTTTAATACTTCCCAGGCTGTTGCTTTAAACTGTGCTCACTGGCTGAATCTTAATAAGATTCCATTGTTCGTGTCAGCGTTGAAACAGCATGGCTTGAAAATTCTCCTGTCAAAAATGTCAGCAGAAAGAGTTAATAAAACACATGCAAATGTTTATACAGAAAGCCAGCCACAGGCGGTGGTGGATGATGATGTGTATCATGTGTAATCTTCTGATGAAGTGTCAGCTCGTGGGTTTTTCTAACCAACTTGACTATCAAGCCTGATCATATCACATTCAACGAGAAATGAAGCCCCATACAGCAGAAAAAAGCCATATGATGTTTTTATATGATAACCGTCTCTCTTCTCTTTCTCAGCTCTGACACACATCCACGCGCTGCCCCTGACCTTTCAACCAATCACACGGCCCCTGCTTCTCAAGCAAGACAGCTCAACAACTGCTGCTACCACATAGTCCAGGTAGCACCTGTTAGCTACAACCACACAACAGCATCAAATTTAGTGTGAAGCAGCTACTTGTGCTTTGCCTGGTGCATCTGCACTGCTATGCTTCTTATAAAATGCTGTATTTTACTTGATTTTATGCATTCTATGTAATCTAATAATTTTATTATTTTATGCTGTGATTTGATGCTTTATCCTTATTTTTCCTCTATTTTTACCTGCATTTTATTCATTTATTCTGTGGTTTTAGGCATTGTCTTATATTTTTATTTTCATCCTCATTATCATTATCAAGTGGGTTTTATTCTCAATCTTAATTTCCATTCATTTTTTTTTAAATCTGTCTTGAAGTCCATTCTGTCTTAAAGCACTCACTTGGTGCATGTGATTTCTTTCTTGTGACGCACTTTGAGCTGCAAGTCCTGTATGAAAAGTGCTATACAAATAAAGTGTATTATTATTATCAAGTTTATTATTACAGAACCACAGAAACAAATAGCGTCTCTTATTTATTCAGTTCAACAAGGCTGCACATGCTGCATACTTGCATTATTACTCAGCATCAACGGGAAGAAACACTGTTGATGGTTATCTTATCTTGTTGTTGCTTTGGTTAGATGGTGTGAATCTGTTAAATTTGGTAGCCAGCTGTTGTGTTTGCTAATTTATGAGTGGTAAGGGGGCACGTGATTGGCTGAAAGCTAGAAGTGACACCACTGTCATGAAAAGTGACAGGATGAAATAAAATGTGTCATTATGAAGACTTGACATGAAACTTAAGTGTCAATGGGAAAATTGTCAGTATGGAATAAAAAAAAGTAGTTTGAAATAAAACTATGTATAATGAAATTAATATAAAGCTCTGTTAAAATGAAAATGAATGATGAACTGACATTTCATAATAATTTCAATTGTTTCACCAATTGTTGGCTGATTTATACATTTCACCCAATTTATTTCTATGATTATTTCATAAAACAGGGCTGGGTTAGGTTAGGCTATGGCAAATCTAATGTTTGGCCAGTTAATTAAACATTGCAATCTCCAGTCTAATAGCTCACAAAATTAAACTTATTTCTGAGACTTTTCTCAGAAATGTCTTCAAATCTTGTTTGAACAATGTGTGCGCTACAAACTAAAGTCCGTTCACCCTCATTATACTCTAATGGTGGCAGTAAACTCAGAAGGTTAAGTACAAAACCTGGACATATGGGAAATAATCATTTGCATCCATCAAATACACACTGAAAAGGGCACTTCAGGTCAAATGCAGGTGGAAAAAAAATCCTGCTTGATGACATCACTGTTTTGAAACTCCCACAGGAATGATCCCAAGGGAGGGTGGCCATAGACACACAGCTGAGTGTTAGGGCAGAGTAACAAGGTGCAACAGTCTGTAGTGTCTTTTATTAGGACCGACTGCTTCAGCTCCACATGGAACCCTTCTCCTCTTCGGCCTTCAGAGCTCTTGTTTGAATATTTGCTACCGCCACCGACATCTGCTTGACTGAGACTGGCTTTACAGCTTCCCATCTCAAGGGTCCAAACTCACAACAACAAGCTCCTCAGTGTCACTTCTGAGGTTTCCGCATGCTCCCACCGGGGCGTCCCACAGTTCCCCTCAAGCCTCTTTTTTTCCGCTCCACCCACAATCCCCCATCAGCAGAGTCCTTCCTGCTGCAACACCACCAGCACTCCAGCCAGTATTGTTCTGGAGACAAGTTACAACATGCCGACCGGCCCGCCAGCAGACTGTCTGCTGTTGTGACAACAGTCAATGAAAGCCAAGGGGGTAAGGCAGAAATGCAGCAAGAACATGACGCGTCATAAAAGGAGACTTTAGTATTGATTTGGCAATAATGGAAATTATTTCATTAAAAATCTGACTTTAAATCAGGGCTAAAATCCATGACAAACTATTGAATTTGTGTAATGAAGATGTAAATATGTCAGTAATTCAAATACAATGATACAATTTGATTACAGTACTTACTGTATTTACTATAGAAGGTATCAACACAATACTAACTATCTGTGGGAAGGAAGCCCTTAAACTGAAATGATGCCAAAGGGACATTGAAGCACTGAGTGAAACATGTGGCTCTGACCAGCGTCAATAAAAGACCCTTGATAATAGTGATTGTGTGCTTGTTAATACAAACTCTTAATCTTAACTAACATATCTCGGACATGCGTAGGCTTTGTCTGACTACATCCTGTCACTGCAAATTGTATTGGTAGCTCCTCTAAAGAAAGACCAGACAGTGAGGCCAGCGCATGTGCAGTCTAGGGTTTCCTCTGCACTAGGGTTGATACATACTTACTTGAGGAAAGCTCTTGACAAGTTGTTAAAGGGACCCCAAGTAATGTCTTCTGAACAGCAACTGAGGCAGTTACAGGACAAAAGTAAATGCTAAAACATAGTGAAGCAGTAGCAGAAGTAGAGAAGATTCACAAAGTTAATGAAATGCCTAAAATATGTATGTTTGCTAACATTGCCTACATAAGATGCTGGTCATACCAGACCGAACAAGGACGTAGCATCAAAACCCCTGATTGTGTTAAATTGAGACTGTTTTGTGACTTATGAATACAACTTTGAATTTGTATGGAGATAATTGTGTTGTGTCTTCTTTCTAAAGTTACATAATCTTGCTTTCATTCTCAAAGTGGAAAAGCCCCTGGAGCAGAATTTACGCCATGATGAGCTAGTCATCGGAAACTCTGATACATGTGAGACTGAAAATGTTTCTTTTCTGGAGCATCCAGTGAGGAACCTTCATCAAATGACTGATCTCTGCTCTGTACCAAACTGCCAAGACCAACAGCAGTGGAGCATTGTTCAGTTTAGCCAATTATTAGCCATACAGTATCTCAGTGTAAACCTGGTTCTGTGTCATGTCACCGTGCCTCCCCCGCCCCACATCAGACATGGGACCCAGGTTAGCTGGATTCTGGAAGTGGTCACGAGAGCTGCTCACTTTAACTGAATTACCTCCGTCTTGGTCATGCTATGTAGGGCTGTTAATCCCTTGTCCAGACTTTTCTTGATAAACCCCCACATACAATGTGTCCTGACTAAACCCATTTTTACCCTGTTCACATTGAGGAAGTACACATGAAGCACTGACTTAACTTTCAGCATATATCAAAGTTTTCAGAGGCAATTTTGCACAACCTGATGTGGAGAACAGTATTTGTTAAAGCAAAGAACATTGAATGAACTGTTGAACTGAACATTCAAACAGCTAGATACCATTATTGACATCTTAAAATTGTTAACAGAGATATATCAATAAATGTGTTTCATAGAATAAATGGAAATAAGTCACATTAAGCATGAATTCATTGTAGTTTTAGCATCACTTCTTTGTGGTTGCTTGTTACATTCAACTTTTGTCTTGTCTGTTTTCACATATTGTAATAATAAGCTTTTTCAAAATTACAATAAAAAGGGTATGTCTATGGAAAAAGCACATTAATGATCTTGAAGGTGAAAGTCTTGATTTTATGATCCTATCTTCAATCTGAATATAAACCACAGAAACTGAAGCTATAATAATAATTGAAAAGCTGCTTGACCCTTTAGTTTAGATGTATCACTGAACAATGCTAACAGCTAAACATAAAAACATAATAACACAAAAAGGTTTGTATTTACAATTAATGTAGAACAATGGCAGTTAGTCAGCTTTGGGTTAGGGTTAGTTAAATCTTTGTGACTCACTGATCAAAGTCTAGCTCTCAGAATAAAAACTAGCACTTGGTGTTTGGTGCCGTACAAATAAAAAAAATTAAGACAATAAAGGGATAAGAGATATCGTTGACCACTTTGGTGTTTTAATTCCTTTAACGTAAATGAATGACACTCACGGGCAACATCTTACAAAACTTCCGCATGCATCAGTTACAAAAGTACAAACTGAAACAGCAGTTTCACTCCCCGTCTTTCACAACACGACTTTGGTTAAAGCTAGACTATTTTCAGTTGACACTGCTATCATTTCCACTTCTGGTGTCTTCCAGTGTATCACAACACGGGCACAGTCATGAGGTGTTAACGAGTGAGAACAAGTGTTGGTGTGGATACAGAGCAGCTCAGAAACGTCACGTAGTTACTGTAAGCGATGAGACACTATGGAATGTTAAGTGTCAATAGAAAAATACGGAAGCGCAGTGTTGTCATTCAGGACACGACAGACTGGTCGTGCTGCTTTGTCGAGCTCCAGGAAATCCTTTTTTCAGCTGACATGTATGTTTCAACTGGGGTGTGATACAGCAGCAACACTGATCCTTTTATTTATCTCACATAAAATTTAACAAATCTGTAATTTTGCTTGTTTGTTAGCTGATCGCAATTCACAATCCAAGCCTGTTTCCCTGCTCTACTTACATTACTGATGTCAACCAACTGCTAGCATGTTGTAAGACCTGCCGCTCCACAAGGTGCCTTTACCTGGAGCTGACTAATGTTTAGTCGATTAGTGATCTCTGGTTACTTTCTAGAACAGCCTAAGTGTTTCACTTTCCGTTGCTTAGTGGTAGTTTCACATATTACCTGAGTAATGCACAGGATGGAACGTCACGCTCCACAACAACAATTTGACAACACGGTGTAGACTGAGTAGAAATGGTGGCAAAGTAAATAAAGTGTCTAGTTTACCGTAAATGATGTAGTTTCAGTGTATGTTCAGATAATTTTGAGGATGAGGATCAAACTTAGCTTCAGCTGGTGCAACAGGATGCTGTCTCTCAGTGTGAGAGTGACTGAATATGGTGTTTTGAATTGTGGTGGTGGGTTTTGTTTCGATTTTGATGCCAAAATGTGTGTTTACATATTTAAGACTTGCTTGCATGATTAGGATAGAGGTGATAAACTACATTCCAGCTGATTCTAATGCAACAGTTTTCTCAGCTTTCCACACTAAAATTTACAGGATGATGTTATGTTTATGTTGCATGATTACTTAATCTTAAGACTACTTTGCATTCATCTTAATTCAAGAGACGTCACCCACACCTCAAGTGTCTTTGGTGTGCACGAGGTGTGTCGCCCTGTGGATGTTATGAGAGGTGTGTTTGTATTAACACTGCACGAGCTCCACTGAGTGTGTATCCACCGTGCATGTGCTGCCTGGGCTGTGGACAGACAGCCGCAGCAGCCGTAACTCACACAGAACAAATGGGGTCAAAGGGATGCCAAAACTGTACTGAGTGGAAAGCCAGGTCAGAGGTCATGAAGGCAGTAACACATCCAGCAACTGTAGAGTGTCACTCGCAGAGACATCGGTTTCTGAGCAGGCTGGGCCCACACAGCTCCCTCGAAGATAAAATCTGCCTCACAAATAAAGCGCTTGTGCTCTAAGGTGCAAACATACAGTTAATGCAATGCATTCTGGGATTAGTTTGTGATTTCTTTGCTTATGTACTGCTTCAGTTAGTGATTTCTACACTCTCCTTAATTCATTAGCAGCACGGCATCAAAGCAGAGCAGAGTTTTCCAGTGATGATTACAGCACTAAAGGTCCTAGCACACTGTGTGATTATGGAGTGTCCAGGATAAAAGTGACAATAGTGACAGAAATGCGGTGGAGCATTTAGAGCTAAACACAGCCAACAAGTCCTCTAAATTAAACATAAATATATGTCGTTTGTGACTGCATTCAGAACAACACATAGGCGCATCTGATTTGAAGGCCTTATCAGCAGGACAACATCATTTGCCTGAGCCTTCAAAACCGTTTTCTAATCTGATAGTTGAGGTTTAGGCACTAAAACAACTTGTGCAAACAAGGAAAAGGCAAGGAAAATATCAAGGTTAGGGATACAGGTCCTACTTCATTAAGGTCAGGAGACCTTCATCATCACGGTTGAAACAATAATTCCTTGGTT
Organism: Chaetodon trifasciatus; assembly: GCA_037975065.1. NCBI lineage: Eukaryota > Metazoa > Chordata > Actinopteri > Chaetodontiformes > Chaetodontidae > Chaetodon > Chaetodon trifasciatus. Next base: position 2,021,835 of record JBBMOE010000002.1, on the reverse strand, counting down.
AATGTGGGGAAATGGTTAAAACAAACATTGACTGTCACTAGAAAATGGTTTCCCAGAGTCTTCCATGTTGGAGTCACATTTGGTTGACTCCAACCTCCTCCTCCCTCTGCAGACTTTATGGCTCTATAAAAACCTCACACGACTCCCCCCCCCCTTGCCTCCAATGGAAAACAGACATCATTTCTGCAACCGCTAGGGGGCTTTGTCATTTTGAACGCAACCGAACATTGTTTTGCCAAATTTGTCTTGGTTGGACCATCTCAAAATTCTCCATCAAACATCTGACAGTTTGGACCAAATTCTCATGTTGTGACTGCTGCTACGACCCACGTCTGCAAACCTACCAGAGCACAACATGAAGTAGCACAGAACACACTGGCTGATGTGAATTTGTCAGTGCCACTTTTTGAATAAAGCTACAATTAAAAAACAAAGACAGTACCCACACTATGCCCACAGCTTGGTTATTATACTTTGCTGCATTTCAAAACTAGAAAGTGGCACAGATTGTATATTTTTCTCTTCACATTGTAGCATTGTGACTCTTCAGGCATTTGTCGCAGTCTGACAGGTCCCAGCACTGATACTGTATCGTGTGACACAGGTGCGACATACAGGTTTTACTGTGACATGCATTGAATCCATAAGATCATTGTTACTGTACAGTGTGTAGAGGCCATTACTCAGAAAGCCTTGTGTAGCGGTTGCATTGCATTGTGGTCGATACGCAGGCCAGTAGCAGTACAGAAAGGTGGTAAGGTGTCTGCCTTGAACAGTGGAATTCGCCTCATGTGACTGCTAAAGGTCTGACACCAAAGTGTCACTTCCCACTGATGATTTAGATAATAGGAGGGCTTTCCCTTGATCCCCACTGCAGCTGTTTTAAACTCTGTATCATTATCCCTCATGTAACAGTGTGGTCGTTAATTTGTCAGTTGAAATCCCTCACCAAGCAACAGATTTCCAGTAAACATTAGAAATGAGGAATGTCCATTAAAACAAAAAGGACAAACTGATCAAATCCCATGTTAAAAAGAAAAAAATATCTAGAATTCTAAATAAAAAAATCCACAAAACCTACGTTAAAAATGTGTTTTAGATGAGCTTTCGTCTCGTCAAGTCATACAGGAGAAGGGTCCCGAGTACAAACCCGTGAACGGAGAATCACAATCCTCAACATCTAGCGGTTATATTAATTTAGTGTTCATAAAATCCCTAAACCCAGATCTGCAGCAGGTCGAAAGTACCAGTGTGCACGAGTGGAGTCAGACTCTGATTCGGAACATGCCCTGGCTCAGCTGAAGGCGGAACAGTCGACAGTTGGCGATGCGCAGGGCGGCGCAGGCTGTTTTGGAGAGGTCGCTGGGTAACATGGGCTTAGTGCGATGCCACGTCCCGGTGCTGCGGCGAAACTCCCGGATGTAGTCGAAGCTTGTCCCTGTACACGCAGGAAACACCAATGTTTCAAATACTGATGTTGCTGTAACCCCATCAGAACTGTGTTGCTTGGCGTGGCTTTACCGACCTGTGTCCAGGTCTCCCACAACGTAGATGCTGGCTCCAATGGGCACAGCGCCGTAAACGAAGGATGAGCTGGCCTGGATACACAGGTTCTGGTCATCCAGGAACATCCACCTGCACCCAGCATACAACATCATCACAGCTATGAAAAACAATCACAATTTCTCTCTATTTTCTTGATTTTCATATTATCAAAATGTAGGACAGGGAAAAAATAAAAACAAAAAAAACTCCTAAATGGTCCCTGTGATGAGACTGTTTCCTCAACTGCTGTTTCCAAGGTCAAGAAAGACCTTTCAAACTCAACAATTACACCATAATGGGACACGAAAACATAGAAAACCAGTAGTCGCGATAATAGTATTTATAGAATGTAATAAAAGTTTAAAACTGGCATTGAACAGCTCTATGAAAAGGTCCTCAGAGGCAGTACTTCCATACGGACCTCCTCATCTCGTCATGGTAGAACTCAGACTTGCAGGTCATCATGTGTCTTTGCTCAGGGTTGTCATTCTCTTGGCTTCTAACTCCACCAAACACGTAGAGCTCCTCGCCAACGCCACACGCCACCGAACCGAACCTGAGCAGGAAAATATAAGAGGTACGACAGAGCAATGTGGATCAAGTCTACTATCTGGGTATATACCATTGTTCAAAGGTTTGGACTCGCCTGTCACAAAAGCTTCATTGGATACAGTCAGATGGCTGTAAGGACTTGTCGAAAGTCTTCTTTACAAATGAGAATATATTTGGTGTCTGAATTAGACTGTTATCGATGTTAAATTAGCCATTATTGAAGGAAGGGAGACAAAAAACAACCTGACAGGTGATTCCAAACATTTGAACTGTAACGTGTGATTTTAAGTCTCCATATTTATCCAGCAAATTTAATTCCTGACAAACCAAGACTCACATTGAAGCAAAAATCTTTGTCATAGAGCAACCCTGCTTTGCCACATTTCCTATCATGTCTCTAGGATTTCTTCTACATACATGGTACAACCAATCAACAGACATGCAAATCGAAAGACTGAACGTTTCTTCACGTCTTAAGATCACAGGTTCTGCTATGACTAACGTGTATGTAATGTACATGGTGTGACTAAACGGCCTGCCTATAGCTGCTTCATGTTGTTGAGCAGAGCAGCTTGATATGTCAGTATGCCTGTGGTGTCATCTGAGGGAGGTCAAACTGAAACTAAAACTGACAGTTCTGGGAGCGCAACAGTGACCACGGAGCTGTGTTTCATTTCCTGTTGTGCAACACAAACGAGAACAAAGTACTACAGGCTGAAGTTAAGTGTATTATAACGCAAGTGCGTACATCATGTGATAAAAATATCCACAATGAACAGAAAAGAGAAAATAACGAGACGATATCATGAGAAGGAGAAAACTGGTACTGACTTTAAACGGTTCGTATGTCAGCTGATCAAATCATAGATCCTCTTTCTTTTGTCCTGCTCGGCCATCAACAGTTAACACAAACACAGCTTTACCTTCTCTCTTTCAGAGGACAGAGGCCCGTCCACTGCTGGGTTTTGGGGTCAAAGCACTCGACGGAGTCAAACAGCTTCCCGTAGGAGCCCCCACCCATGGCGTAGATCCTCTTATTCATGGAGGCATAGCAGCCGACCTGCCAGAGAAGACAGACACGGCTCTACGAGTCACAGCATGTGGGGAGAGGTTGACTGGGAAAATGAATCACCTGGTACTAACTTCTGTCTAATTTTTGGACAAGTCTGGACAAGGGTTATTAACGGCCTAGGGGCCCATTCTGCGTGGTCATTTTAGTTACATGGTTAGGTGTGTCTGTTACGCTGCCCAAACAAAGATCATTTTGTGGGGTGGGAGACCAAAAAATAGGCAACAACCAAATAAAGAGGCAGGAAAAGTCCATTTTAGTTTGAGAGTTTTGAGCTTTGTTCACCAGCAGCTGAGTGTAGTTATGCTGCGGTTAGCTGCAAAGTCAGCTACCACTTCAGTGCTGGAGCTGTGAAGACCCTCCCCTGTGCCCCCTGAACATGGGATTAAAGCTGAAGCAGGTCATTACCGATGAACAAGTCTGTCACACAAGGTTATGTTTAAATAATGTCATTCCACGGCCAAAAAGAAGTGTTATTCGGGTCCGTTTATAGTTGAGACGTCTGCATTTGTGTTGTTACCTTGCGGATCATGGTCATACTGGTCTGCATTCTCCAGGTATTGAAATGAGGGTCAAACACTTCAACAGTGATCAGCTCCGTTTCTTTGTTCTCTCCTCCGAGAACGTAGATCAGGCCGTCCAGCTCCACCACACCGAAGTTCTGACGAACCTGCGCACATCAGTGACAAGACAATCAAACCACACCAATGTCACATTCAACTACACATAGGCTACACACCGAAAGCACAGCCATGACACCGAGCTCCATCGCTGACCACACACAGCAAGACATGTCTTTACCAACAGTTCTGCTCATTACTAACAAAACACAACGAGGATCCAAATCTTTGACATGGCCTGCTGTAGGCACTCAGGCTAGTGAGTCTCTTATCACCTCCTGAAATCACAAAACTACATTAAATAAATATTTTAGAAGAGTTTCTGACTTCCCCTTTGATTCTTCTTGCTTTCTTTTTACATTCCCAGCAGTGTTTCTAATTTGCTTTTTAGGTAGTGGTTTACTTTACATCTTACTTTAATCCAGTCCTCTTAACTAACAACATATTAACAGTAGAGTAAATCCACTGAAGGCTGATTCTACCATTTAAGCATTGTTTAGAGCATTCAACAATAAATAGACAACTAATAATTTGAATGACATCACTTTCCGAAATGTAGGCAGATGACTGGGACTATTGTGTCTGTGTCATGTGTCTGTTCTGCCAACTGAACCTGTATAGCAGCACTACTGACATCTAGTGGTCTTAAAGTAAAATAACAAACAAGTTGGTGAGCATTTATAATATAACATGGCTGCAAAAACGTGGTTCACACCACGGGCTAATAATTTATCCTGCTTAAAAACATACTTGATATAAAGACTGAACTGCAGAGTAAAATGTAAGAAATAAAGGGGACAGAAGATCACTCTAAACCGTTCATAAACTTATAATGGAGGGCTGAAACCTCGGGCAGTGTGCCGTGGGAGGAAGAGGTGAGTTTACCTGCAGCATTGGCGGTATGGGGCTCCAGGTGTTGGAGTCTGGGTCATATTTCTCTCCACTGTCCAGGACTGTGTTGTGTTCGTCTGTTCCGCCCATCACAAACAGGAAACCCTCTAACAGACAGAAAACACAGTGTTCGTACTGTCTGTGTTCGCTGGACCTTCCGCTTGCTCTGTTCTGCTAAACAGGAATTCTCTAAAGCCCTAATCCTGGCAAAAGAATCATTCATTGAAGTAATTCATGACATGGGTTACAGATGTGTTTTCTGCATCACTTCAGATGTGGTGGATGTATTTTCCTGGCCTAAGCCCAGCACTGACCGGCAGCGACCACCCCGTGGCCGAGACGGGCTAAGCCCATTGGCTGTAGCTCGATCCAGGCCTGTCTGTTGGTGTCGTAGAGCGGACACATGCAGCGCGTCACAGCAGTCGCCTTCCTGCTTCTGTACAGGACAAAAACCACCAGACCAGGCAGGATGTGAGGCGACCGTGTCTTCTGGGTGAACAGATCACTAATTTAACTGCTTTCTCTGGTGGTGACCACATTTCAGTCTAAAACACCATTATTTTCTCCGTCACTGAGGACCGAAACCATGTTGGCCCTCATCCACACGACAGAAAATGGCCACATAACAACTAGAATTACATAATAAACTAGAGTAAGGGCAAGTTTTATATTGAAACCGCTATGAAATTACAGATTTCCACGCCAGACAAATTCTGTAAATTTCAACCCTTTAGCGTTTAGTGTCATAATTGGACACTAAAGCTCTCCACTGCATATCATTAGATTGTGAATCACAATGCTGGCGGTAATAATTGTATGAAGTCCAAACAGAACATAAACAATAGAAATAAAGATGGTGGACAGTGACTCACTTGCGATCCTCTCCTCCGGCGATAACTATACACTCGGAGTAGCCTCGGGGTTTGAAGGCCGCGAGCAGAGCCTCACCATGCAGCTGACCCTCCCCCAGCACCGCCTGACAGTGCTCTCTGATCACCTCCCTCATCAGCGGCTCCCCCAAAGCCTGGTGGGATACCATGTTGTTATACTTTGATAATACTAGAAAGCATGCATTTAAATCTGGACAACACTTTACGGTTTCCCTACCTGCTCTCTCAGGTAGCTGACGTCCAGGCCTTGCAGCCATACTGCAGACATCACTTCTTTCATGTGTACCTGCAAACACAGATGGAACGGGACTCACTTTATGATTTATGGAACAGACACAAGGTGGAATAAGAAGGGTGGAATAAGAACAAGTTGAAAACACAACACTGACATACGGCCAACTTAAAAAGTATACAGTGAACAAGTTAGGAAGAAGTTTCTTGGTTACACGTCCAACACACATGGCATTCTGTTATAGCCAAGGTTGATGATTTAAATTGAGGTCGCAAAACCCCAAAATGAAAATGAGTTGAAACACACTAAAATGGACCACAACTATTGCAGCTTTACCTATATGAAGAGTGGAAAAATAATCATTATTACAATGATTAATGATGCTGTTTTTGCAATACAATGAGGCAATGGGCGTTATTTCTTTATATCGAAACATTTCCATTTGCTTCAACAGCATTCATGTGGAGTGTTACACCATGAAAGAAGTAAGAATTGCAGGGGAAGAACCAGGAAAGCAGCCGGAGAACACACAACCTACAAAAAACAATGAAATGGACTATTTTAACTGCAGGGCTGAAACCCATCCTTTAGTTTTTTAATAAAATTGTGTTTCCAGCATTTGCCTATTTTTCCAAGTTGCCATTAGTTTCCATTTATTTTCATCCTCACAAAAATCAACTCTTGAGATGTTTGAGTTGTGCTATCAGTGGCACTGAAGGTCACCCCTACGTTCATATTTGCCAGCCTTGTTGAGTGGACAAACAATTTAAGTGCAGATGGATTTGAGTTTACTTAAGCTTGTACTGTATTACAGACTTGATGATTTCCATACTGTGCAGAAATGAATGGAGGCCAACGGATGCCTACAAAGAATTTGTTTACATTTCTACAACACAAAAGCATGTTTGCAAAATACTGACCAGTAGTTAAAATGTATATATGAGTTTACTAAATGAGCTAAAACACGGGCGGCCACTGATCTGGTCCCGTAAAAATTTATTCAGAAATACCTCTTTAAATGGAGTATTTATTAAAGGCCAAAGCAAATTTATGGCTTCTATTTCCATGTCACAGATATCAGAAGACTGAGCTCTCATTTCCAAGAAATCACATAATACTTCAAAGCTAAACCTCAAAGGAGAGTCGCCCACCCTGCGATCCTCTGGGTCATGCGCGAACCATCGCACCACAGCCTCCAGCACATGCTTTTCATTGCCCACGTTCAGCTTCTCCATGGCCAGCACCTCGCGGAGCCGATCCGGAGGTAGCTCCCTGAATTCCTCAGAGAGCGCCACATCGCCGAAATGTGTCTGCAGGAACTCGGTGGCGGCAAAGTGGACGTGGTGAAGGCAGTAGTGCAGAGAGAAGAGCCGGATGCCGATGCAGTTCTCTGCAGTGATGCAGCTCTCCAAGAACTGGCAGCACAGGGACTTGAGGTCAGTCATGAGGAGCAGGTCAGACGCCTGCACCATGTCCTGGATGGTCTCTTCACTCAAAGTGATCTGTGTGTGAAGGACAGACACACATGCAGGTGGTAACAGAGCAGTGGGGCAATACAGGCCAAATGAATGCCCACAATAATAGAATAGGAGCGGCAGGAAATAAAAATACTTGAGCTCACCACACCTAAAAAACACATGCATGTCACTTCGCTTTTTAAAGCCTCCACACTTACTTCACCGCTAAAGATGTAGTCCAGGATCTGTTTCATGATGGCCATGGAGATCCCCTGCAGCTCAATTCTGTATGTGGACCCATCTTCCTTTGGAGGGTTGTAGTTCAGCTTGGTTCTAACAGACAAACATGAGTACAACTGAGTACAACACACCTGCAGGACTGTCACCGTTCACAGCAGCACCACTGCAACTGTGAAGGTGGGCACACCCAACTTTGGAAATACCAGAAAAGATAACAAATGCATGATCATTATCTGGGTTGTTGTGACTGACCCTGTGCTCAAAGGCCAGGGCAAATGGCCCCTTCTCACCTGATGTAAGGGCTAGCAGCAGCCAGGATGTTTTTCTGGACAGGGAGCTCCTCTCCATCGACCACCAGCAGCGCATCGTGGAAACTTTGTTCCTGCCAGAAGACGCGAAGGACCCGGAGGAGTTTCTGGGAATGCTGCGGGTCCGAGACCTTCGAACCGGCTTCACTCTCAGAGAGGGGCATGTCTACACTTGACTTCAAGCAAATTAACAGAGATAATTCTTCAATTCGGCTTGCACAAAAGAAAGCATACAACACTTATTATGCTAAAAAAGGCTTTAACAACCAGTTCGCAGGCTACTCCGCTAAGCAGACATCTGCGAAATTACAGTGGGCAGTGGCGAGCTGTGCTGTTGCCAAGATTTAAATGTGAAAATATAACTGACATGTTGCTAAATTAATCACTTGTATGTCGGATATTGAGGGAAAACAACGATTCGACTCGGGGGTCTTAAACTGACAGGTTTCTAAATTAAGTTTGGCGACGCTGCTCGAGAGCATGCTACATTTAGGGCTAGGCTAGCAGCAAAACAAGCGTCGATAAACAACAGTTTCAACACCAAAGACGACTACATGTCGCTTGCAGTGTTATTTGCAGTTCAGCAATGGAAGAGGTAACTTAGCAAACGTGAGTCGAATCTGGTTTTGCAAATTACTGGCCACACATTAACGTAGGCTCGAGCACTGTGCACTGTGAAGGCAGTGGTTCAAACTTGTTATGTCATGCTTTTCATGTTAACAACTCTTCCCTTTTTAAGTGTCTTACCTTAGTACGCGTTTTCTTCTTTATGAGCACAAGCTTTACCTAACTACATTCAGGACAATATGAATCACTCCATGCGAGAATTTTGTAAGCGGGCGTGAAGACATGTATTATGTTGCATTCACGTCCAAGGGGAATATGGTAAATAAGAATTCACATGTTAAAATGGAATAATATTATGTTAATATATACATGTCTGGGCTACATATCCAGCTAAAGATGTGATATAAACAAATAAATTAATATAAGAACCAATTCTGTAATCAAAGCTCTCACTGAAACCGAGACAACCAATTGGTTAAATAGCGTTAAATAAGTTGCTTGAGAACACACCTTTTAATATCACCGCCATGTCAAAGGTAAGATTCATTCGGCACCTGAATGCAGCATCAGCTAGGCGGAAAGCGTACAGATAAACAACGTTCAAATACTTTACGAGCAACCTGTGTGCCAACAGAATTGTAAAAAGAATAAATTATGCAACATATATTAGTTCAGTTATATCAATATTATTATTAAGCTTATCTGTATCAACTAAGACAAACAAAACTACTTCGCGTATTCATTGTTCCCCTTTCGAAATGACTAAAACAAGTGAGAATGAAAAAGAAGCCGAACGAGTCCACAAAATGAAACTGCCCGTATAAAGTCAACGAGAATACCACCAAACTGTATTTCCGGTAAGAGTAAACTTTTCTTCACCAACGCTTATAGGGCTACTATGCTTTTTAGCAACATAAATAAGCAACGTAAATTAATTAATTAGCAAATCAGATTTTCACCGTGTATAAGCGATAAATACAGATTGCTAATCTGCGAAAGAGGACACACATTTACACCTTTAATTTGAAGGAAAACTCGCCTTCGTTCGATTCATAGTTACTTCTCGGTAACTTGAAACAACAGTCGCCGCCATAACTTGAACAAACCGGAGTGTTACTGTTGACGCAGGATTATATCAAGGTAATAGTGCTGTAAAACTCTAGTGGAGACGTTTCAGCAAATGTGTTGGTCTTAACAATGTTTTTCACGCGTAAATAACGGCTCCTTCCCACGAGTTAACCACAATGTGTCGCGTTCAATCAACAAAATTCGTGTTTTATAGTGGCTCACAGGTTATGTGTCTCGTTTCTAGCTCCCGCGGTGATGGTGAGACGGTGGGGGAACTACAAAGCACCGCACATGTCTGACTGGTGGAACTGAACCAGAGTCGCGGTTTGAAACTACAAACATGCCTCGAACCGGTCGGAGCAGACTGTCTCCGTGGATAGAGAGTCTGATCCTGAGCCATGGCGGTCAGGAGGGGGGTAGCAGCGGCAGCAGTGGGCGGCTGAAGGCTCATGTCATCGGAGTGGGTCAGATGTCACAGTCCCAGGCTCAGGGTTCAGAGAGCCCCACCGGGCTGCTTTTCCTCTCCGACGGGGTGCTCCAGATCCCCGCCATTCTCACTGCATCGGCCTGGGAGCATCTTCAGGAGCAGGAGGACCGCGAGAGCTTCACCAGTCTGGTCAACACCACGGTGTGCATTCAGGACTACCGGCTCCAGTTTCACATGGCCCACGAACAGACGAAATGCAGGTTCTTCTTATCAGTTGGAGAGCTGGCTACGACTGCAGCCGGGCCGGTTAAAGACAACACCCCTTGCTGCACGACACTGCCCTCCGTCAGGATGAAGATCTGCAAGACATGGAGGGTCCTGCTGGGTCAGGAGGTGCTGGATTCTCAGACCAGCCAGTGTGGCTTCGACCTGTCCGAGCTGCTGGGCGAATGGCAGCATGACTGCATGCAGGCTGTTCTGGAGGATGTTAGGGAGAGGCTGATGATCGCGACCAGCCGCCCCGTGAGCCCGCAGCCCTCCACCTCAACTTGCACCTCATTGCTGACCCGTCCAGACACATCCACCGCCACGAGCTGGGATGTTGACAGGGTCAGATACAAAGGAGTGAAACGTTTCAGTGTCCCCGTCAAGTGTCTTCTCATCCCAGATGCTCAGCAGCTGCAAACACCCTCTGATGTTGGAAGCAGGACGCCAAGTGGGCTTGCTGCTGCCTCTGAGGACAGAAAGAGAGATTTACTCCAAGTCTCCAAGCCTGCAAAGACTGCACAGCCTTCTGTCGATGATGTAGAGTGGCGAATCGCCAAGCCAGCAGTCATAGAGACAGACTTCGTCATCAATCAGAGCTCACCTCTTCCCACGGAGGATGGCATGTTATATGAGGACATGATCACAGGGATGATTGACAGCAACATCAGACCCTTATCCAACCCCTGGGACATTTTTCCTCCACCAGATGACACCTCCTCATCCTCCGATGCATCCCTAGAAGCAGCACCGAGCAACTCACTGCCCAATCCCACTGCCGCCGAATCCAAGCCTGATCATGCTGCTGTCTTAACCAGCACGCAACTTCCTGTCCACAGCTCGAAGGAGTCCCAGCCGACATCAGAGTGCAGCAAAGGAGGGCACAGCTGCCTCCCGCCATACCAGAAACCGCCAAACTCGACTAGCCTCCACGCCTCTGCTAGCTCTTCATCATCAACTTCTGTGAGTCCACCAGAACTCTTTCCCAGACCATCAAACCTGTTGGCTGCCGCAGACGAGCACCACCCAGACACGGCACAACAACACCTAGTGTTGGACCAAGAAAGCCAGGTTTTGGAGGAGAATGTTGGAAGAAAACATAGAAAGGCAAAGAGAAAGAGAAGTGAGCCCGCACCAGAAGCACTAGCCAACTTTGTGGATGAGGACGAGGAGGAAGGCGGGAGTCCTCCATCTTGGCTCTTTGACACTCAGGCAGGTTCCAGGACCAAAGAGGGCAGCAGACAGCAGCAGGGTCAGGCCGTCAGGACTGTGTTGAGAAAGGCTCCCGCTGCTCACAGCGACGGCAAGCGCTTCCTGTACTCTTACCAGGTGTCTGGCCAGAACCTGCAGGACTTCAGCCAGTTCAAAGTAGCTGAATCCTGCCTGCACTGGGCCGTGAAGTATCTTGTTGTTCCTAAGCGGACAGATCGTCCACACAACACGTCAGTCACCTCCAATCAGACGTCATCTGACAGGCTCGAGGTCACATCCCTGAAGGCTCAAAATGTTGAATGAGAGTTTAGCTGGTCTGTTATTGTTTCAACTGTTTTCATGTTGTTGGATGTTACAATCTCCTCTGACAGTAACTTAACTCTGTGTGGTTGCGTCTGTTTTGTATAGTGCGGGAAAAATTAAAAAGTTTGCATTTATACTTGTTCAGTGTAAATAAATAAAAACAAGTTGTTCTGCTGTCTCAACTCAACTAAATTACTTTGTCAAAAAAACCCATAATTTACCAACTTTTCCTGAAGCTTTCAACCACATCTTGAAGAGATATTTGTTGAAAGTTTGATCCTGATCTGCTGTAATGTTAAACTCAATGAGCGGTTCACCACAGATGTCCTGAGAGGCAAGTGTGAAAAAAATATCCTGATCTAAATAGTTTTCTCGCCTGTGTTTAGGATTTAACAAAGAAAAAAAAAGAGAGGTTTTCCCAGGATGTTTCCAAGTTCCTTAATTTTTTTTCCAAATGTGAAAGCAGATGGAAAAAAGATGAACGTTCGTTAGTGTTTGTTGTTGTAATACTCACTTTGGCCACAAGAGGCTGAAGCGTTCCACACATGGGACAAGTTTGCCCTTTTTTCACCCTGAAAAAAAAGAAGATGATGCCGATAAAAGATAACACTCGGCTTCCGTAGTTCATTTGAACTTGAGAAAAAGTGTTAATTATTAAAAACGCATTTAAAAAAAAACTTTCAGGGACACATAAGTTACAAGACAAGAAGTCAAGCTTCATAATCTGAAATGATAACTATTATTTTAACCTTAAATTCCTTAAATGTATTTATTGCATGAAAAAGGTAAAAAGTTAGTCATTTTCATCTATATGATGTTTTCATTATGCACTTCACAATAGAAATATAACAGGATTCACTTGAGAGAGTAAAGCAGTTTTCTCTTTGTCCAGATGATGTCACCAAATACCACACGTATTAATTTCACATTAGTCACGAGGATTGAGAGTTTAGGTTTTAAATGTGGAAATTGTTGATGTAACCAAAATCTCAATATTTTTACAACATTAATCTAGAACAGAAGACTATTTCAGTCTTTAGCTGAAGCTATTACACTTGATTAAATCAGTATTTCTGACCATAATTTACTCCCATCATTTTAAATTACCTACTGTGACACCATTACAAAGCACCAGTGGATGGAGAAGTTGCCATGAGCTCAGTGATTAAATGGTTTGAGTGCACAAAAGTAAGTGTGTGTGTGCGTGTGTGTGTGTGTGTGTGTGTGTGTGTGTGTGTGTGTGTGTGTGTGTGTTTTTATCATCTGAAAAGAATAATGCAAGATTTCATATGTTTCACAAGACATGGGGGCCGAGATTCAGAGGGAAAATGATCCGTTTCAGCAACACTTAAACAACACTCATGAGGGAGTTGGTGTCCCTGACTTTTTTGGTAGTTTTACATTTCGAGCTCCAGCCTGTCAGGACATCGAGTCCTCACTTTTCCTCACAGGAAAATATCCTCCTGTGGTCACAAATCTCCTGAGCCTCACTGTGCAGAATGATGTATGTGCCCTGTTTTGACGCCAGAAGGGAGGAGTGAGTTACATCTACAACTCTCACTGAAAATTCCCAAATTTTAACTGCTGGAAATAAGTTGTCTCATACATACGTATCCAGTTTTCACATCACAGTTTCCAAACCAGCTGTGCGGTCACATCGTCATGTTCAGCTGAAGGTGAGCAATGAGAGACTTTCACCCTGCAGCAGGTGAAATGTTATTAATTTTAACCAGATTAAGATTTATTTTTAGGTCTTAAACATGTCTGGTGAGAGACTTAAGGGAACTCCAAACAGTACTTGGTAAGTTCAGGAAGATTGATAAGAGCTCTCTGCCTCTCAGGTCATTCTGTTTTTGTGGGGAAAAGACACAGTAGAGCCAAATTTAAATGTGGGCTTTGTTGACATTTCCTGGTTATAAAAAGAAAAAGGGGGTCTTTTCTACATCCCTATTACAGTGAGCTGTGCCATCAAATGAAAAACTGGATAATCCATTCATAATTTATTTGAAACATTACTCAAGTTCCCACTAAACTAAAAGATCTGCAAATTGTGTGAAATGATTTTGCACACTGATCATGAAGGACAGGTGTAAATTTTATTATGTAAGGTGCCATCATTTTATCAGATCCTGGGATGTTTCTACAGTACGGGGTTTGGTGAATTAATGCTCTTGGATGTTGCACACAATTGCATTTTTTTTTTTTTTTTGCTAGGTTTATACATGTTAAACATATACATGTATAGTGTTAACACCGAGACACGTGCTCAGTAGCCCTCTTAAAAACTCCAGCTGCTCAGATCACAGACTCATGTCTTGTGCACTAGCTGATACATAAATGCTTTTGCTTTCACATAAATTCTAAAATGTGTATCCTGCACCGTGGACGGAAAAAACTTTCCAGCAGATGCCCTTTGAAAATGTCAAATCCTGCTTGCCGTGGCTTGTCCACGTCTAATACTTGCATGTTAGTTTAGTTTTATTTGCTAATGAATCACCGTCTGCTCGGAGAGAAACAGAGAAAAGACCAACTTCTGAGTTTATCCAATGAAAGCTCCAAACCCCTAATGTAAGCAGGAGCCAGCTGTGTGCACTTGTAAAGTTGTTATAATCCTCCTTTGACCTATAAACAGGAAAATACATAATATAAAGCATCATGCTCACATCTACAAATAATACACTGTCCATGTTGTCCTTGTAAGGCAATACAGTCCTAAGCAAGTTTCTCAAAGGACAATTAAAACCTCACGTTTCACTCTGTTGATACAAACAGAGTCAATATGTAAAAGATGCAACTTCACTCAATGAGCAGTCACAAGCAGGCAGACACGGCTCTTTCAAAGTGACGTAGAGTTTATGTGTCATTTTAGCATTTTGTACCTGTAATATAATTGTGCACTTGTTATTATAATGGAGAGCAAAAATCAAGGAAGAACAGTCAGGAATTTATTTGGAATACATATACAGAAAAATATGTTGATTCAGGTGAGCGTCCAGGCCCCAGATACCCCCGATGACTGATAGCGAACAGATGGGCTGCAAATAAATGTTTTCATTGTACACTTGTAGTTAGTCTGTATTCAAATTGCTTGTTTTGTGTGGCAGAAAATGTAAAAACCCAAAGATATTCACTTTACGTTGTACAGCAGGCAGGGATGATCACCCTTTAGACAAAGTGGGCAACTGGCCCAGAAGCTCCAGAGCCCACAGGTGACCATGTATCAGTTGATTTTTTAAATAATATGATTAACTTTGTCTTCAAATTTGCAAGTTGATAATGGTTGCTGCTTTGTTTCGTAATCCTGTGGACCTGTCTTCTATCTATGGCGATCATTGTATTAGTATATATTGTGTTAATGTGGTGAATATTCCTAAATGATGTTGTGTTTAATCAAGTGACCACAAATTCATTGGCATACCTAAAATCTGTGCTCAAATTCATAAGAAATCACAAGACAAACACAAAGATTTGAGTGAAAGTTTCAAAAATTATAATAAAGTATAAAGTTAAAGAGCGTAGCGTATCATAATGTGAAGCAGAAATTGTGCTTCATACTTTATTCTATTAATCTTCACGTGATCCCTTAGATTTATTGAAACTCTTTTCGGCTGGAAATCACCACTACAGATAACTAACCTCCAAAAAATAGAAAATACACATCATGAGCATCAACTCTAAAATAAAGCATGAAAATAAAAAAGTCTGCTAAAAGCTGTACAACTCTGTAACCACTGACTCTACATTTTGTTTTGTTTCATATAATATTCTTGCTTTTAATTTGTCCAACATACACTTGCTGCTGACTTGGTGTGTGTGTGATGTTGTGTTCACTGCCTCTTTGTTTAGTGCTGTTCTGTCACTGCCTGTTTTCAGAGTGACCTTGTCCAGGAACCACACATAAAAATGAGCCTTAAGCCACCTCTTGTGCAGTACAACAAATGACAAACACACAAATTATTACAAATAAAGAAAGCTGGATGGAAGATACTTTAAATATTTTATTTCAAAATGAGGAAGATATATATAGATATATAAGATATAAATAAAACATGAAAAAACCCCCCCAGAAATGTATAAACTAATAATAATACCGCTAATAATAATGCTTTCATAGTGGTTCATGTGTGATTGTGATTATTATTCTAATATCTTGTCAGTCATCCATCAGTTGCTGTGTTCTCAGACACTCCTTGAATAAATGCGGTGTGGTGTTTGCTGTACAATCAGTTCCTACACAGAAACAGCCCCTCATGCGTCCATTTCGTTGGAAAGGAGGCAAGAAGAGGTCCTGACAAGAGCTCAAACAAACTGTTTCAGTTATTTTCCCTTTTATACACTTTGTGTTCATTTGAGCGAACCCACAGCAAACCCCAGAGAGGACCCGGCAATGTTTGCTTGTTCTCTCTGTGTGAGCAACTCTCAGCGTCAGGGGTGGACGTGATATTTCAAACAGCACATCAGTGCGTTTATGTATTGGGTGCCCGGAAATTTTTCCAAATAAACACAGCTTGATTCAACCTGGGTGGGCAGACTTATCAAGCGACTAATTCTATAAACAGATGAGGGAATAACCCGGCACCTCATTGGTTGTTGGACAGAGGGGGGGAACATGAGGGAGTTTCGGCGCAATGAAATTTTAATTAATGTGGGTGGGCTGAGAACACCACCGACTGTTTATGATGGACAATTTATTTCCCAGTGCAAAGTCAACATAACACAGCAAACGTACAACAATTATTAACATTTGCTGGGGCCCTCATGAGGCTGGGGAGTCAGTCAGTGGAGGAGAGGGGCTCCGGGAGCAGGCTCAACTTTCCCCGGGACTCACTTCGGCGTCATGACTCTCTACCACGGCCGCCTATCGTCGCTCGGAGTGCCATCCTCAGCTCTGAGCCTCCCCGGTCCTCCGCTGATCTATTTGTACGGAGGGGACAGCGGAGGGGTGGTGCCGGCCGGTTTGAGCTTCGTGCCGGCCCGCCAGGAGCCTCCGCAGAAGCCGCCTTACAGCTACATTGCGCTCATCGCCATGGCCATCAAGAGCGCACCGGAGCAGCGCGCAACGCTCAGCGGCATCTACCAGTTCATCATGGACCGGTTCCCCTTTTATCACGACAACAAGCAGGGCTGGCAGAACTCCATCCGCCACAACCTCTCCCTGAATGACTGCTTCATCAAGGTGCCCAGAGAAAAGGGCCGGCCCGGCAAAGGCAGCTACTGGACGCTGGACACCAAGTGCCTGGATATGTTTGAGAACGGCAACTACCGCCGGAGGAAGAGGAAGGCGAGGAGCCAGCAGGAGGCTGTGGACTCCAAAGCCACAGGACACAAGCGCACCAAGGGCCCGGTGCCATACAGGGACCCTCAGTCCTCTCTGAAACATCAGACTGGCTCGGGGACGGCAGAGGTACCAGCGAGGCAGGATGCGGAGAGGATGGAGACCCAACCAGACACCAAAGCTGTTCTTGTCGAGTTTAACCACGCCGAACAGCCGCAAAATCCCCCCATACAGAGACTTAAGGTGTCTCCCAGCCAGGACAGCCTTGTGTCCACCGGGAGGGGGCTTGACGCCCCGCAGACTGAACCATGTCCCGCTCCGAGACACGCTCCGCTGTGGGTGGACGGTGCGCATCTCCTCGGCTCGTCCCTCCGCCGGGAGCCAGAGGACAGAAGGTCAGCGTTCAGCGGAAGAGAACGAGAGAGAGGTCCACTCTGCGCCGTCAGCTGCGCAGGAAACACAAACTTGGTTGCACTTGCGCAGGACAGGCCGAAAGGAAATGTTACGAGTGGTGATAAATTGAAAGGCTTTAGCATCGAGAGCATCTTATCGAGAAGTGAAGACGAAATGCGCAGCAGCATCCTCGGTTTGTCAACGGGGACATGCGCAGAGCGTCAAAGTCCCGCTTTCAGTTCGTCCGTGGTCCTGGGTGGTCGGCCGCATCACTTGTACCAGATGGGATTCCCCCTCTGCTCTTACATGTCACTCACCTACCCCGACAAAGTACTGCATTTTAAATGAGTACAATTCTGAATTTAATGTGCTTACGCATGGACCCGTGAAAGTGTAAAGACTGTAACTAGCTTTGCATGATGATTCACAATGAGACAGCTCACTGTTCTGCTCTTCTCAGGATCACTGCCATCTCCATCAGTAATGTCCAGACACTGACAAAGAGCAAGGCTTTTAGATTCATTTTTACGCATGCACAGTTGTCAGGTTTGTGGTCATTTTCACTGATTCCCTAACTGTCGCTCCTCCAAATATATGGCTGCGCAATTTAATGCTTAATAAAACAAAACGGTGACAGTATATACGGGGTTGTCATTGTCACTTGATATATATATACAGCATTTCTCTTCATTCATGATGATGAAAACCCTGAGAGTGAATTTGTTTGCATAGTTCAAAGAAGAATCTTGAATGTCATGCTGGGCCGCTGTAGTCTGCACGGTGTCGAGGAACTGTGGAGATACTGTCCAATTTGAGAATAAAGTTTAGTACTCAGTGATGTATTCAAATGCTATTTTACATTCCACTCTGCTCTGAATTTCACGTGCAAAAAATAAAGTTTAGTTTGATAATAAAATGACGGCATGGTTTATTTAACGTAGGGAGTCAAACCAGAAATACTGTTGGAAGACAGATGCTGTTTGAATGACAAAGTTTTGCAGATGAAAAGTTGTTTATTATGAGCAAAAAAGAAACTGATGACATACACACCTGTGTGTTTTCTTTTCAGTTCCAAAAAAAGCCTATGATATTCATTACAAGGCCTCAGCTTGCAGTTTTCAGTGTCTTGTTTTTTTTTCCAGTAATTAGGAAAATCATTCTTGAGCTACACTGGTCACGAATTTCCGTTTTTTCAAATATTTATGGAAACTATTGATAGTGGATTTTTTTGACAACATTCAATTATCTGTGTTGGAAAAGCCTCTGAAAATGAGAGGCATCGCTGTAGTTTAATCCTCATAATTCTATTTGTGCTGCATGTCTTGATACTTATTATGATGAAAATGTGAATATTGATTAAAAAACATTGGAAATTACCATGAACAACCAGTTTAATATCAGTCAATTTAACAACAAACACGTGATCAATCATATCATATCTGAGGTGGACTAAACAAATAAAGCAAATCATTTCAGTACTGGCGGTGCTGACCCTGGATCATAATTCTTTTACAGAGCACCAAAAAAATCCCCAATTTATTAGCTTTGTCCAATTGTCCAATCACACTTCACGGTCTTCCTCAACAGATGAAGTTTGTTCCGCTCTCATTACTTATTATTTTCATTACTGAGCAAACTCCGTGTGCTGAGGTTGATGGTGAGATACAGTTAATCAATCTCCTGTTTCCAAGATCAAAAGTGAACTCAGGTTCAAAATCAGCTAAATTTGAAGATGCTGTATCCCACTGGTTCCCTGACTTAAAGCTCTGGGTCATAAAACACTCCATAGTGAAAAACTGCACATTATACATTCACTATAAAGGACTCTCCAACTACCTGCTCTACTATCTTAAATCCTACGCCCATATCAAGTAAAGATGGCACTGAAAGTCCTAAATGAGCCTTTCCGAGCTCCAACTCGCTGTAGAATGACACCTGCAGGAAATCAAAGAGCTCTGCTGACAGCATCATTACAAACAGAGAGCAGCCATGTCTAAATATAGGCCTCCAGCTTGGACAGGCACTAGTCTGAAAAAGCTCGTCTGTGCGAGGCCAACGCTGTGCAAATCAGGAATGTTTGTTGAAATAAATAAACTTCCCCACATTTGAGGAGAGGAACTCACAATCACAAGCATTTCCTGTGTATAGGATTCTTTTGGTCAGACGTGTAAATAAAACATGATGAAAACCTCAGAAGGGAAAGAATGGAGAAGAGGGCGAGGGCGGACAGGAAAGAAGAGAAGTGAGAAGTATTGGTTTAGCTGAAGGCTTGGCACTTTGTCACTGTGGTATTTTGGGTGCACTTCATACTAACATATGAACCGCTGTAATTGGTTCCACTGGCTCTTCATCCTCCACTGATCTCCAAAGTCCACTGAAAGCTGAGGGGATTAATAAATGACAGTCAGGGTCTCGGCGAGTGTTTGAACAGTAAAAGATCCTCATGAGAAAGCAGCTCAGACAAAAGCAAAATGCTCGCAGTTTTATTTGTTATCTGAGAAAACAAACTGTGCTGGAGGGTTGCGGTCAGACATCTTTAACATACATCGAGCATTAGCACCAGTATGAACTCTCCAGCAAGGACATAGATATGATTTTGGTGCTTCTCTTCCAGACACACAGCTTGCTGGTGGAGGTGGGACACACTTCTGGATTAGGATGAGTTTATTAAGGAGACCAGCTCAGAAACACTAAATACATCTTATCATCGTCTGAGTCTGTTTGTTTTCAGGCATCCTGCGATCCAACTGACTTTTTCTCCAGCTGCTTTAGCTGTCAGTTGACAGTCTGTCGGTCTGTTTAGATGGTCGGATGTTATGTGGGATTAATAAAGGATTATTTTATACTCATTTATGCATACTTTGTTTTTCAGTTTCCAATAGAAAGATGTGCTTTGAATTTGAAAGCAAGCTGTTCCTTGTGTTTAATCACTGCTACAGCTCACCTTTCAGCAGCCCTATGGGGTGAACAATGCTCCACCACTAACCCCAACCA
This sequence comes from Chaetodon trifasciatus, assembly GCA_037975065.1. Lineage (NCBI taxonomy): Eukaryota > Metazoa > Chordata > Actinopteri > Chaetodontiformes > Chaetodontidae > Chaetodon > Chaetodon trifasciatus. The sequence goes on along the minus strand of JBBMOE010000002.1, from coordinate 2,001,528 downwards.
ACCACAGAAAAACACCCAAATCCATGGGATTTATTAAGGTGTAGACAAACAGCCAAAACACTAAATCAAGATGACCAAAAGACACAAAGTCCGAGAACGAGAAGGCCACCAGAAGCCTCTCTCCTCCGATGCTGGCGCAGGAGCTTTAAGCACTTTATACCCGGGACTGCTGCACCCAACTGATCAGTCAGATGTAGCACACCTGGGTAGAGAGGACAAGAGAGGAAACAACACAAACAGCACAGGGAACACAGAAAACAACTCCAAAACTGCAATTTGAAAGTTATAAAGTAGTAAGATAAAGCTAACAAGGTTACCTTAGGTTACAATCTTATATATGTGTTCTTTAACTCTTGAAGCTTTCTGATTTTCACACAAAAAAAAATGCAGAAAATCTACATTAATCCCCGACAAAGCCAAGAGTTACAACTGATAAACCTTTTAGAGATGATGTCTTATTAGGAAGTGACACACATCTTTTCTCGTCACACTATTTCCAGGGTAAAACTGAGCGCTCACACTCATCCTCCTTTCTCCCTTCAGCCATCTCTGCTCAAACCCAGGTCTTCTTCTACTGAATCCAAACAAACCAGAAACAGAAAACGCATCATTTCCTGTTTGACAGAGGAAAAGACCCACCGGACAGTGTGTGTGTTTAGAGCATCAAACGTAAGAGCTTTCATCAGGTTGAATCACTGTTCTGTTGTAGTGATCAGTCATAGAGAGCAGCAAAATGGACAAGTATTTAGATGAAAATGCTGGGGATTATTACTTCAAACTAAATTTAGCCCTCAGACCAGCTGGGGAAGAAGTTCAGGGAAAACTGATACAGAAAAGCTCAGCACCTTTGACAAACAGTGTTGAATCTAAGCTCTCCGTTGATATTTGTTTATTGCAAAAGATTTTGTTTGGGGCTCATTTCGACAATTTGATTAAAAGAATAGGAGAATAAATGTATACTATGAATCAACTAACTAAACTCTGAAAGTTAAATCAGTTAAAATCTAAAAAAATAGGATAGTCCAAGTCTGAATGTCCACTTTTGTTCATTTCAAACAAAGATTATTATTTACTAAAACTGACTAACTTCATCCGCTCATTAAAACCTTGTGATATGTTTGGATATGCTAACACAGATGAACAAAATAAAATCCCTGCATGACCTTACCACACTCCTGTTTCCTCACATTTTGGACACACAGGTGGGTGGTGTTAGTGATGGCAGTGCTGATTGTTAGTCCACCACTGGTGGTGGAGCTGCATGTGTCGCTGTATTGAAACCTGGTCCAGAGACTCATGGTGTCAAAGAGCCACTAGCATGACTGTGGACCTTTAAACCGTGTTCAAACTGAATGAAGCCCTGCATGGCAAACAGTGGTGGAACCTAAGTAAGTACATTTATTCAAGCACTGTACTTAAGTACAGATCTGTGGTACTACTCCCCAATGTTTGTCTGACAGCTTTACTAGTTGTTGGTTACTAGTTGTTTTTCAGACCGCATTATTTTCATACCCTTCCTGTAAGTGAAAACAGTGTATCTTTAAATGTGTTGAAATGATAAAACGTTATTTTATGTTTTGAGAAAATACTCCTTCTTCTTGGATTAACTGGAAACTGTGTTGTCACAGAGCTGAAAACAGGGCTGTTGCTGTTTTTGAAGATACGTGGTTCTCACAGGACAGCGACACTACAAACATATGATGGTCTTATAGTATATGATGCATCGCTGTAGATTAAACTACCAAACAGCACATAGAGGTTAAAATGAACACACACGAGTGCAACAGTAATATCAGTGAGTACTTTTACTTTTCATGCTTTAAGTACATTTTACTGATAATACTTACATACTTTTACCTAAGTAAGGTTTTGAATGCAGGACTTTTACTTGTAGTGGAGTGTTTTCACAGTGTGGTATTAGTACTTGAGTAAAGGATCTGAAGACTTCCTCCACCACTGATGAAAGATGCAGCCTCATTAGCCTGAAGGAGGCTGGTGTGGTGATGCAGTGGCGGTGCCATCTTACATGGAACAAAACTGAAAAACGCACCGTCATCCAGCAAAAAGATCAGTCATGCAATCCAACACGGCACTGCAGAGGCCAATGAAATAAGTGCAAAACATGGACTGAATGAGTGGGTCCAAATGCACAGTTAGATTACTGGTAGACTACTTGGTAACGTGAACAGCTTATTTGTTCAATTTACCTCGTGCTTAGTGAGTAAGAGTACATTTTTTTTCTCAGCAGTTTAACTTGTGACAAAGACAAAATCTTTGTTCCAGTGTTTTCAGAGGGAGCAGTGAGCGAGCTCCTGTACAGTCTGTGTGTGGGGCACTTTGGGGAATAGCTGCAGATTAGTTCAGAGCGTTTTGAGCTGACTTTAAATATCTTCATCATGACTCATTTTGAGACAGAGCTGACAGGCCTCTATAGTAACACACACAGAGAGAAATATAACTGAAACTCTGGGAAGTGTCGTCGCCTCCGTCTCATGTGCAATCAAGTCCCAGCGCAGTGCTAAATCAGACAGTTTAAAGCTTCCTGGTTCAAAAGGGCTCCTAATCCAAGTGTTTATTATATTTTTTCACTCTCTACATAAACCGGCTACACTTGTCCAAATACACACTCAGCACCGGGGGAGGGCGGGGCCGTGATGAAGATTGATGGGCTTGGTTCAGGCCCCATTAGCTGCTAATCAAGTTAGGTTTCCTGGCACAGAGCTCTATACATCATTATGTGCCTGAAATGTCCTCCAGATCAGGACTGATGTTGTTTACAACCTGGACACAAACACGTACATACAGGGAGACGACAGTGCGTGTGTGCATGCAGATATAGAGTTACACCTGTAAAATCTCATGAAATTAAACACAGGGCAACGGGCCTGCAATAAATCTCAGCTCTGCAATATTCAGCTTGTATTGATACTGTGTCAGAGAAACCCTGTGGTTGTTCCTCAGGCTGTAGTTGGTGCATTGAAATGTAACTGCATTACACTTTATTGTATATTTTGCCTGTTCATCCCTCCAGTGACAAGGGGACATGACATTTCTGGAGATTGGTGGAACATTACCTTGGTAACACACTTCTATTTGCCTTTATCTTTAATTTGGCAGCAGTCTGCGTATGCAAGCCACAGTTCTACATGGATTTCAGGAGGTCAGAGTTGCTCTGGTGGACTTAATACAAATGAGTTCCACCTTAATGGGTCTAATTAGCTCAGCTTTTCTGATAAGTAAAGGCCCAGTGAAACAACCAACAGGAGCACAATATGTTCTTCAAGCAATGTACTGCCCATTAAGTAAAAAAAAAAAAAAAAAAAAAAATCTTAAAAACTCTGAGAGGAAGTCACAATCACCAATGTTTGCATACATTTGCAAATAGTTTCTGAGAAATCCCCCACAAATGGTTTTATTAAGACTCCTTTGATTCTCCTCTCCTCTTTTTATAAAGTAGTTTAATACTAAATGCCAACACAACTCTTTGTGGGTGCATGTTCTGACTTTTCTTATCGGGGACTGTAATACTTTTTGAATTATTACCTTTTATTCATATCTCAGCCATTCTACAACCTCCATTAATATTTTACAATTCTTGGTATTGCACTGAACATGCTGAACATAAGCCTGTCATGATGATGTACTGTTTATGGGTTATTACGAGTTACATATATAATGCATTAAAACTACACAGGCCCATTCAGCCTCATTCTATTTATAACATAGAACATGTAAATAGTAGAAACTCCTTGGTTCAGCATTATAACTGTGAATAAGGCTGACATACAGTACAGTTTATGTGTCTAATACCATAATGCGGGAGAGGCTAATGCTGAAGTGCTCTAAGGTTGCATCTGTAACTACATGGCCAGTGAGTTTTAACATGTGCTTCATACACATAAAAACATTTGATATGTTCATTCAGAAATCACAACAGGCAGCACCAGTGATCACTCTAAGCACACATGCTTCTTTAGTTTTATCTTTGCATTGATTTTGTGTGACTTCCAGCCCTTAAAGCTGCGATCACTAATGAATTTAAGACTATAAATCATCGGTCAGTTTTCTTGCACTCTGTAAATCTGTGGTTCTGTGGTTAGTTTTCTCTACCTGCTGCACAGTCAACCCAAACAAGGAGATTATTTTAGAATATTTAATACACAAATACAATGTAATAGTGTTTGGCGCAGAAACAAATATTTATTTCATGTTTAACTTGAATGTGTTGCAGACAAAGCAGCATTCCCTAAAAACTGAAATCCTAAAGACAAAACATTTCCAGTCCTGCAGATGATGGCGTCATTCTCGGCTTTACTGATGAGGCAGCTGGCCAGTGAAATACTGCTCTCATCAAAACTTTTCAACATCTCTGCAGCTTTGCTTTCACGAACTGTAAATAAATACCCTCAGTCTCATGAGGATTGTGTGCATGTGTGTATGTGTGTATATACAGAGACTGTCAGGAGGACTTGTACACAGCAGCAGGATTACCACCCCCAGACTGGGACCACCCTGACTTTAACACTTAATCCAGGAAGAAGTGGAGCTGCATCACTTAGGGCCAACGCCCCCCTCTGCACACACACATGCACGCACACACAAACATCTATGCAAAGTAGGAATTATGTTGCAATGGAGTTTGTGTCTTCACTTACACACATGGCCAACATACACACATTTAATTTGAGCACTTCATCTGAAACAAAACAGTGTTATACTGCACAGCTGGTCTTGTACAAGTCCAACATGTTTGCTGTATGTGTTATTGTCAGAGTGACTATGAATGCATCATAGTTATGTTATGTTTGTATGTACAGTATTGTTAGCGTGTCTACTGTAAAACACATGAGTGAACCTTATGTGTGTGCTCAGAGCGTCACTGACTGTGTCTGTGTTTGCGTGTGTGTATACATAAATGTCCTCTATCATTGAGGAGACAGCTGAGGAAAGTCAGCTGATGTTAGATCACGTTGATAATCCTAACACTGAATCAGGGCTTTAATTAGAATTGACATTAGATATTATTGGTTATTGATGATGCTTGGATTAGAGATTATTTCTAATAGATTTAAATGACCGTCAAATAGTTATACAACGAATAGAAGACGCAACAATGAAAACAGAAAGGATTACACAAGGAGAATTAAACATGACAACAGCAAAATGCATGGATGAATATTAAATGCATAAGACACACAATGTTATGTATAAAGACTTTGACGAAACACATGTGGTCTTATGTAGAAGTGGACCTTAACCATTGGACCTCCACCCAGCCAACACCACACTGTTACTCACCCGATGACTTTGATGTATCTCGAGGAAACACAAGAGGAAACTGTCAACCCACAAAATCATTCTTGACCTCAGAGTGTAGAGAAATAATTGTTCTAGCTTCATTTAAGGTCTTCAAATAAGATTTGAATGTGGACCATGAGAAGCAAATTAAAGCTCAGAGAGTTAGTGAGTGGACCTTTGAGTTTAGATTATTTTGTTACACAGGAAGGAACTATTCCTGCATTTTGGAACATTTTTACAAACTCTGCAACTTCTCCTGTATTTCCACCAAAGGAACACTTTTGTTTTACACTCCCTGCACTTTCCACCAAGCTACACAGCTGCTATTCCTACAAATCTGCGAGAGCAGATGAAAAACACGGGTGAAGTTCATAAGTTCCTCCTTCAAGTGTGACACAAAATGTGCAAAATGCAACACATTAAGTACAGAAGGTTGTACATTAGCAGAGAAAGAGTCTAGATGTCCCGACATGCATTGAAGAAATCATTTTAAGTGTCCATAACTAATGAAATGTTTACCTGTTTTAAAACCTCTGCTGGTTGAAGCACAAGTGGACAAAAAGTGACAAAAGGTGACTGACATGTTGCATGACTAGCTCATGTGTGTTGAGGTCTGGCATTAATTAGATTGAGGTGGGTGTTCATGGTGCGACACTGCTGACTGGCCTTTCACAGCTCATTACATGGTGTCCAATCAGAGCACAGCCAGCGTGACTGCTGTTTATTTATACACAGAGCTGGAAATGGCAGAGTGCAGGCAGCTCGGACAAAACCTCAAACTCTGGAACAGTCCAGCACATTGTACTGCGACAGAGGGTCCCAATCAACACCTTACTCTTATTGACTCAGACATATACAAGCTCTTAGATCAATAAAGTTTCATTTTAGGATTACGGTTAAAGTAAGCTAGCATTGCGTTTTATGTTAGTTCTTTCTTTTTGACACTTGTGGTCTTTGAGAGGCTTTTCCATCAAGGAAGCAACATAATTCTAGACAGACAAATAACACTTTTTAAATATAAAAGGTGAATGTTGGTCTTAATCTCTGCACGCTGACTAACAGATTAAGTAAAGTCATATTATACAGATCCAAGAAGAGTTCACAAAAGTGACATCAAAAAATAAATTTATTACAGTACCAGCAACTTGAATCAACACTATGACAACATGTACAAGCAAAGCGAAAATTTTAAAAAAGCAGCAAGCAAAGCACAATGAAAGAGCTAACATCTGTGTTCAGAGGTGTCTGCACACAGAGCAAATAACACAGGAGCTGTTCTGTTTTTATCTGTCAGCTTTGTAGTCGGCCGAATGACAATGCACTCGTTGATATTAACCTTGTGTTTCCAGCAGATCATGGGTTCCATGCTCACTAACATTATAACATACAGGCTGAACTCTGCATGGTTTAGCAGTTAACCCATGATTTCCAAATGCATCATTTGTGTTCAGTTGCTACCCAGGCAGCCACCTGATCATACTGTGAAAACATTTAACATGCATGTGTAACATACAGCCACAGCAGTTAAACCAGGCCCAATCACAGACCAATCAAAGTTAGCACGTTTTCAGTTGGAACATTTCAGTTTTACAATACAGGACATTTACATATATGTCATTACTTTTTGCCATGGTGGCAGCTGGCTAACAATGCTATAGATAAACTGACATTTAATATTAAGTGGGTCCCACTGTGGTGGTAAAACTGATAACGCCACTAGCACTATTTCAATGGTGAGAAAATGAAAACCTTTAGCCACTCTATAGCTAAATGGCAGATAGTCTCAGATGATTTCCAGTCAGTTTGTAAAGAAAGTTTAGAAATTTCAAATGAGCTTTTTGACCTTTTCTGATTGATGTTTTTCCTCTGAAAGTAACAGTGGTGAGAGATTGGAGTCAGTGTTAATGTAACAAAAAATATAGGCATGCTCACCTGAGATAACTTCAATCCAAAGACTGCTCATCTGTTGTAACAACAATACTATAAGTGGCTTTTTCACTGTATTCTTCTTACTTTGAATAATGCTAGTTGGCTGCTATCACTCCATGCAGTGCATGCTATGTTAGCATGGAACCAGAAAAATAATCAACAACTGGGGACACAAGGATTTGGAGAGCACATTCTCATCACTACATGATTTAATCATCAGGGCAGTCCCACAGAAAATACAATGTCCTACTTCAATGCTGAATTAAACTTGGTTGATACTTCACACAAAGTCAGTATGGTTAAAATGGTCTTTTCATCGGGGCAACAAAAGACATCTCCCGTCAACATTTCACCGCTGGTGTGCTCGATGGAGAGAGAAAGAGAGAGAGAGACAGAGAGAGAATGCACTGACCATTCAGAGCAAATACAAAAGGCATCAATGTAACATCATTCAGAGGAAGATGTGTAGTGTGAGTATAGAGATGCTGAGACTAAATGTAGTGCAAATGGCTCATGCTGAGCTAACTAACAAGTAAAATATACAGGTCTATTCTTGTTGGTCAAAGGTCACATCAGGAAAAACTGGTGATTAGCCACTCTGCCATAGTCAAAGAAGATATTCAAAGGGTTAGAAATGGATTTGCAGAATACGCAAAGGGGCGCTTTCAATTCAAAACAGTGTGAAGTGGACAGAGGACTGCAAGGCTTGCTGTGCACGTCGTATGATTAAACTGCACGTAGCTCAAAACGTCGCTCAGCTGTGAAAGAATGATTACATTTACACAAGAGATTATTGCACAATACGATCTGCAAATACTTTGACTGTCCACATCAAACAGAGGTGGGACGTATGGGGCCACTTCAGGGTCACAACTACAGTTCGACATTTATGTTCTTCATTAAAACGATGGTCACGATGCACTATTACGTCTATTGCTATACATTTACAATCAGAGACACAGAATTCACAAACAGCAGCACGTGATCAATTCTGACAACACACAGAGGAACATGTACAGTATTTACAAAATGGCCTCATCGACACGATAGATTGAAACATATCATCAGTCTGAAATAAGATTCATCCTGCCAGAAGGTGCATCAAATATAGATAACAACATTTCATTATTTAAAAAGCACACATTGATATATTCTTGAAACAGCGAGGAGGGCTTTTTTTTAAATTCAGGAATCTCTCATTGAGAAGTGCTTTGAATGAAGACACAATGCTACCCCGCTGTGGTAGGATGAAGTAATACAATTAGGGAACCTCACTTCCCCGTTCAGTCACTCATGAGCTGCATCATATTTGCTTGATGCTGTTTGCGTGTGCTAGATGGCTATACAGAGAGATACACATGCAGCAGGACAGGAAAGAGGGTGTATGGAGGGCCAATCTTTGATCAAGACGACATGCTTAGCTATGCTGTTTGCATTTACAGCTCAACCAAAACAAACTACTACTTACACAAATGGCAATACAATGAATTCTATTTGCATGCAGAAGTTGTTCATGTATCAGTGAATGAGTAAAAGAGTGATCTTTGCGGGCTCTGCATTAGTGTTTGGTTGGGCAATTGAGGGTAGCATCGGAGGATAAAGACGAAGACATTAACTTTCATGGAAGGCACTTTGGATGGATAAGGAGTCTCTAATGTTCCCAAGTTTCTCATTTAAAAACATGAGAGGGACGGCACTGCATTAGAAATGTGCGCCAAAGCAAAAGTGGCGAAACCACTGGCTGTTTAATTAGAAGAAGTTAAGTTAGCTTAGCATAAAGGCTGAAAGCAGAGAAAATTAGCCTGTCCAAAGGTCAAACATCCACCGACCAAAAACCGCTTTGTGTATGGATTAAATAAACTAATTACAGGTTAATCATGAGCTTTAGAGGTGCTTGTAGGTGGATTTTGTTACCAGGCTAGCCAGGCTAGCAGTTTCCCCCGTTTCCAGGCCTTATGCTAAGCTAAGCTAACCATCTCCTTTGTGCAGCTTCATATTTAGCATACAGACATGAGAGTGGTGTAAGAACTGTGCAAAAAAGTAAATTTAAAGTGAATTTCTCACAATTTTGAGCTTTTTCTTTTAGAGAAGACATGGAGGGATATTGTTTCCTCAATTTAAAATCCCAGCGTTTACAATATGTGTCATATACGTTAAAGCTGTATTTTTTGTTTGTATTGTCAATTAGGATACTGCACTGTTACAGAAAACACAGATGAGCTTAAGAGAGTATTCACTAATTCACTGACATTGTGCTTGAAAACTGACCTGAAGCCACCTGAATAGCGGATTAAAGCACTTATTATTGCCATGTACTATTATACCCAGGTTTGGTTTAAACTATCTGTAGACATTTATGTAAAATGTAACAAGCAGTACAATACTTAGTGCAATGTTTCAACAGACGCTGTTAGATTTGTTTTAGATTAATGTATTAAATATGGTTGCCGAAGAAACACGGGGTAAAACAGCATAGAGGATAATATAATCTACACATCGGGTGTATCATGTATAAATCCAGAGAGCCGGACACCACACTGAGGCTGTTTAGGTTTTATACTGGATGGTTTCAGTTTATGCTTCTAGTCTTTGTAAAGCAGGTCACAAACACAGTATGCACCAGCTGATTATAATGTTATTATTGCTGATATAGGACAGGGGCCAGAGGAGCACTTCCAGGTTGGATAAATAGGATTTGCTACAATATGGCACAGTTCAGAACAGCAGGTTACATTTTTCAGCAGTGTACCTCACAAACGCAGCAACAGTCAAACGGAGAGTTGGTCACTGCGGCGTCGAGTTGGAAAGAAATAGCTGATGCATATGTGCTGTCAGTCTGTTGTGCGAAGACTTTGAAATGCAGCCTGTCATCCTCAAACTCACTCTGCCGCCATTTTTTCTATGTGGTCAGTCAGCAACTTGTACTGTTCTGCAAACATATAAAACACAGACACGTTTGTTTGGAGCTACATTATGGTTGTTTTTATGTTGGAGCCCATTTTTACCTGATGTGAACATGCAGTTTGTATCTGGATGCATTGCAATAGGATATCAACATGCAAATTAGGCAGATGGAGATGGCAGAGTTGGCATATCATCACCTTTTCAATTGAACTTGTTCACTTATTCAAATCCAAAGCAACATTATCATCCACTAGCCAACATGACATTTTTCACTGTCTGGTCACTTTAGCACTTATCCAACACTAGAAACCAGCCAGGATGGCAAAGTGAGTGTTCTTTGAGACCTGAGAGGATTTCTGGGTACTGTAGTGTAACTTATAAGCACTGCTTCTGTTTGGAGGTGCCACAAAAGAACTGCAAATCCAGTAAAAAAGCTGAATCAAGCAATTTCCTTCAGAGGGCAAACATTTTCAAATTGCAGCAAATCTGACTTCCTTTGCCAAAGGCAGGCGACATCGACGTGTCTACATGTAAACAACTGCTACAGCCCAGATTAGAAAAAAGTTAGGAATCTGTGTAAAACTTAGATTAAAGACAGAATGCAATGATTTGCAAATCCTTTTTGACCTAACTACAATTGAATAAAGTACAAAGACACAATATTTAAAGTCATAAATTGTATTGTTTTTTGTTAATATACCCTCATTTTGAATTTGATGCCACGTTCCAAATAAGTTCAGACAGTTGTATGTTTACCGCTGCGTTACATCACCTTTTCTTTTAACCACACTCAGTAAGAGTTTGGGAACTGAAGACTAAAACTACTGAAACAAAACTCTCCCTCTCTCACCCAACCGGTCGAGGCAGATGGCCGCCCACCCAGAGCCTGGTTCTGCCTGAGGTTTCTGCCTGTTAAAAGGAAGTTTTTCCTCACCGCTGTTGCCAAGTGCTTGCTCATGAGGGAATTGTTGGGTCTCTGTAGATAAAAGAGCACGGCCTGTACCAGCTCTATATGTAAAGTGTCCTGAGACAACTTTTGTTGTGATTTGGCGCTATACAAATAAAATTGAATTGAATTGAATTGAATTGAATTGAAAATTGAATTGTTGCTTGGTAAATCACTTAAGTTCAGTTCAGTTAACAATAAAGTTAATCAGTTTGAACATTAAGTGTCTTGTCTTTGTACTGTATTCAATTGAACATAGGTCAAAAAAGGATTTACAAATCATCGCATTCTGTTCAGGGTCAGGGTTGTAGGTTGAATTATTCCTTCAGTGCTTTACCTTCATTCAGGTTCCCAATGACTGCCTGCTTCTTCAGGAAGTCATTGCAGAGCTTCTTACTGAGCCCAAACGCCAGCATGTTATGAGTGAATGTCCTGAAAACACATCGTACCAAACTCATGTCAGTACAAAAAGAAATCATTGCAAATACAGTATTTTTTACCATTTACAAAAAATGTGATAGCTCAATTAGCATCAAACGAAACAGTGTGGACGTATAAACTAATATCTGTGATATTCTGAGTACTTAGTGCTTAAGAAGACGTACTTATTGACTTTTAGGTTTAGATTCTGCTTCATGTTCTATTTATTTCTGATTTACCTTTACAAGGACAGACATATTAGTTGTATTAAAGCAGATGTCGTCTGCAGTCCTTGGCACACACAGACATACAGCTCCTGTAACAATTATCTTCTTAAAAATGGATGTTTCACATTTTAAACATGTTACTTTTTTATCTAATTAGACTGGAAATGTCCTACATTTCCAGCTGCATATCCAGTCAGAAAAACATTATCTAACCGTTTATCAAAAAACACCTCATTCCTGTCAACGTAACACAAAAACAGGCAGAATCACAGAGGCCACACTTTTTAACTAATTGTCTTTTTCAAAATACACCAGCATCATGTTAAAAATGGAAATAAAACAAGCTGTCTTCTCTCCTTCTCTACATAGAGTATATGTCATATATTATTGCTATTATTGGGACCAGTAACTTGTTTTAGGGCGTCTCCCTTAGTAAGCTGCTGGAGCTCCTCACAGCTCCACACCAAAGCCTCTATGCGCTTTATTTCACTGTATCAGTTCATAGACAATACTGTGGCGGCTTCCTCACCCCAGCTGGCCAAAAGCAATGTTCTCATCGATTTTGGAGCTGTCGTCCCTCTCCTCCTGGGTCATATGACACCACTTTTCCCTGCAGCACAGAGACAGTCGGAGTCAAGCTTTCATTCCAAAGTCTCCATTTGACCTTCAGCTTCTCTACAGAAACAGGCCAGGGGTGGGTGTCAAAAATATTACCCATCGATGTCATGCTGAGTTTTTGTAAATAAATCATTAATACGCTGGACAATAGAGGATCTTTAACTTTCCACTAGTTTGGGAGCTCTTTGAGGGTAAAAAACATCTCCACCATGACATCCATCCCTGTAGCTGCTCACTGTGCAATGGGATGCAAAGAGAGAGACTGCATTACACATAAAACAATCAAAGGGCACATTAACCAGCCATCAGCAAACGAATAAAAACAACAAATGATTCATTCACAGCGAATCATCATTGATGATGAGAAGCGTAGATTTGCACTGTGTATTACTGTAACACAAGTATGTAGTAACCTGGAAAATGCTTCCATGCCTGAATTCACCAATACCACTGAAGCCATGAGGACTTGTCGAAATAAAATGGCTACAGAGAGGATGTTGCTGTACTGTGTACTGTGTACTGTGTTTCTATTCAAATACAGATTACCCACAGTGGTGTAACTGAGCGATTTCTATCAAAACCCTTAATGGACACCTCTCCCTCTGTATGGTGGTTGTTGCTAATTGTGCGGGTCAATGACACCATAAGCTATGACAACATGGTAAAACAACACATACTGATTAATTTTTTTTTCTTACTTATTCTCTTTAAAACTGAGTCTCCCAACCAAAAGACAGAAATCCTCTCTCAGATTGTTGGATTTAATCAACCTGTGATATGTGGAGCATGTCAGGGGCCACTGTTTTATCCCATCTGCATCCCCTGCTCTTACTCTGGAGCTAAAATGCTTCCCAGAATGCTCTAAAACAGAATGGTTGTGAACATGAAAGGTGGTCATATAGCCAAGAGGCTAATTTCATATTAACGCCGCACTGACCAATGTTTTCATATCAGCGGTTGCGAATCCTGCCACGCAACAGAACAACTCCAGCGTTCTCCCTCTATAAAGTGTGTCATTCCTTTTCATTTAGCTCATTGCTCCTCCCTCATCAGCGTCATCACAGTATATCCGGTAAGATATTGGCAGGAAGGACAAAGAACACATCCCCACGCTTCAAAACTGACCAAAAGTGCAACGTAATACATCAGCAATGCCTATGTCCCATTGTTTTACATGGATAATTCTATTTATGTACAGCATATCCCTGCAATCAATCAGCAGTGGAAACATGGAAATGCGAAAAAAATATAGAAAAAAAAGAAATACAAATAGAACATGCTGAAGGAAAGTGAGAAAAAAAAATTATCACATGCAAGGAGATGAATGGTGAGAACATGCAGCGAGCTGTGAAGAGGCAGAGAACACCTTCAGACTGCAGCCGATCCGCTGCCTCTGTCTCCTGCTCCAGATAAAAATACCATCCCAGACACTACACAAGGTCTCTTTGCTCATTCGGGATATTAAGTTTGAGTGTGATGCTTTTACTCATCAAAGACAGGCACAAAAATCATTTTAACATGTTGCATCTGCCTCTCAGACGTCATCTGCCATGCCCTGTACTTCAGTGCCTCTCTAACCAGATGCTGATCCCTGAGTGCCTCTCTGCCTGTGTGTGTGTGTGTGTGCCTTTGCCTGCAGGTGCACCAGAGTCAGAGCAGAGCCACCAGCTGCATCCCATCTATATAATCAAGCCTCTACAAATACTCAGCTCTCCCATTTCCACTCTGCCAGATCATAAACTCTGCTACCAGTTAGTGCTTTTACGCTTTGAACCAGTTATCATGCATGTAGTTAGTTAGTTCTCCGAGGCCCATCCTGTGCGCTGTTCTGCCTCTGCCAGGCTCCGGCTCACATCTACTAGCTCTTACTACTCGTAGCCTGCAACTCCTCTTTCCCCTCTTTCCAATATCTTAATCTTCATTCCCATCTCCTCGTCTGTGTCTGCACTTGAGTTCACCTGTTCTCATGCCCCTTAACACAACAGCAGCATGACAGAATACCTCAGTGAATCACATCACCTGTCAATCAAGCACAGCGACATGCCTGCAGAAGCCAAATGAAGGATGAATGAAACACAGAAATAGTGCAAAAGAATCCAGTGAAGGGCTCATACAAAGCTAGACAACGAAATGGGGTACACTTTAAAAAAACAATTATTCAAACACAGTAATCACACACACTGTAATCCAATTATTTATAATTGTAGTGATGTGGACATCATTGCCCTGCTGTGATTAAGCAGATTGTATCTTTTATTATATACACAAACAGTCTTGCTCTGGACTAAGACTAGGCTCCTGTCAGCCTGTCTGGGGATTTATCATTACACATTCTCCTATCACGGCTCAGCAGAGCGCATCTGACAAACTGCACATTAGACCCAGGGTGACTCCCAGGCCTTGAGCCTCACTCTTCACCACAAGGCCGAACAACGAGCTGCTCTCACGTCAAATGTTTCTGTCATCTATCAGATCTCTCACTATCTCCCTCAGCCTTTTATGCTTTTCACTACCTTTCTAGATGCTCCTCCTGTTTCACCTCGACTCTCAGTGAGGAGAATGTGGCTTGCGATACATTGGAGGACAATGGACACTGGACAATGTCTTGAGTGTGCCACTGGAATAATTATTGACTTAAGTGATACATTTTTAAAAGCTAGAAATTGATTTGCCTTTGATGCATTAATAAAGTCTAAGTGCATAAACAAGAAGGTACAAAAAAAACAACCATGAATTAATGCTTGATTTAAAAAATAACTTTAAGACTCGTACCTTTTATTTTGATATTCTATTCATTATATTCCATCTTACAATCAATTTGTTTCCTGCTCTAACTTTCACAGTTTCACAAATTTTTTGAACATTTTGAAACCTGCACTGTTTACATTTATGTTTCAAAAGAGTCTTCATCACTGCCTTAGCTGGTGCATCGTTACATTTGTCGGTAATGCCAACTGTGAAGCAGTGGGATTGTGTGAAACTGGTGGCAGGACTGTGCAACCAATCCCCCATGTGAATAAACACATAGATGTACATCTACGTGCATGAGCGTACATACACAATATAAACATGGCTCCACGGCCACAATTATTAATTATGGTAAAAATGCTGTAAAATCCTGTCATTATTCTGGTGGCACACTTCCTCCTAATGAGCATAGTTTGCTCTTATCTGTACTAAAACTGTGCGTGACATCTTGGCTGCAATTATGACACAAAACACTCCAAAACCAAATTTCTCTTCATCAAGTTAATTTTGAATGGTCACTGTCTTCTAAACATGGTGGCTACCTGCTTTTGGGCAGGTGTGTGATTTCTAAATAGACCTTCTCCTGTTCAGATTATCACCAAAAAAGGGAAAACATCAGCCAGCTCATCAGATTTAGCCATTATTTCAGATCAACTGCTACGCTGGACCTCCATGACGGAACCAGATGCTGTTTCTAGAAGATTTGTGATGCAATGCCAAAGCCTCTGCTCTTCTTCTCCTCTTCACCTGGATTAATCTTTGCTTTATCTTTGACTTTTTTTTATTTTTGTAAGGCTGCGGACAAATAGAAGAACAGACCTCTCGTCTTTATCTTCATCCTGCGTTCCCCTGCCCGGCAGCAAGGCACAAGGAGACAAAGGGTTAAAGTCAACATGCAGAAAGAAGGAGAGCAACAGCAGCTTGCAAGAGGAGAAGAGAAGAGAAGAGAAGAGAAGAGAAGAGAAGAGAAGAGAAGAGAAGAGAAGAGAAGAGCAGACAAGAGAAGAGAAGAGAAGAGAAGAGAAGAGAAGAGAAGAGAAGAGAAGAGAAGAGAAGAGAAGAGAAGGTGTGTGTGTTATCAACAATAGAGGTTTAGGTCAGGCATGGTGCTAAGATTTTAATTTTGGATGGCCAAAGTAAATTTTCCCCTTTAATATACAGAAGTTGATAGTTTACCTTCTTTTGACATCTCCAACTGGTAGTCTTGCTAAATCAGAAATGACTGATATCATGCTATGGAAGGTGACTGGTTCATTAAGA
Organism: Chaetodon trifasciatus; assembly: GCA_037975065.1. NCBI lineage: Eukaryota > Metazoa > Chordata > Actinopteri > Chaetodontiformes > Chaetodontidae > Chaetodon > Chaetodon trifasciatus. The sequence continues at coordinate 1,985,178 of JBBMOE010000002.1, read as the reverse complement.
CACAATCTTTATCTAAAATATTTTCAATGGTGAGATATCTCATTATTTACCTGCGACGGCTTGTATTTACCACAAGCAGTACACGCAAGAGATCCAGTGCTGGGTGAGCTAGAATGACTTATAACAAGAGAGAGAGAGAGCGGCGCCCTGTGCTGTCACTTAATAAGCTTGTCTCAGCAGAAATGGTCTGTACTTTCAAGACAATGCGGAGAATAAACAAATAAAAGGTAAGAAAATATATACAGTTGTACAAGTGGGTGGGCCCAGGCCCTTTAGGCCCGCCCACAATGCTGCACCTGTTCTAGGTTGAAACATAATGAACAGCACTGAGATTTGCCTTCAGATACAGCAGTACATCACCACAGGACCTCCAACCTTTATTCAGACTTCATCAGGTAGACACAGTGACAGGAACACACGCAGAACAACTGCCGACTTAAGTTTTAAAACACAGTCCACACCACGCTGTAATAGAGGCTGTAACTAAACTGCTTCATTTATCTGTCTAGATTCCCCTCCAGACTCACCTTGTGGTTGGTGACCTTTTCTTCCTCTCACAGTGGACGGCATCAAAAAATGCAGCATTCCAAAATCTTAGTGTATGCCTGAATGACAAGAAGGGATGACATTTAACAGATTTCCTACCTGATCTACCTCACTAAGACAAATGAATGAGTGATTACAAAGAATCAAACCATATAATAATCAGCCTGATCACACCCGCCATATCTTGTAACTTCACTTGTCACATCAATTCCAAAAAAGCTGAGATGCCCAAGCCCACGGAGTAATATCCTTTATACAATCATGAGTTTCACAAAGTGGTGAACCTCACCCCATCTGCGCCCAAATTTATTTGGAATATAGGTTACACAGTATGTGAAAGGGGTCACCTGAAGTGATAAACCCACAGAGAATTATCTCTTGAACGTGCAGCTCCCCTCAGATGTACATAGCTATTCTACTGTCTCTTAGGCTCATTGTTTTGGTTTTATGGCTGGCAGTTTTTACTGTTTTGGTTCCTTGTCACTGCTTTCATACTGCTGGTTTTGGCTGTGCTACCTGTCCAGCATCAAAAGCAGACAAAGTTACAGTAGCATGCTGAGAGTTAAGCAGCTATAGAACAAAATATTCAAGATGTGTTGGAGAGCAAAGCAGGTAGAGTGAACGTTGGACTTACAATCATCAGATTGAGAGAAATACTTTAAATGAGTGCTACTGCTCTTAACATGCAGACATAATGAGCTTCTGATTAAGGACAGTGCATGCTGAACCTTCAAAGCTCCTGTATCTGTCCTCTGTGGCCAGAGATTCCTCAGCTTACCAGATGGGTTGCTGCTTCAGGTGGGTGTACAGGTACACCTTTTCTGCTTTCTTTGCCTCTGGGGCCTCAGACACTGGGGTGGAGGAGAAAACATGGCAGGCACTGGCACAGATCAATTAATATCTAAAAGCTATTTTATGAAAACTAACAAGAGAGTTCAAATGAATTTTGGGGCTCTGTACCTGTTGATATGGGCTTTGTCTCAACTGGGCTTTCCCCATCCCTAAAAATGAGAGGGAACAGAGTAAGTCATGAAAACTGGACATGACTGTGTTAATGATAAGACTTCACTGGAGGAGATGTATTTGCTCACTCAGTCTTGGGAGCCACTGAACCCCTCAGCTTGCTCTCTAGGCCTCCAAAAAAGCCTTTGACATCAGTCTTAGATGTATTTTTAAGGAGGCGCTCAGCGGCATCCTTCTTCCCAGACAGCCAGGAGTTGGCCTTGTTGAGGTATGAGTCCAGTCCAGGTGGAGGTCCACCACGATCCAGCAGCTCTGACGGAGACGGCTGGGACTTTCCTTAACAAGAGGAGAGCAGAGCTTTCAAAATGATGACATAGCAATTGACAATCTGGACATCAATAGAATATTGTTTTATATATTTTAAAGGCCTAAAAGGCAAATTTGTCAAACACCTTTTTAACTTGATGTTCCTGTGGTATCCTTGGTTGAAAGCATTAGCAGGGGTGCATATAACGTACACAGCTACGCGTGCATGACAAAAATCAGAGATGCATAACATCCAGTTGTTTCAAAACACGCCGTTGCTTACCAAGCAGAAGCTGAATGGGGCCTGGGTTATAGAATGGACAATGTCATGAATGGGATCACTTTGGGTGAACACTGTAAACAGGCTGCACTGTTAAGCTGTTACAACCCAGCAGATGGCAGTAATGCAACACTTGAGGATTCCAACCACCATAAAACTCAACAGCAATAGAGGACGGCAGCGGCTGGACATCAAGACACATTTCTTTGTCTATACACGTTTCTTGTGTCTTGTAACCTACTGTGAGAGATGTCCAAAATCTACTGAATCAAACTGAACCAGAGCAGAAGACTTTTCACTGAAAAGTGGCTCCATGATGTCCAGTGGCTTGAGGCTAATGAGCGCACCAAAATGTGCTGCTACATATGTCGTTCACATCCACACCTAATGGACAAAAGAGGTGCATCTTACGCAGGCTGAAAGAATTTTAATCATCCATTATTTGATACTCAAACAGAGTAATGAGCACAAATGTGGCACAAGCTATTGCTAACAAACAAGCTACTGAAGGTGAAAAGTCCAGTTTGCTAAATGGCACAACACATTGAATGAAGAATAAAATAGGATACAGAAAGTTATGTGCACCCCTGGGCATTGCAGGCCGATAAACAGACATCACCTTGTTTTCTAACCTCTGAGAGTCCTTGTGCATTTTGGAAAAAAAAAGGGTCTGTAGGAAATTTGATGAACCAGTTAGCTTCATTTTAGCCAGCTGCAACTCAGTGAGCTGGAAATGCAAACAATGCACTGTATTCCAAATTATTATGCACACAGTCAGTATGATTAAAGATGTTTTTGTCCTCATAATTTAATTTTAATGTGGATGTTACTACAAGCAAAACTCATGATGATGGCGACAGGGGAGGCCAGCTTTACACACGACTGCAAGCCTCTGGAGGATTCTGCATCAAGATGTTCTTGGGAGAGACCAGCTGCTTTAAATACCTGTTTGCTCAACAGTGGGTTTTTATAGCTGCCCTTTTAACACTATGAATTATTCATTCATTCATCTTCTATACTATATGCTACTATATGCTGTATATCTATACCCGACTATCCCTTTCGGGGTTGGGGGGGGGCCTATCCCAGCTGTCGACAGGCGAGAGGCGGGGTACACTCTGAGCCGGTCGCCAGCCGACATACAACCATTCACTCTCACACTCACACCTAGGGACAATTTTAAGTCACCAATTAACCTAATGAGCATATTTTTGGTCTGTGGGAGGAAGCCGGAGTACCTGGAGAGCACCCACGCATGCACAGGAAGAACATGCAAACTTCACACAGAAAAGCCCCGGGGATCGAACCGGCGACCTTCTTGCTGTGAGGCACGCACACTACCTGCTGTGCCACCGTGAGGCTCATTATGAATTAATGCATTGTTAATGGTAAATTCTTAATAGCAGTGAATCGACACTTTCCATCTCCTCACAGATCTTTCTTCCTCCCCATATTGCTTGAGACCTGAGACTTGCTTCATAACGTGAATCAACCTCTTGAAGTAGGTCTCCCCTTGATCACCTGGCCAACTGATTAACACACCTGAGATTGACAGCAGTTACAATGGGACAAATAAAACAGGCAACAACATTCAATGAAGAACTGAAAACTAAGCGAACTAAAATCCTCCTGATACCTCACTTGTAGTTTGGAACACAGTGTAATTAATCCCTCTGATGGATTCTTCAGTTCAGAGACTTCTAGTTAAGACAAAGAACTGCAGTTACTCTCACAGTTCACGCTTTGGAGACATTTATAGCTGGTCACCACCATGCACCGCTGCCTACAGTGCAGGTTTACTTTATGTGTCTGTGTACATTTATAGCAGACATGACTGCAGACAGACGTCGATGCAATGTATTGTGCCACAGAGGTGCACTAATCACTCAAAGCTTCCTGCTTGCATAAGTACAAACAATACCATCATGCAAGCAGGCAAAACCATTGCATGTGTTTGTGGTGTTGCTGCAAGAGAAGTCACGGAAGAACCTGTGGTGGCAACACTGAGGAGTGATATTCCCCAAAACACGCACAGCTTGCTTTTTCAACTCAGCACCATGCTGAACTTTAAAACAGCAGCAACTCTGACAATTCAAAAAGAGTGACATTGGAGCTTACCAATGTAGTAGTATGTGAAGCACATAGTCATGAGGTTTTTGGCTGGGCTGTAGTCATCCATCTGGTAACATCTGTAAACACACCATTTGTTTAGAGACTGGTCCTGTCACAACCTCACTGCTAGCATTGATGTACAGTTTTTTACTAAAAGGATAAGAAGGTGATGCTCCACATTTTTCTTACTGTCAAGAAATCCCATGAAAAGACCACAAGTGCCAGGGCAAAGTATTGACAGACTTTTGTCTTTTCATGGGACTTGCTTATAATAACAACTTTTTACATGATCACCAGCCTTATCCTTCAGAGTCAGACAGGATTAGACGATTACATCATGTCGGTCTCCAACTAAGCCAACCACATAGAGACTCACTCAAACAGTACGACTGCAAAAGACTGCACCAGTCTGTAGAAGGTGGCTTCACTCACACATTTGGAGTGGCAGCGCTGTGGATACAGTATGACAGAGAGTTAGAGGCTTATTCAGGAAAGCTTGGTATAAAGACAAGATGTCAAGAATCATCAGCTCATTTACACACATAAAAGGGACTCTGCAACATTTTTCATATAGAGATATTTTAGTTTGAGCTCCTGTATTCATGTATTTTTAGCAAGAGAATGTGTGACTGGTTTCATGTATTTTCATTCACTAAAAAGACAGATTGCAATGATCTTCTCATTGCAATCTGTCAAACACACAGGTTTCCTCGAGGTGAAGAAAATGTACTTAGAATGAGGCCGTCTTGTGAAAACAAAACTCTGTGGTAACATTCCAGATTTCTGGGATTCAGACTCCACTCTCTCAAAACAGTTGGACTTTGTTTGGCATAAAGTAGAAGCTAAATTGTGCTGACTTTCTCACTCTGTGGTTAGGGGTCCAATGAAAACTGGTAATTCTTTGGCCAGTGCCTCTGAAATTTTGCAGTTATTTTTCCCTTAAATGTCACGTATGATGTCATCACTTCCCCACATTTACCTGTGCGCTGACGTATTTGGCGAACCACTCTCTGCCTTTGCCATTCTCTCCACTGCACAGCTCTCCAAAACGAGCCTTCTCTTCCTGGTCAAAGTCTTCCCTGTGAAAACATGGTCCAAAAACTTATTACAGCACTAATTTACACACCCTTCACAGCTGGTTTCGTTTACTTAGGAGTTATCGGATTGATTTTACTATTCAAAAAAGTTTTGTTCTGCACTGAGAGTCTCACACAGTATATTTCAGTGTCTAACAGCTGAACTTCACATGGATGTCTGTGAAAAAAAGACCCACATGCATCATTGAGCTGTTTCTAAAGTTTGAATTGATAAAAAAATGTTCAAAAAGATAAGATAAGCTAATTTTAAACTAACATAGCAAATATATTCTGTATGGTTAGAGAGATGTGTAATTGCATTATAAATCAGCAGTGACACACCTTGCTTTTATAAGCTTACAGCTGATGCCTGCAGGTAATCCATGGATCTTTTAAAGGAACAGCTCCGCATTTTGGGAAAGTTTTGCAGAGAAATAGAGTGTTTTCCAGTAACACCAGGAGCTCGTTGACGTTTCCCACCACTGAAGAAACCAACACTGAAGTCCACAAACGATAACCCCCAGCAGCTTAAGGGAAACTTTACCAAAGCACATAAGACTACATGACACACAGTTTGTACAAAGTGGATTTTGTTACCTTTAGAAGGATAGCTCCCCCCTGGTTCTAGTATTTGTGCTAAGCATGATCAAGCATAAGCAAGATAACTGGCTGCTACAGTTATGAAGCTACAGCAAGCAGTAGCTTCATTTTCAGCTTACAGACATTAAAGTAGCATTAATCCCGCATTTAACTTGATTATGCGTATCCAAAAATGTTGAACTACGCCTTCAAGGACAAACGCTGAACCTTTTCTCTCTGTGTAAAAAATGATAACGGATGGGTGTGTCATTGCCCCCCATCCTCCCCTGACATCTGCTGCTGACATGCAAAGCAAAGATAGAAAGTTGAGGAGCGTAGCAGTGGGGTTTGTGAGCCCCACTACATGTTCCTGACCCTGGAGAGACGGAAGGACCACAAATAAGTGGAATCCAGTACAGTACATTATGTTACACAACTGGCCATCTCACACAATGAAGACCTTGTTGAGGCTGAGCTGGCAGAACCAAAAGCGAACAGCAGTTTGCATAATCCAGTCAACATACGCATGTGGCTCTTCCTCCTCTCTATCCTTTTCATCAGCGTAGACAGAGATAGAGACAATTAGGAATCATCAAACAGGGTCCAGTCGTGACAGACTACTGGTCTGTTCTACAGAAGGTTAAAATGGTGGAGGTCATCATAAGGCGACTGCAGATTTGTCAGCTATCATGGCAAGAAATTAATTCTCTTGGACATGATCTATCAGTTCGTCACAGAGGACGTCAATGTCTCACTTTGCTATCTGTAGGCTACTGAGCAAAGAGGTCAGCGGCCAACATATAGCAAATAACCTTAGAGAGACACAGTATTAAGCATGGTCACAAATGATTCGGCCTGCAGCAAAAATGCCAGAGGTTCAATAAATGTCTGTGAATTGAAATACAAAGGTTCACTGTTATTTAAAAGCACCCTGTTAACATTTCACCCTGCTCACATTTGATTTCTTGTCAAGCATTCATGCACCGGTCAGACAGTTGTCCCCCATGGGTCTCTGCTGATGAGTCATAGGAGTCTCTGACCGGGTGAACGTTTCTTGTCATTCTGGGTGACAAACATGGAGCAGCGTTGATCTGACTATAAGTGAATGCACAGCCTAAAGCATGAGAGACTGTCAGCACCATTCAGTCAGGAAAAATGCAGACAAAACACATCTTTTTGTTTGACATTTGTTAGGACAATAGCCAAAAAACACGGAATGGACAAGTGGAGAAAAAAATTGACCGCTTGACCATCTGCCACATTTCAAGTGATCAAGTACTGTGTAATATACTAACTGTACTAGCTAGCTAACATAATCTATCAAGAGTTGCATTTAATCATTACAAGCCAGTTAGGCTGTGATCAGATGCAGGAGGGTTATTGCACGTCTGCGAGTGTCTCTGTGAGTGTCGCACATAGACGCTCTCAAGCGCTCACAGGCATAATGGAGCCAAGTCAATGCATCAGTATGTGACTTGGCATACTTCCAGCTGGTAATAATTATTAATTAGAGTTATTATAGTCCTTTCCAGCAATTTGATTGGTTGTTGACCGCAGAGTGACAGTTGACATGCGCCACGCTGTGCCAAAAGTAGTCACAATGTCACCTCAGGACATGTCAGTGCGCTGCTTGGTAGAGAGGTACACCTGACGCATCCAAACCACTGAAAACCACTGAGAAACACCCCTAACCGCAGTGTATCGGAACACAGCCTTAAGCTAGTTAAAAACAAACAGCGGAGACTACAGCTCTTGTGCACGAGAAAGAAAACGGGCTCAGTGCCGGCCTTGATGGAATGGCGGTCTGGCGGGAAACTGCATCAGGATTAAGGTTCTATTCCCAAGACCAAATAGAAATGCATTGTGCAAACAAAACTTATTTGAGGTTCCTGGTATATACTACATACAGTATGACCTTTGTGACAAAAGTTTTCCAAGTAAATAAACCTCTTTGATTTGATTTGACCTTTGGTTCATCACACAACAGAGAAAGAACAACAAAAAAAAGTTTTTACTTACTTTCCATGAAACACCTTCTCCACATAAGCCTTCATGAACTGCCTCCTCTCCACTGTCTCAGCGTCGGCATCCTCTCCACTGTGAGCGGATGAAGATGAAGACCTCCTCAGCTCCCACATATGAGACGGTGGGTCCATGTCGTTCTCGCTGTCTGCCGACTCTGTAGCATCGCTGTCATCGTCTCCTTCCTCTCGGTGATGGTGGTGTTGAGAGCTGGGCTTGGTCGGCGCCATGGGCTCTGGCAGTAAGGGCTGCTGATGGACTCCCATGGAAGATGTCAGCTCTGGGGAGAAAATGTCTGTATGGCCTTGGTGTTGGCTTCCATCTACGCTGAGAGATGTGGTCTCAGAGGGAAAGTCAAAGTCTATTAGGTTGTCCACTGCTGCACCCTCCATGTTGGAAATGAGTCCCTTCCTTTTAGCTCTGCAACAGTGTTTTCTGAGTGAGCTATATGGCGCTTGGCAGGAACATGAGGGTGGTTGCAGATGTGGGTGCTAGCTGTCACTTTTGTTATCGGGTTTTGATTGTGCAGAATCTCCCACCCCCTGAGCTTGCTGACATCAAGTGAACACACAAACCCAGCGCAGCTGTGAACAAAGGAAGGAGAAAATTAGCATTGTAGTCATCTTTTACTTTCAGTTACAGATGTACTGGCCCAAACGGCAGTGAGACATAAACAAGAATGAAAGTCTACAGCCATGCTCACAGCTCCATGATGGAAATGAGAGAAATGTTGACAACAGCATGCTAACATTCTAGCAAAAACAATGCTAACATGCTAATGTGTAGCAGGTATAATGTTTACAATGTTCACCATCTTAGATTAGTGTCACAATATGCTAACATTTACTAATTAGCCATAATCATGTCATTAATGTTTCAGGTGTTTAAACCAAAGTATTGAACAAATCTAAATATTGAACTGAAGATTAAAAGAGGTGGACAGACTAGCTGACTAATACTGCAGTCATTACACCACGCTGCTAACATGGCTAAAAGCAAGAACTTTGAAAAGGACAAACTTTCAAGAATCTTTGAAAATGGCACACAGCAAGCCTTTACCAAAGGGGAGAGAGGACAAATGTCTAACAATGGTGAGTCCAGGTTTCTGTGATCTGCTCACTGCAGCACTGTGTCCAGAGAAACCTGGCAGACAGTTTGGATTTCACTCTAAAATTTCAGAGGATGAAGTGCTTAGAACTGACACCACCAACTGGAGGTGTGTTCAGTTTGTTCTTCCTACTGAGTGTTTTATCTCCTCTCTAGCTAAAACGTGCTGCCTACTGGGAAGTGGAGGAAGGAAGGTGTTTGCTTTCATCATCATAAAAATCTAGTGTATGGACCTTTCTCACAGCAGACATTTTGACATATCGCAGACAGACAACCACAGGTGCTAGTAATAACATTAATAATAGCTGCAGCCTCCAAGGTTCTGCTTTCTTACATGTTGGATCCCTGGTATACTTCAAAGGAAGAGAGCCATCTTTAATGTTATTTGTCACACCTGTACTTTCCCTCTAGTTTGCTAATAAGACTATTTGGACCTTTCTCACAGCAGACTTTGAAAATGCATGGGTGTTATTGATAAATTCCATTTATGTAAGACAGCTCTACGGTACTGGAATTGTGCATACTGGATCACTGGAATGGCATGCTGGGACACTGTTATTACTAACATCTGCTATAGCAAATCCAAATACCTGCTATGAAAATGTTCTACTGCCATTTTGTTTCACTCCATTATTTAGTCTGATGTGTTCCTGTTCATGGTAGCCAATTTCTAATTGGAAGAGTTATTTAGTTTTGTTTTGCCCGAGTTAGTCGTGACTACTGTTGCTGTCATGCAGACATCCAACGATAGCTATTAGTTCAGCACATTGACTTGGAACAGCCTGTACACAGCAACGTTTATCTCATCTACGCTTGTCCCCATTTTTGTCCTTTTGTCTTCTATCATTTTTCTTTTATTTGGCACGATAAGATGACGCTTTCATTCTTAATGCTGCCAACAAAGCTCTGTTTGGTTGGTTGCTTTTACATCTGCGGAAACGACTGTCAATGAACACAACACCAGACAAGAGTTGCAAAAATGTGTCTATTAATTGATTAGTCAATAAACAGCAACACTTTTTGATAATCATTTTTCAAGTAAAAAATGAAAATGACATGAAAAACTGATGGTTCCAGCTTCTAAAATGTTTCCATGGTTTACATTACAGTAAATAGAATATCTTTAGGTTGGCCAGACAAAATAGAAATTTGCTTACATCACCATGGGCTTGGTTGCAGACCTACATCAGACCTGAATCGGAAATGTCAGCAGTGATTCAAAGGTCTGGACCAAGGCGAGATGATGTCCCAGTACAACAACCTTCAATCCAACCTATTATCAAGTTTAAGTCCAAAAATACAGATATGGTCATCTGAATTCTCTGTTTGGCTTTTTGCATTTGAATTTGACAAGGAATAAAATGGCGTGGGGGATTTAAGTCAACAAAAAGACATGAGACACCTGTCCTCCCCTTTTGACTCTACAACCTTTTTGGCAGATATGAAAATGTGCTCTTTATGGTATGAAAATGCATGTAAGGTTATTTCACGCAGGTGCTAACTACTGTAGACATCTCAGTAAAAAGAATGTCGGCTGAGCAGAACGGGTTTTGTGGACTGATGGTAAAAAAAAAACCAACAACTTCCTGATCGGATATTCTTCTGTTTCCTTGACAGAGGTTGCTAAAAAGAGACCTTGAGGAGCTCCACTCCTTCCTAACAGTAATAGGAAACATCATTCCCGTGTAGTTCCCTTTGTTGTTCCCTGTGCTTGTATTTATGAGACATCAAATGACTACTGAAGCTCAGGACAATAATCTGACTAGTTTCTCTTTGTTCATACATCAGCATTCATATCATGCAAATAACAGGAAGTAGAAATCATTGATTGAAAGCCACAAAGACAGGAAACTCAAATGTTAGACTTCATATCTGTTCAAACAATTTCTCACAATCTGTCTGCTGCACTTCTGTACATTTATGGTGTAACTCCACAACACTGAACACTCGTCTAATTTTAAACAAGTGACCCCATCATAGCACAGTGTCACACTGCTGACTCCCACTCAGGGCTTCACAGGACTCTTCACTCTGAGGAGGAAAACTGCAGCGGCTCCTTCGTACACACACATCCTGCACTCCATCCTTGAGCTAATCTGCTGTAGCTGCTCTATAATAGGACACTGTTTGGTCTTGACTTTACACAAACCACTATAATAGTGTTAGCCTCAACACACACACACACACACACACACACACACACACACACACACACACAAACACAGAGAGCATGAGGGCAAAGATAAACACACACAAACATATACAAATAAGCAAATGTATAAGTAACATGTAAAATTATAAGGTGAAACAAATTATCTCATCTCCTTTTTAGGTTTAACCGGCCTATATTTAACTTGCCCTGTCTGTAAAACTCTGTAATTACTGGGTAACTGACAAATGTGCCATTCTGGACAACAGTCATGTCCTTCAGGCACAGCAGTCAGGCTTTAGACCTGCCCCTCAACACTGCCCTCCATCAACCATCCTCAACAATATTGTTTCCACTGTGGAAACCTTCAGGTTTCTGGGATCAGCCTGCCTCAACTGTTGCTGATCCAGCTCTAAGCAAGAATAATCCAGTCTGTTCTACGCACATCCATCATCATCTGGTTTGGGCCTGCAACCAAACAAGACAACAACAGACTGCAACAGACTATAAGGACTGTTGAGAAAATCATTGGTGCCAACCTGTCCTCCATTCAGGACTTACACACCTCCAGACTGAGGAAGCAGGCGGGAAGAAATCACATCCTGGACACAACCTGTTCCAACAGGTTACAGCAAAACAACCAGATAAAAAAAGATAGTTTCCCCCCCATCACCTTGATGAAGCAGTCATACTGTGTGAATAATCCTTTGACACCAAAGAATCCACTGACTGACATTTATTCAGTGATTTTGATGATTCTGCTTAAAGATAATTCAAATCATATCTTTCTGGTAAAGTTCAGACTGTTGACGGCTTCAAATCAAGTCCCCAAATGGTTGATGCAGGTGTCCCACAAGGATCAGTGTTAGGGCCCTTGTTATTTATTCTAAGCATGAATATTTATTTTCCAACAGAGCGTACCAACTCAGTTTGTTTCAATTCTTAAAATACCATCTAGTACCACAAACCAGGCTGTCTCTACTCTGGTTTTTCTACTTTTCATGACCTCCAGACCTTTTATTTAAATACCCCGAAAACATATTTTTCTCAGTTTGCTTCTTACTTTAAGGAAGGGGATCTTACATGAATATACTATTTTCTGCCAAAGTTTAAACCAGTTTGGTTGCTGAACATGAGAGTTTTCTCTATTTGTGTTTTCCTCAGCGCACCTCTCACTGAGTGTGGGGCAGGGGTGATGTCATATTCTCCTATCTTATGCACACCAATCAGGATTTAGCAACATTTGAATCAGACTGTGATAACAGTTAGTGGGTTGTTTGATCACTGCCAAACAAATCTGCTCAAACCACACCTACATAGTGCTGCTGAAGCAGAGCAGGAGAGCTTGGCTGTTGAACTTGAACCTGATAAATGATATCTTAAGGTGCTTTTCAACCACTGGAAGGCCTTCACCACAGTGCCATTCACTTCATTACTCGCTGTCAGTTTTGTGATCAGATGGTCATCACTGACATCTACAGCATAACTGTTTTTATTCAGTAATTTTAGTAACATCCCTCCCTGAGCTCAATGTGAACAACGAGGACACCAAAATTTACCTTTAAAAGTTCCTCACACTAACACAGAACTGGAGAAGACTGGTTTCTGGTGATTCACTACAGGAATCAAGTGCAAGCAAAGCCTGAAGACGGTAAAATTCTGCTGATACATTTGAATTTGTCAGTGTTTATGTGCAGGATGTCTGCTTTTTATGACCGTCTTGTTGGGGTGTTGTGAGGTCTTGCCAGGAAAACTGAGCATATGGCCCACAGTTCATCAGTCTTAGCGGTGATACTGGAGGCGTGAAGAGTCGCCTGTAACGTCTTTACCTCACAGCTTTTATCTGGAGGCCTGAGTTGAGCTGAGCAAGCAGCAGAGCCCCTCAGTCTGTCATGATCCCCTGCTGGAGGTGGATGGCAGTGGTACAATCACCTGCCGGCCAGTGACGCCATTTGGCCTGATTAATGTGTCCTGTCCTCCTGTCCTGGGCCACAACCACAGCAAATGTACACACACACACACACACGCATGTATGCACACACATAAAAACACACACACATTGGGGGATTCAGTAAATCAGTGTTCCTTCACTCATGCTGCAGAGGCTGCAGTATTTCTGCTTCCATGAGCAGGAAGGGAGCCCCCATTAAACACCCCTGCCCCCGCACAAACACTATCCTTTGAGGTAATGTGCACAGAAGGAGGCTCTTCTGTCATGATGAAAGATGCTGAAAAGCTTGAGTGATGTGGGGGAGAAGATCTCTGCTTGTTGCTGTCAGCTGTGCAGCACAACAGCATCACAAGACCCATCCCGCTCCCTTTTCTCATCTTCAGTGCATCCTGCACTTAGCATGATTCACCCATGGAAGCCAGCGCGGTTATGCAACATGCCCCCAAGCCTCTCCCACCCCCAGGAAATATTATTCAGCACTCTCAGCCGCAAAAAACATCAGTTGAGCAAGATATGAGGGAGCCACTGTTACCCTCAACACTCGTGGTGTTTCACAGTTCATCTATCTCTGTCACCCAGGCTTTATGAGCAATATACGGCAAATGCAAAGCAATTAATCAGCTTTTCTTCTACGTCAAATATGGTAATATAGAATATCAATTCAGCATGTGGGCAAGGTGCTTTCAAAGTCCCCTTCTCGGGCCACTAGTCCATTACCCGAAGCGCTCCCTCAGGCATTGCTGAACAAAGATCAGCCTGATGGAGGTAGGAACCAATACCCAACTGGGGATTTCCCTGACCCACAATTCTTTGGCTTCCTTGTGTAATTGGAGAGGGCGAGTTCTTCTGAATCTTTATTATTGTGTCTACTGGGACGTCTCAGTCACCAAAACACAAGCAGCAAGTACATTCTTTGTCTTGCCACTTTTGTTACTTTGGATGACTATGTTCAAAGAGCTGAAAACAAGGTTGTTTCCCATTCCCGGCTCCTTCACTGTACTCCTTTACATGTGATTTCCTTCCCTCTCTTCCTTGTAAGTGGCTTGAAGGTTGATCCACACTGTCTCTATTGCAAATATAATCTTTAAACATTTTTTCCAACTCTTCATTATTGTGTCATTTTATACAAATCTTACCAAAACTCAGTCTGACATACATGGTATCTTTGGAAACTATGGGATTTCCAACTTATTTCAAAATAAAGGTCTGTGGTTTTGAATGGTGTTGGCTAAACACCATGAGTTAGTAATGATATCAGCAGGTGAGTGAGGTTTAAAGAGCTTAAGGACCAGTTCATAGGATTTTGGGAGATCCAGTGTTTCCCAGCAGAGCCCCTCACACATGGAGCAGAGCAGAGCAGAGACAGGTGGTGTGAGGATAAGGTTGTTGGTACTGTTCACAAAGAGGCTCTGTAGTGAAAGACAGGCTAACATGCTGACAGATTCCGGGTATTTTTGTTTTCAACTGAGCTAGAAAAGAGGAAACCAATCGTTCGGGCGGACTATGACTAAAAAACAGCCTTTTAAATGCTACTTCACTTGTCATACGGTACATTGGGAGGCAATTTGCCCTTGTGTGCTCCGATTAATTTGGCAGGCAGCTAACACCCCGGTCATAATTTTGTTTTTATGAAAACTCAACTCCTCGCATACCTCCTCCTGGTGTTCTTTATGACTGTAACCGGTCAAGGCAGATAGCGCCCACCCAGAGCCTGGTTCTGCTCGAGGTTTCCCCCTGTTAAAAAGAAGTTTTCCTCACCACTCTCACCAAATGCTTGCTCACAGGGGAATTGTTGGGTGTCTGTAGATATGGTCCTGACCTGCACTATATGGAAAGTGTCATGAGACCACTTCTGTTGTGATTTGGAGCTATATCAATAAAACTGAAATGAATTGTTCTCCAACATGCTTGGAAAGAGAGGGGTGTGGGGAGGGCTATTATGCAGTGTCGTATCATCAAGAAATGTATATTATTGATTCTTCATTACTGATGCATTAACATGCAAACAGCATTCTAACATTGTAACTGGTGAAGGCTAATTTGAACTACCTTATATACTGTGTGGTTGCTGTTTTCTACAACACTCTGGGCTACCATAGTCGTAGTCATGGTACTCTCAGACTGCGGGGCTTGTCTGACTTTCTCATGGACGTGTAGCATAACGTGCTCACACTACACCTGTGTTTGGTCTTTCTTGTTTGCATTTTCATTTTAATATAGTTCCCTACGTTAGGGATGGGTGATATGGCCAAAATCTGCTATCACGCAATATAAGTTACATGCTAATATCAGCATAATGGTATAATAATAGCATTATAACAACAATAATCAATTAAGAAGTGGTTTAAAATAATCTTACCATGTCAGATTTTCTAAATCCAAACCATGTCCACATGACAGAGGTTCCTCTCCCTCACTGGGTTAGATGGGATGCCTCCTGCTCTGTATTTACAAGTTATCTTGTGAGTCACCTGGATTTGGGAGATCACATGCGCTTGTCTTAATGTGTAGTAGGCGAATCTGAACACAGCCACTAAAGGACAGGACTCACGGTGGAAACGGCATTGCCAAATATCTAGTGGTGGACACATTTCCACCATTGCACAATATATTCTGTCATATTGCCCAAACCTACCTCCAGCTGAGGTGGATCAGACTTTCACAGGCAGCAGGAAATGAGCGAAGAGTTCCTGGTTCCTTTTTTGTTACTTTTTGAAACAATTGTTGTATACATTCTGTGTTTGTCTGTATGTTTAATTGCTACTGCAACAAAATAATTTCCCAAATTGGGATCAACAAAGAAGCAGTCTAAGGTCAATCTAAGTCTGGTTCAGGAATGTCAAGTCTTGAATGGACTCTGTCAGTCTCAGCCTCCTCTAGAGGAGCTTTGGCACTGAGGAGCCAAACAAGATTGAGCTATATCAGAAAGAAGTGTTTGTGTGTGTCAACTGATTACAAGTGTTAACAGGGGCAGAAAATAACTTTTATCTGCTGCTCTCTGGTCAGGCAGCATAGTTTGAAGAGTCATTCATAAATTCTCAATGAGAAATTTGAATGTGAAAAAAAAAAATGACAGCCCTACTCTCTGGTATAGCTTTGTATGACTGACAACAATAATAAAGACATATTTATACAGCTTGATAGCCAGAAAACCCATCACCTAGCCAAATAAGCATAGGTTTACTATCACATATACTATGGTAATTTTGTTATCTAGAATAAAATATCTTCAGAATTGTAAATCTGAACTTCAGGATGGGCACACTCTGAGAGCTGAGCTGCACAACTGCACATCACATGCTACAATAAATGTGTGACAAGCAGACATGGCTGATGGCAGATAAGTTAGGTGTAGAATCTCAGTGGAGGTTAGCCAGTGTAGCTGAGGGGACTGCACTTACAGATGTAATCTGCTGACCACAGGCAACACTCCAAACACAGCAACACTAAAACTGTCTTCAGAGGACAAGCTGGATTTCAGACATGAAAGCAGTGTGCATGTGGTGAGTGGTGCACCTTATCCACTAAATCTACAATGAAGCTGTAAATTTATGTTTTTTTATATTAAGACCGGGCTCGGTTTTAATGCAGTTCCTACTGAAGACACATACTCAATAACAGCATTAACAAAGGTCAAAGAGGACACCTGAGCAATCTGTTCAATACTAATACTATTACCACCTCTTGACTTAACACAGCCCCCCTTGTCCCTCTATGGATGACATTCAAGCAGCTCTCCATCACAACCTGACATCTAACACAGGAGAAGACAAGCATAGAGAAAATGCCTGCCTGTGCATATCTTGCTCAAATAGAGGCCACTATGCATTTCAAGCTTCTTCTCTTTTTCTTTCAAGACATGTTTGGGCCCCCCCAGTCCCCCTGAAAAAAGCCAACTGCCACTGATAGCCACAAACATGTACAACAGAGATACTAAACAAACAATACCAGAGTACAGAGCCAGGGTGACATGAGTGAAGGATGCTATAAAACCTGGGAGGAAGTTCTCCTCCATGTGTACTTCCAGATAACACCGAGCACAGTCTTTATCCATCCACGCCACAGAACTGCAGCCCCAGTAATATTTTGTCAGGCTGGCCTTTCCTTTCCTGAACTGGCAAATGGCTATTCAAGATCTCCAGACTAGTTTAATGGAAAGAGACAGGTGCTCAGAATACAGATTTAAAAGTGCAGGATGACTCTGTAAAATGGCTTTAGGTGACATGTCTTTTTATTTACATATTTCTTACAGATCTGTCTCCTTTGACTCATTATGTACTGCTTTATTTGGGGCCATGCATTATCTGCCATCTGTTGGTGTACCTGCTCCCCCATTGCGTACCGCGAGAACCTCACGCCAGACTCCATTTAAAAATCTGGCAATTTTATAATTAGGTTTCAGAGAGCGCATATATCTGATAGACCATGACAAGATAGATAGACGGAGGAGGTTATCTCCAATGTGGCATACGTAGCAGAACTATAAGCAGCACTTCTGTTTAAAATGTAATTCTTCGACACAACTCGCTACGACTGACCATGGTGCATAGGCGATTTTGCTAAAAGCAGCTTGCTTAACTTAGATGTGGAAATATAACAAAAGTTGAAATCTCATATAAGAACAACATACTTGGTGGATGATACACGTGCCGAATATAAATATGTCTCCATACAATTAACAAAAAGCTTTGTTTCCCATTTCCTTTGCTATACATCTTCTCAATAAGCAAGGTCACCTTATATTGCAATATTAATGAATGAAGTTTGGCTTGCGCTGTCTCCATAAAGGACAACCAGAATGTGTCGTGAATGAATTAAAATATGAAGAGTTCAAAACATATGAATGAAACAGGTGCTTGGACTCCCAAAACGCAGACCATAGCTTATTATCTAGCGCAAATGCTGACCTATGAGTTCAAGTCGCTGTACTGGGCGCACTTGACAGCTGTGGTAGGAAGCAGCACTGAATAAACACAGCAGAAACGCTGACGTTTCCTGTAACGCTAATCGCTGGTATTCAAACAGGGGTATCCCTCGACAGTCACGCAGGTGTATCCGCAAGTGCAGCCAGGTACACATCAAGCAACTCTACCGTTAATGAAACGATTACAGCTAAAATATGACGAGAATAGTCTCTCCGCTTTGACCGCACCGAAACATTCAAATAAACAGACATGTCATGCAAACATGGCGTTTACAAGTCGTAAAAGAATACGCCTCGTATGTGTAAATAGCTATTTTATGAAACAACGACTAAAGTAACAACTGTACATACATGAAACGTCCCGTGCAGACAGCAGAAGACCGAGCCACACTGATGTTTGTGCGTCGTAGGTCTTGCTCGAGACTGTGGTCTGGAGACGGAATGAGCGCATGCGCAAACAGATGAGAAAACGATGCGGGGGGAACCTAATGACGTCGTCAGGAAGCACAGCCAATGACCGCGACGGAGCTGCCGCTCTTCTGCGTCAAGCCAGCATGAATATTACCGGATTTTTCTTCACAATAAAGCGTGATAACTACATTAGGCCCTCGAGTAACAGCAATTCAAGGAAATTCTGTTTTGAGTAAGGGTTATCCGCTTTTATAATCAGTTCCCTTTAAGTCACACAACTCCATGCATTTATTGAATATATATTATAACATGATTTCATCTTAAAAGGCTGGAATATTTAACTGTGGGGAAATAGGCTAGATTAGATTTGCCGTCCTCAAATCATTCTAAAACGACCATTTTTTTTAGAATCAAATACTATAGTTTCAGTGTACATTATTCGACGTTTCTGTGCTGCAGAATAAATGTTTTAACTGCTACTGGTCTACATAAACCGGATGTGGGGCATGCCCAGATAAACTGTTCACAATCCCTTAGCTTGTGATGTAAGATAATACTATATTTCTCCATGATAAAGGCATTTTGCACATGTTTTAATTTTTTTTAAATGTATAGTTTATATAACCTTTAGGAAATCACTTTAATTCTCAAATTTATCAGAAACTCTCACGTAATTTCTATTTGCTCATCATTTTAAACTGCATCTGCAAATCACGTTATCATGGAGATTTAACAAGAGACACATTCCCTGTCTTTGCAATGAAAGGGTTTCCTTTAATTACCGCTATGTTACAAAGCGCATGTCAAAAAAAAAGGACAAAAATACACATTAAACTAAAAGACATGGAAAAGAAGTAAATCCATTCTAAAACACAGAAAAAGGGATGCAGACAGTAACTGACAAGACTCTCAAACTTGGGACCAGTACAAACAATATGACAGCTTGCAGAGATCAGTTTCCAGTCTTGGCTGCCGCTAGCTTCTGAGGGAGGGTGACAGTAGCAAAATGGACCCTGTCCTTCTTCAGTTTCTGTTTCACCGTCTGCGTCAGGCCCAACTCCAAGTACTCCTGCTTCTGCATGTCATACTGAGGCCAACTGACCAGACCAGGACTGTTGGGAGAGCTGAGGAGACATTCAAACATGCCAGCGACAGATGTTAGAGCAGACCACGCAGCAAAGAAAATCATCTACAGCTTATGTTTGCTACGGATTTGGTATGATCAGCCTTCAGAATGAATGTCTGTTCACCTTGATTTTATTTGCCTCAATGCCTGGAATAGAAAGCTAATTTTGGACCTCCTGTGTACTAGAAATTAATTTCAACCCTGTCTATTTCCATTTGTTATCTAAATTGAAAAGCATAAATTTCCACCAATTTGATTTGCTTTCCTATTTCTCAGTACTCAGTATGTTCATATGAGTTCAGCCTTGGACACATAATGAAATGCAGATATTTCACATCCAAGGAGGGTTGAATCTAGGGCAACTGCACTTGGTTGGAGATACCTGGAAATGTTTCATTTCCCATCCAATGAGCTTCTTCAGTTCTAACTGAACAGTTCTAACAACTCTACTGACTGTCATTAGAACAGCCATGGATTATCATGACCTGGATGACAGCAGTCTTCACACACACACATATATTTCACACCTTTGAGTCAGCCCAGAGTATTTTTTCTTACAAGTATTAAATGTATATTTTCTGCTAAATCAACCCAGTTTGGATATTATTTCTGCACTGCTGCTAAATATTGCCATCTGGCTCTGCTGTATCACTGACATTGCAACAAGTTTCTGTACAAATAAGGATAAACTTTCACTGAAACAGCTTCTCTAACCAGACTGCGCCTGCTTATCATCTTTTTGAAAGACTCTAGTTAAAGCTGCATTCATGACTGCTTTGGCCACTTGGGGGCAGCAAAACTAGCTGGAAACACACCACTGACACATTGCCTGATGAAGCTGCTTGGGTGAACATGTTGGCAAAAAGTTGCCTGTTGACATATCCAGCAGACACACAGCAACATGAGAAATCATTTGAAATGCTCATGATGAAGCGGTGAGACTGAACAAAGCTATAAAGTTGCCATAAAATTTAAACAATGAGCTGAAAGTGTTGATGAGTCTGTGTGTTTGTCCACACAGGTAATCTCTTTCATATTTCTTTCATCATTTTTCTGTTAATATCAAAATATTGATTTGTGCACCTTCAACAATACTGTTTTTCTCAGTGGTTACTCACCCTGTACGGGCAAAGTTTGCCCAGTATGCCATCATGGTCCTACAAAGACTTTCATCCTCCTCGGTAATGTTGCCTGAGGACAGGACAGGAAGAGTCTAATCACAAACCCATCACATGCCCATTATCCATGATCTGATGTGACTCTGGTGTTTTTGTGTTGTAGCCATATAGTCTCCCACCCATTCATTCCATCATAATCAGGGAGAAAAGACAGGAGCAGGAGAGCCCATCTCATCTAGAAATTCATGTTATGGGCAGCATATTACAACATACAACCTACCTATAATTTGTATTTGTCCATTAAAGAAACAGCCACCAAACATGAAGCCGACATCATCTGCATGGTCTGCCTTCACAAAGCTGGGTCTATGCTTGTGTATCTCAGCACGGTGTACAAACTCATACATGTAAACTGGAACACCCGCATCTAAATACAGAGGAGGGGACAAAAGATGAGAGTGTTTGGGCTGAGATGGAGCAGTTAGCACATCCTCACAGGCAATGATCATTGTTTACTGCAGTGAACTCTATGAGATGCCTCTTTCCATGTATCAAACTGAAATAAGATTTAAGGAGCATCAAGTAATCAAATAATATCAGCAAATTGCACCAACATTGACAGATTGTCCTCCTACACAGGCCTTTTATCAAGTAATCCTCTGCGCGTGACACAAGCACGCAAGTCACATGTGTTTCCACTGGTTCACAGTGGTGTCACGATGCTCTTTCTGCGCCTTGCCCCCTCTGACCTGAATGATATCCGGCCACCTTGACAACAGGCAGCGTCATGAGCAGGTCTCCCATGATTTCAGTGAATCCATCCCTGATCTCCTCGGGGGTTTTAGCATCTTTCAGGTATTCATCTGCAATGAGGCTGTTGGCAGAGGAGACCTGGAGCAGGGAGAAAGGTTTGGGCATCAGATTTCCCTCTGAGATAGAGCTGGAATTTCCTTTGAGCCCCTTGACAAGAAGGATGATGTCACCTTATCATCCAGACCATGTATTTGTGGAAAGTTTATACTTCTTTTTCACACAGCATGTGATTATCAATAACTACTTTTATGACCCCTTTAAAATGTCCCAGCACTCAAAAACATGCTTTGTTTATTCTGACTTCACTTGGATGTTTGCGCTTTATTCACAGTATGATGCATGTGCAGAGTTTTTAGTTTCTCTGCTCTCCTTAAATCTCACTTTAAAACCAGCATGTACTTCAATCTTTTTCTTCATATTTTGTATTTTTGATCTGTGTATTTGTGTTCGTAAACTCACTTGTCCCGAAATTGCCCGATGAAGGACAAATTAAGTATTTCAAACTGAATTAAGTGCCCTGTGATCGACTGGCGACCGGTCCAGGGTGTACCCCGCCTCTCGCCCATTGACAGCTGGGATAGGCTCCAGCCCCCCGCAACCCCGAAAGGGATAAGGCGGGTATGCTCCGGGCACTCCGGCTTCCTCCCACAGACCAAAAACATGCTCATTAGGTTAATTGGTGACTCTAAATTGTCCCTAGGTGTGAATGTGAGAGTGAATGTGTGTATGTACTGTATGTTGCCCTGCAGTCGGCTGGCGACCAGCTCAGGGTGTACCCCGCCTCTCGCCCGTTGACAGCTGTGATAGGCTGCAGCCCCCCCCCAACCCCGAAAGAGATAATCGGGGGTATAGAAGATGAATGAATTAATGAATAATTCTTTAGCTTCTATTCAAAGCAATCATTTTCACCATCATCAACAAGCAGCAGCAGTTATCATGCGACTCACCCCTGCAGGATTGAACATGTTCACAACTGCCAGCACAGACTCTCTGGTCATACCGTGCTCCCAGCCAGGAAGGGCAAAGCTCTGTGATCAACATGAGACAGTGCTTCAAAATTAGTATGAGTCCTTAAAGATTAAGAAAACCACCTCAGATCCTGTCAGGAAAGAGTGAAGGCTGAGTGACACACACATGAATAATGGCTATAATGGAATTGCAACATAGGTTGGGTTAAGTCTGTGAAAGCATTGTGTGACCTGAGGCAGGATCCATCCAAACTCATGGTTGGTTATTCCCATCATCACTGGAACCCTCAGCACTTCTTTCCTTTTGAGATTCTCCTCTGCTGTGTCAGTCAGAAACACTCCATCCACCACACCTCCCAGGTAAATTTTCATCTAAACACAAGACAGAACTAACTGTGAGTGGGCATCAAGTGGATGAAGGGACACTAAACTTTCAGTGGTTTGCCAGCCAAGAGTGTTCATAGGCTGCCATCTTGTGGCAAAAATCTGGCCTGACACTTCAAATTCTTAACCAAGAGAAAAATAAAATTTGAATGAACTTTCTATTAGCTCACCCTCTGCTGTTCTCTGATATGCAAGAAAGAAATCCAAAACTGAATGATATTTCCAGCAGGTTTCTTTAAATAATTTAATGTATTAATTAACGTAACTTTCGATTTGTTGTCCAGATAACAGTGATCCACAAATTGCAAGTTTCTTTTTTGGTTTAGGTTGATCCAGTGGTCTTCTGTGTGGAAACATACAAGTACTCTGCCTGAAGTTTTGCTCTCAAAGTGAAGCTTAATACATTTATAACATCTGTTTATAAATGTTCAAAAGACCAGGTACCTTTTTAGTTGCATCAACTAGCTCATCTTTACTCTTTCCCTTCATACATTGGACCAGTTCCTCTGTGCTACTGCGGTCACATCCAGTAAGGTTGGCAACAATCTAGGTAAAAGGAAGAGATCAGTAAGAATTACACATGCAATATTTCTGCAGTAAAAGTGACAATCTGCACTTATTTTACATATAAAAGGTACATTTTGTCCAGTGCACAAAACGAACATAATATCCTGCATTTAAAGGAGTTTGATTTTCATTCCAAACGAAACCCCAAAACTCAAATGTCAGAGCAGTATTCTTATTACAGCATTTGGTATATTTGTTTCAGGCTGCTGTCAGCTAAACCTGTTGACCTTGGTCTATGTGGCCACCAGTACAGGTTGATAAAGGCACAACCCCTTTTCCATTTCAATTAATCAAAAAGGCAGTGCCTTTTCATCATTCTGATACATCTGGAAAAACCTTTGAAAAGAAGGCCTGAGGGCCAAAACGTCATTTGTGTGCATATGGAGCCAGAGTATGCAACACTTTTTTTTTTTTCTGTTCTCAAGTATACTTCCAGTGATCAGAACCTCATTACAACTCTTAGTGTGGTTTACTTTGCAGTTCCCTTCTGCTCTATGGAGCTTTTCGCTCTGTTTTTGATCATAACTTTGGCTTTCTGGCATGGAACTCTGCTCTCACCAAACTTTTTTTCCAGTAGTTGTATGCAGCTGTTTTTGCTTAAAAAAATTGGACCAATACAAACAATTGGATTCTAATGCTACTTGTGTCTTCTGGGTGTGTAAATAGGCAACTGTTTCAGTTTTAAGTACTAGTACTTCTACAAATACATGTTCAAAACAATGAACATGTGTAATAGTTTTTTTTTCTACATTCATGTTAACTCAGCTTACATGTTACAGTACCTTGGCATAACGTAAAGGATGTTTTGAAGTATAGGTCCCAAGTGTAGCTACTCCACTTTGAAAAATTGCCCGATGAAACAGTCCCTTTGCTAGTGGAGACAGAGTCTGTTCATAAGAAAAGACAGATATGCAGTCAGTTGACAAATGAACATGATAAATAATAGATGAAAGATGCATCAAGCATAAACTATGGACATCATGATGTTCTCTTAGGTTGATAAAACATGTAAAAAATGTGTAAATGTATGTTTGAAGTTCTTGTCATATCACTTTAAATGCTGACTGGGTTAACAGAATGCTTAACATTTTCATTGACTTTTTATTACCAGTATGGATGCACTGATGCCTCCTGCAGATTCTCCAGCGACTGTGACGGTTTGTGGATCTCCACCGAAGGCCTCAATATTTTCCTGCACCCATCTCAGAGCTGCCAGCTGATCCAAGAAGCCCCAGTTGCCCTGAGCGTGTTCATCTCCAGTGCTTTGGAACAGGACAAGTCAAGACACTTGATTTGGATTCTTAGAGAATCATTTCACTGAGAAACACCTGGAAAAATGGTCGCTGTGATACTGTGGATAGTATATTTCTTTATTAGAAACCTGTGACAGTGATGTGATGAGCAACACAATTCCTTACCTCAGGAATCCCAGAATGCCAAGACGATACTGAATAATGACCATCACTATGTTTTCATAAGCAGCTAATGGAGCGCCATCATACTGAGAAGCTGCACCCACTGTAAGACCTCCTCCGTGGATCCACACCATTACCTGACACACAGCACAACAGAGGAGCCTGCTGTTCACAGCTGACCTCTCCACACAGTACAGTATATTCACTGCGATGCATTACAAGCGAAAGATTACACAGGCACATTATAAACTGAGATAAAGATTTCTGCTTATAAAACTGTACTGTTTACAGTCACTTAACATCTGTCCATAAAGCACTGTGAGCTTTGTGTGATTGCATGATCATCAGTGTAGCTCAAGCAGGAAATGAGCACTGAAAGAAGCTGAAGTGTAAGTACTGTAAGCAGTTGAAACGTATGGTCCTTAAGCAATTGCAATGTCAGAAGAAGTGCGATAGTTTTCAAACTCTCAGTTGGAGAGTAAAAAATGAAAGCAATTGACGTGTCAGTTAAAAAACAAGAGATCAAAGTAGTCGAACTGTCACTTCACTAGAAAGCATTGAAAGTATGTGAAGTGTCGGATGGTATGTAAGCACTGAAAACTGTTTGAACAGTTTCAGCTGGTATAGGAACTGAAAGCAGTTGAAGTGTTGGACAAAGAGGTGAAAACGTTTAAAATCTGTGACACTAAAAGCAATGGAGGTGTCAGTTAAATCAAGGGCACTGAAAGGACATCTAAATACTCAGCATAAAGACAGGGGGTGGACAAAATAATAGAACACCTTACATTAGAATTCAGTCCAGTACAACAACATCAAACACTTATCTCTCCCTTCAGAAAGATTGTGTTTAATGAAGGGCTGTTCTACTAGATTGCATTTACACCGTAAAAAGATTGTATTTTGTCCACACCACTACATACGTGCTGTCTCTTAAACCCACCGGCAGTTTGTCCCCTCTTGTTGCCTCAGCTGGAGTGTATACGTTCAGGTACAGACAGTCCTCTGAAAGCTCTGGTGGGGTGTACTGCACTGACATGGTCCTGGAAACATTCACAACTATTTCTGGATCTTGGATGCACCTGAGGTAGAAAGAGAGAGACAAAGAGGATGTGTGTGTCATCCGGAGAGAAAAAACTCCAATCTTGGCAAGTTCTGTGCCCTTTGTTGAATCAGAGGTCACTCAGTCTTACATGGGGGGCTGGTGTGTGCTGTCTCTCTCCCCTTCCCATGGCTCTGGATCCTGGGGAGCTGCCAAGCGGAGAGGCCCCACAGGGGGACGGGCAAAGGGGATGCCTAGGTATTGCTTCACCCCCCTCTCTGTGCCTTTCACTGTCACATATTCCCCTCTGATTCTGCCATTTTTCAGAGAGACCAAAGGGTCACCGCCCCCTGCTGAAGAGACGTGGGTTTTTGCATGTTAAAAGACCATAACACTGTTTTTGCATGGTTACAAGTAATGTATGTATTGCTATTTGACAATAATGTGATGTGTGATTTTGCTATTAGCATATGCTAGGGGTGTGTGCAATATTTTATTCCTATCTATTCTCTTTTGATATCTCTGTTACTGTTATATGTTGTGTTTGTGGAGGCTCCCATGCATTTGGACCTTCCCATGTGTACTTGCAAAAGAGAAAGTACAGAGATGATTTATGTGATGTCTTTCATTATGCTGTGGCTGTTTTGGGTGTGTTCACACTGGAAATGTTAAAACGAAAAATAAAGAGTGCAATACTTAAAACGTGCAGTATATACTGTGTATTAAAACACATTTTGCTGTGTAGAAGCAGTTAAATTGCCACTGGCCTTCCAAAGTCACAGTTTGATCAATGTGTGTCAATGACAGTCTTGCATAATTTCCTATTAGCAGTAAATGGTGTAGTGCATTCATTTCTTATGGACTAAATGGCAAAAAAAAAAAAAAAAAAAAAAAAAAAAACTACATACAGGATACTACATACAGTTAGAATATAGTAGAAGTGGGTCATACTGTAGGTACGAGAATCCCTTATGTCAAATATTTAATCTGATGAAAGACCAAAACTTTGCTTTCTCATTACACACATGCAATAGTGCTGCCTTCTGTCCATCATTTATGTTTTTTCTCTTTCTTGCATCTCAGCATTATGTCACAAGTGCAGTGGTTTTTGGAAAAATTTGTAGAAAATGCATTAAAAAAATCCATAACAGCATGCTTTAGACAAGGGTCAGCAGTAATGTAAAGTAGGCTAACATATGCAAAAACACATTATTCATTTATTTTTTACAATTGTTTCAACTCAGAACAAAACTGTAATGTCAATTCAGGGATTATTGGTTGGTTTGGAAAATTCTTCACAGTGGTCAAGCTACAGTAAGTTTGTTAATGGTAGCAGCTGAAAAGTTGATAATGTGAACAGGGTTTCTTTTGGTCAAAAGTCAATATGGTCCTGCTTTCTCTTGCCTAATTTACTTTTGTTTGATTGTTTCTGACATTCCTTGGGCTGCTACGAAAACCGTACAATGAACCTATGCATCTGTCATCGGCAGGAACTGGTGCATCAAAACATCCTGCCTTGATCTGAGGTAAAATAAATTGTTTTCCTACCTGGTGTTGCCCGTGCTATTGCTGTCAGCGCAGGAAGTAGATAAAATATGTACAGCGCTGTCCTCATCCTGACTGGGCTTGAAGAAAAGACAGAGAGAATTACGTGCACTTTCGGAGAAATAGCCCTCAGCCCGCTGTAATGGGCCTGTAGTACCACCCCCCTACACACACACACACACACACACACACACACAACACTCAGCATAAGTAGTAAAATCTTCATTGATTTAACCTTCAATGCAAGCAGAACTCTGACCGCTGAGTCAAAAATTACACAATCCTGCTCTTTGACACGACAGCTCACTCGTACAAACCATCATTTATATAATAGTTTACATACTTAGACTGAACACACAAAGTTCTCTTATTTCTGAGAGGGGCTGAGTAAGATTTGATTGAATCAGGGTCAGTTTTCAGCAAAAATACAACTGACAAAAATACTGTTGGTTTTTATTAGAGATTTGTAACTGCACTTGTGTTGCTGACTCATGCCATTCTGTGATGCTCACTAGCTAAAAGGTGGTTGCACATATTTTGACAGCTGGATGACATTCTTCTAGCACTTTGTCCTTCCTTGAAAAGAAAAGACAAGAGATGAGACAAGAAGAGAATATTAAGCAGTGTTGGAGTGAGGGGATGGGTTGTCCTTCCCCCTTGGAGTGGAGATAACATTTAATATCTTATGTTCTTTTGAAAGAACTCTATGTTATGTTGTTGCAAACTATACATACATATACAGTATATCACTGGATTTTAAGGATAAGGCTGGCAAGACATTGTTTTCTACTTATTGTAAACAAGTCTCATGAAAAGACCCAAACCAATTAGGAAATGATCATCCAAAGTATTGTGTGTGTGTATCCAAAGCCTGATATATCTTATTCCTCTGAACCAGAGAGCTCCACTGTCCAAAAATATCAAAAAACAAGTCAATGCTGACAACTCTATGTTGTTAATTTTGACACAATTCAACATACAACGTCCTGCTACTGTAAACATGCAATAGAGCACCAATTGCGGATCTACTCTTCATAATGGTCCCAGTCTTTCCAGTCTTTGAGAAACTGACCAATTTTTCATTGGTTGTGGTAATTCCATGAGATTTAAACATGTAAACATGAAGAATATGATCTAGGACAGTGTTTCCCAACCACTGTGCCGTGGCACATAAGTATGCCATGAGAAATCATCAGGTGTGCCGTGGAAGATTATCCAATTTCACCTGATTGGTGCTCTAAGGCTAAGAGCACCAATCAGGTAAAATCTTCCTGTGTGTCTTTCTTCAATTCTTGCAAGAATATCAGCTTTGTGTTCAACTAAACAGGCCCAGGTTTCACAGAGTAAGTAAATTGAGTAAAATTGGACTAAAGAGTTTTCATTATATTTCAATAAATATACTTTTTGTGACATTTTTGTTTGGTGGTGTGCCTTCTTATTTTTTCTAATGTAAAGTATGTGCGGTGGCTCAAAAAGATTGGGAAACACTGATCTAGGAGGACCTCAAGCAACTTCCAGGTGCTGCCAAACAGATGGGACCTCATCCATGCAGCCTCCTGGAAAGAGAAGAGACAAAACTCAAGCACAGCATCCACACAGAAAGGAGACGAGTTGGAAAACTGTTCACATGAAGGAGAGACAAGAGGTGAAGCTGAATCTCCTGGACGTCCAGAGCCAGAGGGCATGGGACAGCCAGTGGTACAGCGCAGTGAGCCAAAGTGAAAAGTTACGACAAGGAGAACATCTCTCCTTAGAGACGTTGTTTTGAGAAGAACAACATTGAATTATTTAAGACTTTCAGTTATTATACTTTGCATATTTTAACGCCTTATGGGGCACTGTTTCAGCTCCTCTGACACTGGCATCTACTTACAGCTTAACCAAGTTAATTTAACTTTGGGGCAGGAAAAATTGGGAGCTACACTTTGACAAGAATGAAAACGATAAATAGGAAAACATGTTCACATCTGTGCACCTGTACACCAAGATCTGAATTTTAGCCTACATTTGAAATTTCTGCAGTTGCTGTTAAAAGCGATTCCTGATTTTTAGATTTCAAACAACCCACATACAACATACATGTATAAACTTAAGATGTAACTAAGCCTAACCTACAAGTACAATCAAATCTATATCTGCAATGCTGGCAAAGGAGATAGAGATGATAGTAGACAACAGGCTGAGCTGGTTTAGGGTATGACAAGAAGGTTGGCCAGCACAGTTGGAGGAGCCTCTTACCCAACAGTACGCCTTTTTTCTTTCCGCTGGTTGGGTGTATAGACTGTCCTTAGGTGGTGTACACAAGCATGGGAAAAGGTGCAACCCTCAGAACAGAACTGGGATGACCTGAAAAGTGTGACTAAATAAGAATCCACACCAATTGATAGGATTCATAGCAAATTTCCGCATACAAAAGTTGCCAAAAATAGATCTGAAAATATCTGATTTTGTGATGTTTTTACCCTGCTTACACATCATGTCTACTGCAAGATGCAAGAAACCTGAACTGAATCACTTTTATATGGCAGTGTAAACATTACCTAACTTCCTCAATTTGAGAGAAATGTAATAGCAACCAAAGTAGGGAATGCTTGATTTGAGCTCACATTTAGCAAGAATCAGATTGGAAATGGAACTCAGTAAAGCAGAGGAACAATACAGCAAGTAACTAAACACGTAAAGTATTGATATTATCCAAATGCACTTTGTAGTTATCCACTACATTAGTCAAATGTCGTCGAAGTGTACTGCAAGAGACTGGCTGAGGTTACAAACAGAAGCTTGAGGTGTTTTAAAGGCACTTACCAGGAGTCTTTAGGCAAACCTAATTTGATGAAACAGTGAACAGATCCCAGCATGTCAATTCAATCTTCCACCCCAGAGGTCAGGTTTGGCAACACTATTTACCCTTCTATAATCAGTAGATAAACAAGGTCTTCCATCAGGCCGAACAAACATGGTGAGCACTGTGAACTTGAGGAGGGAGCAGCAAAGTTGTGTTGTTGTAAATATTCAATCTGCTACAGTTTGTAGCTTTCTATTACAAGGTGGATGTCTGAGTAATACATTCAAGTGAACTATCATGCACAAAGCTGGGCCCTGACACTGCCTCACTTAAATATCTAAGACCATAATAAATGTGCATTAAGTGAGTGAGACTCCTACAAGACCCTGAAAGATAACAGAAATGACACAAAACTCTTAATCAAGCATGCAGCAGCATCATTGGCCACTAAGTCAGTCTGCTCAGGAGATGCACCACTGAAACCTAGCATACACCGTAAGCACATACAACACATGTGAGCAGTTGCATAAACACTCTCTTGGTGCAGGGGTGGAAAACAATATGGACATATACAAAACACAGGCATTTGAGTGAATTTTGGTTGAAGAATGACAGTCTATAGCTGTGCTAACTGCTCTGTGAGGATGTATATGCACTGTGGTGGTTTGAGCTAAATGTGGCTGTTAACATGCTGATGTTTCGCAGGTTCACCATCTTAGTTTCTGTCACATCTCCAGCCAGCTCATGACATTCATTATGTTGTTCTGCTGTTTCACCTTGCCACATACTAAGTCTTAGTAAGCAGTACTTATACCAGCCCATCTCCACAGTTTTGTTCATGCCTCGTTGTGGAGCCCTTTTGTCACTTGCCTGCCTGAGACTGGGGCACCACTGAGTGGGAGAAGCAACCTCTGATCTACACGTTGCAGGGACTCGTGACCAAAGTCGAGGTCCACTGCACAACTCCAGTCGTCCACTTCCTTCTCTTCTGGCTCCTCCACCTGGCACGTCAAGTGACACTCCAGAACCCATGCAGCTAGGCCTGACCAAGCTTGTCCTGGAGAACAGGAAAACCTCACCAGTGGTACAGAGGGTGCTGGTGAAGCAAACAATTGACCTGGAATTTCCGTCTCACCCTCTGCTTTATGCTCAGCTCTTCTTGTGTGGACAATTCCACACCATTTCAGTGTTTATTGACTCTGGCACCAGTGTCACCCTCTCAGACGTTAGAGTGAGGAGAGTGAATGAGAGAGTCAGTTTAGCAGTAAATGTACAGTGCAGTTTACAGTTTGTGAGTGAATAAAGGCTGCAGATTCTCAAGACCAAAGTGAGGAACCTGTGTGTTGTTCCCAAACTGGAAAAGTGAAGGGGGTTAGCCCCATGCAAGAATTAACTCCAGCCTGAGAGGAAAATAAATATCTGATATCTCCCCTGTTAATCCCCAGTGATCTCCCTTTTGTGGTCTCCCACAGCCGATCAGGCTTTTGGTGAGTTAAAGAGATGTTTCACATTTGCTCCCAATCTCACTGTGCCTTTTTCTCTCCCAAGCTTTCATCCCCAGAAAGGAACTGTGATATCAAGAACTGGGACCTCGGGTCAGTCAAACTGACCTTGGGGAGTGAAAACACTGGTTTGAGTGGGCAGGGCAGCTTTGTGGTATGGATTGACCAGTAGAAACTGGAGAACACCCACTCTTCAAAAACTGTTAACCCAGGTGGGCGCGTTTCTTTAATTGGTTCAAGTTTTCTCATTCCTAACAACCAGGATCAAAGAACCTTAAGCCTGATGCCCTATTTTACCAATTCGATTCCCCACCCCACCTCAACCTCAGGAAATCCTGTATCATCTGTGCCGTCTCTTAGCCTGTTGACAACAAGGTAATGTATTCTCACTCTGAACATCCTGCACATAGTGCCAGTCGTCTCTTTAAGCCAGTCCAAGACTTTCTCTAAATCTGTCAGTTTTCATTTTGAACTATGTTTTTTGCTTGCATGGCCTTCTCAGAAACTTTGTCTTTGATTGGGGCCTCCAATTCACTTCTCATTCCTAGGACGATTTTTGCAGTCTCCAGTGAGCCACTGTCAGTCTGTTCATGAGCTTCCAGCCCTAGTCCTACAGCCAGACTGAATGCATGAATCAGGAAATTGAGATGGCTCTGAACTGCATCTCCACCCATAATCCCTCCTCCTCCTTGTCCAAACAGCTTCCCTGGATCGAATACACCCACAACACCCTTGCCAGTTCTACTACTGGTGTCTTCCCCTTCCAGTGCTCCTGGGGTTACCACCTCCATTTCTTTCCAGATGAAAAAGGAGAGGCTTGAATCCAGGAAGCTGGCAGCTTAGTTTGTGGGCACATCTCCCATCTCCAAGGCCCTGAACCCACTGGGTGGCTGCCTCCGTTTCCCCTGGTCCATGTGCACCCATTCTAACTTTGTTTGTCAAAAGTCATTACCCTTATAGTGAAAGTTTGCTCTCAGTAAAACATTTCTTTGTGCAGACGTGAGCTTCACTTACCATACTGTCATCACATATCATAATGGAACTTCATTCATTAATGTGTGTGTGATTTTATATTGAATGTAAAATTTCTGGAAATCTCTGTTTAAGTGTCAAGTACAGAGCTGTGAAACGGGAGAGATTTACTTTTGTTGGGAATGGACAGGACAGAAGAGAAGCAGTGAGAACATTCTTTAAATGAAAGAACATTCAAAGCTGCCAGAGCCCACTGATCCACAAGCAGCATCAGTCCAGAAGCCATCATCTCCTTCTCAGCCAGCACATCAGGTCAAGAAAACATGCACATTAAGAAAGTATTGTAAATACTGTGTTCTATTCTGTTTTTTTTATAGTAAAGTCTGATAGTTAAGAAGACTTAAAGTTATCTTAAGAAGTTAAAAAATTGGACTTCAGCTTTTCAGTTTTAAGGCCAAATTAGCTCTTTACACAGCGCTCTAGGACAAATAGGTGCCTCATTAGACAGAGAGGTGAGATTTTTCTGCAGCTTTTTCACTATAACACATGGGCATCATGTTATTGGTAGGCAACTTTAAAAGGTGAATTTAAGAAGATAAGTAAAAATCCATTTAATTACCTTCAGTAAACAGAACTTTGATATTAATTACCTGTCTTTCTTCTGGGTTCATGCCAGTCCGACACTGAACCACTGCAGTTTAGTGTTTTAGCTTGGTAACAGTTGCTAATTAGCACTAACAACAACAAAAATGTATGTTCTCAAAATGAAGGTTTCTTGCTCTAATGCTCTTGAAAAGCAGACAGGGGTGATTCAAATGGTGATAATGAAATCAGTGAATGATATCATGGTCCAAATAAATAAATAAATAAATAAATAATAGAAAAGTTTGGAATCCACTGTTGGACAGAGAAGTTATGCACTACATTCAGATTTGTTTACTGTGTGACATATCACCACACAACATCATCCCTCTAGTACAGTTCCACACATTTGGAGAATCCTTGCCATGGAAGATTAATTTTGTTCTGGCGTCGAACTACACTTTCAGTCAGGGGTACCCTCTGTATATGTGAGGGTGTATAGTTGCTATTATCATTGACTAAACACAGTAGGATACAGTTTCACAAGATGAATGCCCTCCAAGTCTCAACATTGTAATCCCAAACCTGCCTGTATGGCAAGTCTTCATGCCACTGCGCTGAGTATAATGAGTACAGAGCTTCCAGCATGTAATGTGTTTTCCAGCTTTTGACACACTAAGCTCTTGGCCACTAGGTGGCACCAGTGAATTTAGCTGGTAGGAAGCCAACTCCACTACTTCTCCACATTCATATTTAATGCAGCAAATTTGTGTGTCACACTGGGGTCCCTGGTTCAAATCCCTGGATGGCATGAAACTTATGACATGAACCAGAGAGTGGAATCTGAGTTCACTGACTTGAAGGAGATTTAAGGTTTTCAGCAGTCTACTGTTATATCTGTTTTTCCAAAAAGTGATGAGTGTAGACAAACCTTGCAACAGATTTCAAACTTTTTCATCTTATGGCTTTTGTAAATGACACGTAAAAACCTTTTATTGCTAAATTCTAGATGTACCGTTATCAATTAATGTATCATGTTGTTAAAATATAGAAATACAGATATTAAAAAGTTTAATCTGTATCCTGACAAAACATCAGAAACAGTGAGAACACTCAATACTTAATCCCCCCCCCCCACCTGCTGTTCATAGTCTTGTGTTGATGTTGTGTAGTGTGTTGTAATGACTGACAGCAAGTTCAGCAAAATGTAATCCATTCACAGATCAATTAAAATTATGTGTCCCTAAACTCTAAATATATATCACAGTCTAATGTTGCTATTGTACTTTTTAAGTACCTTTGTGTAGGGATAACTTCAATCTGAGTCAACCATGCAGGAAACCAAAGCAGTCCGTCATCAGCCCAAAAGGATATCCTGGCTAATCTCATGTCTGTATCACATTAAAACAAGGATCAAAGTCCAGGACAATGAATGCACTCAACAATAGCATGTATACACACTTCGTAATTCAAATTTTGAATCATATATGATATCAACTTCATTGGGATGACATGCTGCTCAGGAAATTACAAGAAAATCAGAATTTGGACAAAACTCTAATTTTTTGAGAGTTTCATGAGTGCCAAGAACTTAAGAAGTTCTTTAACCTCCCATTGGAAGACAGTACTATGTAGAACATGTAAAAGTCTGCAACAACATTTTCACAAACTAAAAAGCTTAAATACAAGCAGAAATATCCCCCACCCCTTTTTTAGAAAGGCATCAAACAGTTATATTCATAGCTGTTCAGACATATTAAATGTTTAACCTTAATGAACTAGTATTTTTTCTTTAACATCAAAAAAGTGTGATTGTAAGAATAGATAAAGCCATAGATGCAATCATAAGTGGTCAAACTAAGACTTCATTTAATATTAAATTTTAAAATATTTGACACTTTGCAGTACCTGTTCGGTACTGAATATATCTATCTTATCCTATATTTACCTAACTATATTTTTATTTATTTGTAGTTATTGCATATTCATGCAGTTGAAACTGGAAGCATAATACATCTTTTATCATTTCTCTCTTTTATTTTGACAGATTTAAAAGAAAATGCTTGTTTTACACTGGATACGTGTGAACCAATAGGAGACGAGTGCGGTGGCCTATGTCAGACGTAAGGGGCGTTCCAGAGGCACGTTTTCTCCTCGGTAGTAAGCGGAGTTGACTGTAGCGCTCGAGCTCCATTGAAAGTGGCTGCCCGCTTCGGAGACACTGCAAGCGGAGAAGGGGGCGGACCGGCGAGAGGAAACTTGACAGAAAACAATAGCAGTCACTCAGCTGACCTCCATACAGCTGTTATTATTTATCGGCGTTCATATTTCTGAAGACAGGTAACTGTGGTCGCTGACAGACGCGCGAGCAGTTGTGGCGGAGGCGCGCCCAGCGAAGGAATATCGTTAGCAGGAAAACCGAGAGAAAGGTGAGGTGACGGCACGTTTGGGAAGAAGAGAAGGAGGGCAGTGACAAGTGAGCGGACTCAGCTACAGGTAGCCCTTCGTCAGCTGTCGTGGCAGAAGATATCAAAGTGCAGGCGGGTCATGCGGATTTCTCCGGTCGCTGATCGGAGCGCCGCGTCGCAGCAATAAAACGGTGGAAAGAGAAGAAGAAGCAGAAAACAGAAGAACCAGACCGCTTCTCTGCCCCTCTGTCAGTCCGTCCGAGCGGGCTCCTAGCCACAGGGGAGAGCGACCATGTCCCGGAGAAAGCAGAGCAAACCCCGGCAGATAAAGCGTAAGGATGAAACAAGTTCATGTCTTCACGTATTATTGTTATTTTTGTTAATTTTTGTTGTGTTGTGAGTAGTAGCTGGTGGTGCGTGCTGAGCCACGCGCGCTCCGTTCAGGAGCCACATGTTTTGTGCGTCGCTTCTGTTGAACTGAGCGTTCACCACAAAGTTAATAAGTAGTGTGAAACCCGACTGTAACGACGGACTGTCTCGTCAGTAGTTTTATGACGCCGTTTTATTGGCAAATATCACCTAAAACACGACCTAAAGCAGCAGCAGACTGAAAGCAGGCTTCAAGTAAAACTGAGCGTCGCCACAGTGTTTTCTCAGAATAACAGAGTGATGTAATGTTAGCCTCCACTTTTTCTCAGACCGTTTTTCAAAATTATCAAAGCGCCACTTTGGCAGCGTCGCTATCTAGACTGTGCAAGAATAGAAAAAAAACTTTTCATTTATTACCCAGTAAAGAATGCTTTGTCCATTGGCAGCTAAACTGTAGCCGTGGCTTCCTGTTTAATTCTGTTGTGGAAACGTCAGTGTTCTCTGAAAAAGCCGATGTGAGCAGAGATAAAGCAGCGATCCGATGTGAGCCCAGATAAAGATTAAAATTGGATGTTTTTTATTTGTTTTCTGTCTGAGGCAGCGCCGAGGCCGCCGTTGCATTTTCCCCCTGGCTTTTCACTTCTCTTTCCAGAGATGGGGCGTCAGATAGGCCGCCTGGCTGATCTCTCCGGCTGATAGCTGCTTACAATTGGATCTTTTTTTTCATCTATCCTTTTAACTCAATAATGCATCTTAGGTCCGCTTGAAAGGCCTTTTTCTTGGTCTGGCGCTTGGCTGCTCTCCGTGCTTGACGAGTTCTTCCTGTTTATAAAAAGTGTGAGGTTTATCGCTGGTGACTGATGTTCAAAGTTGATATACAAGCATATTAATGATATTGTCATTAACCCGCCCTTGTGCTTTTTGAGGCCAAAGGACAGGTCTGTTACAGTCTGAGCTGATGAGGAGTCCCAGTCTAGATTTAATGTCATTACATTGCAGATGAAGGATTAAGGAAAAAGTGCGCATGTGTTGCTTTGGAGGTTAGATCTGAAATGGAAACCATGACATCAGCAGGATAGTTTGTTTGGTAAGTGATCACATTGAGCAAATAATAATCTTGTCATCGGTGATAGTGTCACTGCGTTCCCAGAAACTGGTGTCTGAAAGCAGCGTTTGGAAGTTTAGGCTGTTTGGTATCATATTATACAGTTTTGCTTAATATTAATGAGTTGACATGTCTGATTGCAATAACCTGATCTTGTGACAGCACATGTGTTTTCTCTGCCATGTGTGATTTAAAAACAACCTGCTATGGTCTAATGCAATAAATGATGAACAATTCATTTTTATAATTTTTAAAGAAGGCTCATACCCAAACCACAATTAAAAAAAATGATTGTATGTTGTAAGTTATGATGGTAATCATAACTTACAGTGCTAACAGCGTCTAAATAAGCTCTAGGAAGTCAAGGGTTTTAATTGGTCCATTTTGCCAGATAAAAATGCCGTCGCCAAGTCAGGTTAATTCTCTTCGTCAAACTACAAAATGAAGCTCTTGGTTGTTGTCGGGTTAGGTCAGTTTCTGTACTATTATTGCCCAGTCGAAGATAGCTTTAAGTGATATCCTTGACGAAGACGCAGCACTCAGAGTCGGCTGTGTCTGTCTGTCCTCCAGCAGACCGTTGAGTCAAGCTCTACCTGAGTGATCCAGGTTATTGCCTCTCTTCAATGTCAGATAACTAGCAAGTAGCTTGGTAGTTGTTAAGTGTAAATGACTGACAGCTTTCATGCACATGATGTCGTTGTCTGCCATCCACTTCACGGTTATCCGAGGAGGGTTGAACCTAGGGCGACTGGACTTGGTTGTGCCCGCAAGTCCAATTACTGCCATTACAGAGGCAGGGCAGCTACGAACCAGGTGGTATCAGTGACCTCACAGAGAGTGGTTTTGATCAGAAAAATCGCAATTAGATATTTTCCTCAAATCGTTAAGTCCTGCTGCGAACTGTTCAATAGCATTAGCTTGCTAACCTGGACGAGCAAACGTAAAGCTCTTGGTTGCTCTCTGCAGATGTTGATGGGATCCTCATTCTGAACTCGAGGATGTGGTTCAAGCTGCCATTAGCTGCCCACTTGCTTCAATAGGGCGCCTCTGATAGCATTGAACTCATTGACGACATCTATCGTGATCAAGTGTATCTGCCGGGCTGCCATTAAGGGTTTCTCTTGGTGTGCCGCTTCAAGTAGTCTATATAGTCCTTCACTTCCTGTTTTTTAATATATTTCCATAGAGAGGCCTATCAGCTGGCACCTACAGTAAAGCCTGGAGATGTATTCCAGACCCTGAGGCTGATAAACCCAGACTAGACTTGGCGTGTGTGAGAGAGAGAGAGCGAGAGAGAGTGTGCGTACATGTGTGCATCTCAGGGGTGTCATGGCCGTCTTTATCAGTGCTTCTGGTCCACTATGCTTCCCCGTGCACCAGGCCCCAGCTGTGGTTGAGGCCAGCCAGCCTCCCAGCCCCATGACTCTCTTGTGATTTGGCAGACATTTTGATAGGAAAGAGTGAGGAGTGATAAGGACTTTGTTCGGCTGGGTTGTGCGGGGGGTTCAGCAGAGGTGGGGGTTGCTGGTGCTTCCACTACCAATACTACTGTCACTATTAAGGCGGTGTTGTTGTTTTGAGCGTGCTGCTCGTTGTTACTGATATCATGAATTCCAGCCAGGTCACACTGTTGTTGGGTCGAGTTTTGTTATCACTGCAACACACCTCTGACTTCCCTAATGAAAATGATTCAAAGAGCACATTGATATAGACGAGTGTCATTTTTGCAACTAGTTGTTAATTTATCATCTGTGTGTCTTTACTGCGTGTTTGTCTGTTTTGGTGTTAATCTGCTGTTAATGCAAACTCCTGTAGCAGCTTCACGGTTAAAGCCTTTGTTTGAGTTTTGAATAATGTTGAAAAGATGAGAATGTGAACACTTTGAGCAAAGTTAAGTTGATAAATCTGTACCCCAAACGATGGTAGGGTCGGACAGCTGGATGACTGTATTCGCTACCCAAACAACTCAGCCGGTGATGGACTCAGACTTTTTTTTCTGGCCAATTTCTGTCACTTTATTTTGGTAATGATACAGTGAGTGATCCGCATTAATTGGGATTTTGTCACCAAAATGTAGAGCACCAAGGCCAGAACCAATGGTGCAATAGCAGTAAGTGATAATTACATATTATGGGGACAAAACATTATACAATCAACAATAAGGTGTCAGTGTTTTGAAAAAAAAAAAAAAAAAAAGTACTGAATTTATTAAGACTGTAACCTGAATGTTTGACTTTTCCACAAAATGCTGTCCGATTTAAAAAAAAAAAAAAAAAAAAAAAAAAAAAAAAAAAAGTAAGCACATTTTTCTTTTATTGTTTAATTGTCCGTAAATGGGTATAAAAGGGTGATCGCGTATAATCTGAACAAGTTTCTACACTCATACAACTACTAGCATTTGAGTCTGAGGTCATAAGAGTGTCACAAAAATGACTCAAAACACTGTTTTACCAGTTACATGTGAAACACACTGAGTAGAAACTTGGCAATGTGAGACTCCTCGTCTATTTTTGTCAATAGATACGCTGCAGACACACAGCAGCCGACAGAAAGAGGAGGGGAAAAGTACAACGAGGATGCTGAGCTTTCAGGTTTCGTCAACCGTTTACTGTGCTGCTGTTAGAAACTTACTACACTTAGCTGATAATTAGCCCGATCGGCCACCATCAGTAATCACTATAAACGCTCTTAGTTTATTGAACTCGTTAATCCAACCAAAAGCTAACTGCCGTCAGTGAATATAAGACAAGCTCTTCATACTCATAGTAGTTATGCAGTGTTTCTATGGTGATGACAAAATGTTAAAAAGTATACCTACTCTACAACTCTGTGTATGACCATCGCTAGCTAACATTGAAGCAATATGGTGGTAAATGTTAAAACACGTGTGTCAGTACTTACACCGTACAGTGCTTAGCTGTTTGTGCTCATCGTTGTGATGTTATTGCAGTTCTCTATGCGCTTCTATGAAATAATGGTAGCTATAATGTGCTGTGTAAGCCAGGTCTCAGATTCTTCTTTCAATCACTGCTATCACTTTTTCATGGAGATGTAAAGCATTTTGAATGATGAGCATTATATAATACATTATGATAAAGCCTTCTAACTGCATTATAATATCTTATGAATGACTTCAGAATGCATCATAGACATGACCTTCACAGGAAGTGTTGCCTATTGGCAGTCTGTGGTTGTTGGGGTGATGCCCTACCTGAATGCATAGGAATCATAAAATGCTCCTTCTCTTCATTTACACAAGATGGAGTAAACAAGCGAGCTGTGCCGAATGCCATGACAGCCAACATAATGTGAGGACATATTTTGATTCAAGACCAGAGACGAAAACATCTGGAAAACTGTAAAGGCAACTGTAAATTATTGTCCGTCAGATAAATATGTTAATATCTTTGCCAACCAATACAGAGAGGGCTGTTATGGCCAGCCGCTTGCAGAGGAACCGCCATGCTCGTCACCTAAAATCTCAATAAAGCGTTTTTTTGAACCTGAGTGTCAAGTAGGGCTGGGCGATATGGACCAAAAGTCATATCCCGATATATTTAGGCTGAATATCGATATACGATATATATCCCGATATTTTTTCTGCAAAGCTGGTCAACGCAAAATGGGTCATGTTAGCGAGCCGGTCAGCAAGGCTCTGTCTGACTTCAGTGTACATTTGTGGCAGTGCTTCTCGTGCAAAGTAGTTGCGACTGGGAAGCTCATATCTCGGGTCCATAGTTTTCAGTAGCTTTTTGAATCTGACTTGCTCCACAGTTGCAACAGGGACCATATCTTTAGCAATGTGGTAGGACACCGCTTTGGTTATAGTACACCACTTGTCGCTTTTCTTCTCATAACCCTGCGGGAAAATGAAGCTTGCAGTGAGCTTTGTTTCGGGGCTGGAGCTTTTTCGGGTTGTGGACGGCTTGTGGCCAGCTCCGGGTCAGCACAGCAGGTTATGGAGCAAGGATCACAGCGCAAATTTGAACTATATCGATATATGCGATATGGTCTAATTCCATATCACATTTATCACATCGATATATTTTTTATATTGATATATCGCCCATCCCTAGTATCAAACAAGCTAATTGGTTGTATAAAAAAAATGCAAATGTTAAACTCAGAATCTGAACAAGAATGAAAGAATCAGCTCCGAAGCTCTCCGAATGACCTCATGCACGCTATCTTTGTGCAGCATGTTTGAGTCGTAACATGACAATTAATCATTACCATTAAATTGAAGTCACCTGTTGCTGTCATTAAGCGAGGCAGCGGAGGTGCTGTGAATGAAACGGACAATGTTTGGTTTTACAATGGATTTATGATTCAGCTACGTGGGCGGGCTTTGAATTCACTAATCACGTCAGTTGTCATTCACTTGAACTTGATCTTTTGTAACAGTGGCAGCCTTATGATAACGTGAATGCTACAGGTGCTTCCTGCAATTTGGAACCTATAACCTCCATAATCAAAGTAACCAAGTGATAAAGGGCTGGGTATTTACCAAAATGAGAGACAGAGACTATTGAGTGCTGAAGGTTGGCATCGAATGTCTGGCCAAACCAGGACTCTTTTATCAGAAGATCATGATTTCGATAGCAGTTTTGCTATTTTTAGACTGTTTTATTCGAGCAAAGTTCTTGCAGCAAGTCTCATTGTGATGTCAGTCCAAACGCACAAATGTAGTGTCAACAGTGTAGAGTGATGAAGTTTGGTGGTATGCAGCTGCAGAGGCACAAAGGTTTTCCCCCTGATTCTCTGACCTGAAATAACTTTTGTAAAATCCACCAGAAAAGCAACAATTGACAGCAACTCAACCCTCCCACCAACCAACCCAGCCACCCAACCCCCACAAACACACACCCACCCACCCACCCACACAACAGAGCAGTACATTAAGACATAGCATGGATATCTTTTTCAATTTTTTCCCCAACAACAATGGATTAAGTCCAGGGCTTTCTGGAGGCCCATAGTTGTGGAGGAGAAGCGGGTGTTTGTGTAGCAGATAGATATTTGTCTGTGTCTCTTTGTGCGTCATCCTCCCCAACGGTTGGTGATCTTTCAGCCTGATAAGGCTTCTCTCCTTGATGGAGAGATATGAGGCAGGCAGGCAGGCAGCCCACTGAGGCTGGATCCCTGGGCTTATATTTTGGCGGTTGAGATGGGAGACGCGATAAAACTTGGCGGCGATCGCTGCTGCTGATATCGCAGAAAGCAAAAGAGGGAGAGAGAGATGGGAGGTTGGGCAGATGGAAGGAGAGATGGAGGACGGAGGGCACATTGTAATTACATCTGGCTGTTGCATGCCATTTTCCCAGCATTGTCATGTTGTTGTCTGTGGTTTTGTTTGCGATTGACTGGGGGTGGATCTCTAGATAATTAAAGAAGAGAAAAGCAGAGGGAGAGAGGGAAAAGTGCGGTGATAAGAGGGAGGAGAAGAGGAGGAATGGAGGTAGATAGCGGGAAGAAAGAGATAGAGAAACAGTGAAAAAGTGTGTGGAATACATAGCTTGTAGATGAATGTGGTGTGGTGTGTTTTTAATGGCAGCCTAGCCAGCTCTGCTGCTCCCCCACCCCTCTCTGAAAGATGTTTGAGCTTGATAAGGAGGCCTGCTGATGGTAGATAGATAACACCCTGCAGATCCACACTGCTGATCGGGCCTCTGTGTGTGTGTGTGTGTGTGTGTGTGTGTGTGTGTGTGTGTGTGTGTCTGCGTAAGTGTGTGTGTGAGAAAGCTTGGTTCCTATGACATCAGTGCTAGAGCTCAGAGGTCAGCATGAATAATACGCTGCCTCCCACGGCTTAAAGCAAACCAGGACGCCTGCAGAGGCCACACAAGGAAATCACCACACCGGCCTCCTCCTCCTCCTTTTTCCTCCACTTCTTCTCCTTCGTTTCTTTCATAAAACTGCTCTTAAACTTCTTTAAAGCTTACAGAAGAGGTGTTTTTAGTTTCTTTTTTTAATTACTTGACACAAGTTCCGGTTGAGTGGGTTGCAGATGTGTGAAAGGAACGTCTTACTCTGTTGTTCCTTTATCAGTCGTCTGACAAGGATCGGGTCATGTGATTGTTATATGGACCCACAATTGAGAGATTAATTCTTTCTTTGCGAGCCAAAGTGAAATAAAACACAAGCATTTCTAAATTCCAGGCACACACAAACACACACCCAGAAGACTCATGCAGCGCCTTGGTGGTTTTCTCTTGTGTTTTTTTTCTCCTTCTTTGTTCTGCTTTTAGCTTGATGTGAACTTTCGATAAGCCGCGGGGCCTGATCTCCGGTGCAGATAGAGATCGCCAATTGTGATTAGAGTTGTTATCAGGCTGCAGCAGGCAGGAGCCGAGTCTCCACCGCAATAACAACAGGCCCAGGCAGGAGCAGCTGGGGTCTGGACCCTGGCAATCAGTTCCAGCCCTAATGGGATTAATGTTGTTGTATAATTAGATGATAGGTGTGAATGCATTTCTTTTCTCCCTCAATCTTTTCTCACTCATTCAAACCCCCCTCGTTCTTTCCTCCCCCTTGTCTCTCCTCTCTCTCTCCTCCCTAACAAGCATTGTCATTGATTAATTTAATTAAAATTAATACCACATATTACTCATTCCAGATTCTGTGTAAGATAGCGCAGACATGTTGGGAAATTTTGGTGTGCGTCGATGATTATCTCCAGGGTGATTTCTTTTTTTCGTTTTAAATATTCTTTTCTGTTGAAGGCGTAAAACTTGAAGAGCGTACAGTAAGCGGGAGGGGAAGAAAAAGAGGAAAATAACAGCATCAGCAGGATGACTCGTACTGGGTTGATTGTACTGACAGATATTAAACTAGCTAGATGGTGACTGATTGTGTATCGGACGCCAACATTTCTCATGCTCACGATGAAATTACTTGGTGTGAGAGCTGCATATCACTGCAATCAGTCATACCCACATTGTATAGTATAGTATCTGCAAGGGGGTGGACAAAATACAGTGAACATTTTAAAACAAAGACATGATCAAGTTTGCAGTGAGTATTCAAAGCAGCCCTGAATGCATCTCTGTAACATCTCTTGCATGCATAGTTCCTGGTAAATTCCTGGGATAATCTTTTTCAGTGTTCTCATACGCTCTACGTTCAGGAACATTTCTATCTCGCACCCTTTCACATATGCCATGGCAATGGTGGAACAGATGGGGCAAGGGACAGCCCAGCAGATGGCGGTAATGCAACTTTTATGGATGCCGACTGCCATAAAACTCAACAGAAGAAGAAGATGAGTCAAGGCGGGATATATGTGTCCATGGCAGAAGATATCTCTTGTTATTCTCAAGAAAACGGCAGCAAGGAGCTATTTTTGTCTGGTGCCGATGTTCGCAAACAAAAGAACATGTATTGCTTGTTAGTTATCAAATCACCCACATCGGCAAGGCAGCCGTCAACAAGTCAAATATGTCGTCAGTGGAGTCTTGTGATTCGTTTGCTCGCGCCACAGGAAAGCGTCTTTTGTCAGACAGCCGTAACCTCTGCGATAATACTGCTTTCATTCACGACATTCTGGCATTTTACCTGAAATGTTACTCAATCTTGAGGTGTGACATTTGCGGTACAGATTTCCGTTAAAGAATTAGCAG
Organism: Chaetodon trifasciatus; assembly: GCA_037975065.1. NCBI lineage: Eukaryota > Metazoa > Chordata > Actinopteri > Chaetodontiformes > Chaetodontidae > Chaetodon > Chaetodon trifasciatus. Next base: position 1,940,435 of record JBBMOE010000002.1, on the reverse strand, counting down.
CAATTTTTAGTCCTTTTTTAGTGGATGTGATCAAGATACCATGTGAATTTGCCTGTGATCTCTCTGCTCTTGTTAGCTTCTTTTCATTGATGTGTGTGTTTGCATTGTATCTGAGGAGCGCTGATGGAGTGTGTGTGTTTGTGTGTGCACTTCCAGATACACCAAAGGGGGAAGTTGGCAGGGTTACAGAGGAAACACCGTTTGTGTTCGGTGTGTGGATGAGTTATTACCCTTTCCTGCTATTTACCCAGGGGACGGCCTCATGGTGAATTATGGTGCCCCAACTCAGTGCTGTTGTAAACGGTTTCACCCTTGACCTCAGTGCTGACGACTCCATAGATGAGGGAGGGGAGAAAACATTACCCGGACCAACAGTAGCATAATCTACGTCCAAACTGTTTGCTCTAGCAGTAATTACCACTCTGCCAGCTCTTCCCAGGGAGCTTTGTGAGGGCTTAACTCACGGCTGACATGCTCTCTATTAGAGACGGTGGATGTTTTACGAGAGCAACTAAAGAATCTGAGCCTTCTGCTTGAGCTGTTGTCCAGTCGACGCACAGAAACACAGTTTTGAGGATACGTGAAGGTGCGGCGATGGTCATCAAGGTTTTCGGCATTTGTCAGTGACGTTTAAACAGTGTCAGAGATAAATGAGAATGGCAAGAGTGAGGGGAAGAACAGCAGAATCACAGAATATAAACCTGACTTTATCAAAGAAGGCTCAGTGGAAGTCAGTCATTTGGGTTGTATGGGTTAAAGCAGCTGTGTGGGTAGCTGCTGACTGGAGGAGCTGTATTTGTGTGTGGGATAGCTGGTGGGTCACATGGCCTGAAAGACTCTGGACAGTGGAAGGACAGACCATTTGCTCCTACTGTACTGAGAGTCTGTTCAAGGGTGTTAAGGCAACCAGGGCAAACAACACTGCCTGACCTGCTTTTACAGCCACACACACACACACACACACACACACACACACACACACACACACACACCCACCACTTTGCAACTGCTCTTGTTCTCAACGACAGACAATAAATGCAACTGTAGCTCGAAGCTGCCAGCTTGAATTCCCAGATCGGCAGTATTAAACCGGACAAACAGTAAAAAGGTCAGTGGTCAAAGGTCACAGCAGCCTGACAAGATGGACCAATACTCCACCGTCCCTTAGACAGATCATGCAGTGTGTAATACACACACATTGACCTTTGACCCTGTGTGCACCTGCTCTCTGTGCAGTCAGCCATCAAGTGAAAAAAAGCCTCAATCATGTCACATCATCACTGTTGGATGAAGACCTTGTATATGTTAAGTTTTAGTGTATTTTTAGCTTTTTTTGTAAGTATTTCTGTCGTGTATTCGTTTGGGTTTAATGGGCAACGCGGGAGGGTACATAGCTCACATTGGCAGTCCCTTATGAGAAGTACAGAGAGAGTTGATCTAGCATTATGCAGAAGGAATTCGATATACTCAGCTGTGTTCACATCATAAACTGTAGAATAAATAGTGGACAGAGCTACTTTTCACTTTCCACTTCTCAGACCCAGGCGCTCTGTCCACTCATTGTACAGTCTGTGGTCACATGCTTAGTTGCCTGTGTACATGTAATATATCGTGTAACATACTGGACATACAGTACACTAGTTTTACATTCATTTACAGTATTAACTGTAGTCTTTGCTGCGATCTGAATCTCACCTGAACACCTTTGTGTTGCTGAAAGAGGAGTGAAATAATTCAGCTGTATGCTGTAAGGAGCAAGAAGTTTCCAACTTGGGAAAAAAGTTGGAAGAGATCAAATGACGGAAACATGTTTATTTGATGTGTGTGTTCTGGTGTTCACAGAAGGCCACATCCTTATTCTGTGGAGGCATGAGCGTAGAGCAGCTGGCTGACCCTTACAAACAACATAATATATAGAGCAACAGGCACATGGTTTTCTGGACAGCTGATATTGATTGAATTGAATGCTACGTATAAATTATGTTTTTTTTTTCCTCCTATCTTTGAATTACAACATTTTCATTATGAAAATGTGGCATTTCCTCAGGAGGTGTGTTGCTCGGATAGAAAAGACTTGTTTAAAGAGCGTTCAGTCGATTAAGCAACCAGGCTGGCGATGAAAATGAAATCAGATCAAACACAAAGCCCAAATAGGTACAGTAACATAGAGGAGAAGAGGAAGAGGATGAAGAGAAGCGGACCGTGAGGGAATGAGGAAGCAGAGGAGGGTTAGAAGGAGGAAATGGGAAGGATAGGAGGGAGGAGGTGATAAGGGCGACTCGGCCTCCGAGACAATGCGAGTAGAAAGAGGAGATGCTGCGCGAGCCTCCTGGGAGCCACCTTAACAGAGGAGGTCTAGACCAGTGGCTCCTCTCGCTGTCTGTTGCCACACACACACACACACACACACACACACACACACACACACACACACACACACACAAAACCAATCTGATTTCATAAAAGCAGCACTGGTTCCTTCGACCAACACCTTTCGGGATCACGATTCTCAATGAGCCCCACAAAATAACCATCATTTATCTTCAGGTGGTTGACATCAGTGATGACCTGCTCAGGTGCAAAATTTCAGGCTGTTTGAAACTCACTTTCGGGTCTGCTGATTAGCCTGTTTACTTCATTGTGTTGTGAAAATGCAACTTGTTATCAGCCCTCAGTCATGGACCTCTGGAAGCTGGGCCAGTTGTTGTTGCAGTTCCCTCTGACTGCCAACAGAGGATGATAAAAGTCATAAGTAACTTGTTTTCTATTTAAATACAGCATTTATGTATTGGATTACATTTAGGAATGTAAGGCTGACCAGGGCCATCTCTCTCTCTCTCTTTCTCTCTCTCTCTCTCTCTCTCTCTCTCTC
>JBBMOE010000002.1:1835938-1932603 GCA_037975065.1 Chaetodon trifasciatus | reverse complement strand
CCCCCCACCCCCCCATTATCATTCCTGCCCACCGATGGGCTCCCAGAACGCTATCTCCTCTCCATTTCCACTCCTGCGACAGATAAGAATGGAAATACTGACTTCATAGCTGACTGATTAAAGTGTCTGCCTTTCTTGATAATACACAGATAAATTATGTTTTTTTTCTTCCTCTTCTTCTTCTTCTTCTTCTCCCCCTCTCTCTCTCTATCTAGAAAAGGGTGGGGCGCAGCAGAAAGAAGAAAAACCCTCTCCTCTTTGCATTTCTCTTTCCTTTTGTGGAGATTTTTTTTTTTTTTTTGGAGGAGGAGGGAGATGAAGTGCAGAGAGGAAGAGAAGGGGGGATTGAGAGATTCTGTAGTGGTCATACGACTGGAAGAAGAGTATCGTGATGTGGAAGTGTATTATATTTGCAGATCATGTGGGCTGTAAAGATGTATGACACCAGCATGGGCACAAAGATCATTGCAGAATGGCCATCAGTACCAGGCTGAGGATAAAGAAAACTTGTATTACTGGCTTTTCGAGTCATTATAAAGGCAACAAGAGTGTCTGGAGGAGATGTGTGTGTGGTGGGGGGGGGCATAGACATAGAGATGGAGCGATAGAGAGAGAGTAGGGGCAGACAGGCCTATTTGCAGCCCAGTGAACTCCCACTGCAGCTACAGCCGTTTCCAGGTTGACTTTTTATCACTGATTGCTCCAGTTTGATACCAGGAAAGATCCCTGATGGATATGCTCCCTGCATCCAAATCCTGTAACCCATTTTCTTTTTATCCCCCCCCACACACACAGTAACCTCTATCTCCCTCCCCTCTCTTATCTTTAGCTCTCCAGCTCTCTGTCTGTCCAACTGAACTTCTGTCCTCCTTCTTCTTCCTCCTCTCACCTCTTCCTCCTTCCCATCAGTGCACCATCACTCCTCCTTCTCATCCTCCATCAGGATGGTGATGATGATGATGATGATGATGGTGGTGGTGGTGTATGCTGGGTGTCAATAGCTGGGTTTCCAGTCAATTAGTAGGTTGTGAGCTTTGACATACTGTGCTGAAGAGATTAATAGAAATGGCAGGTATCAGGAAACACTGACATCATCAGTCAAAAAAGTGTCATATACTAATCAGTTGTGGAATCAAATTAATAAAATTAACCACAATTATTGCAGCAATGTTTCTGCAGAATTTCAAGATCAGTGCATCACATAAAAAAAAAATACCCCAGACAGTAATAGCAGCAGTTCTGTTCTAAACATCACGTTTGTGGCCTTTTGGCTTCATTAGATATTCGGTGGAGTGGTAGGCGGAGAGAGACGGTTATGATGTGCAGCAAAAGTCTGCGGTGGAGTAAAACTGGTGGTGTCGTAGTTATATGGTATGTTTTTTAATGACTGGGCCTCTGGAACATCCTGGAAAATTTTTAACTTTGAAAGATTGCTTTTATTGCACTGCTGTTATATTTGTATGCAATATTTACACTTGTAATCATCATACACTGGCCACTGGTGTATTTTTATTTAGTGTACCCTCATTTGTATAAATGGGGCAGACAAAAACTGAATATTACAACCTTCATTAAGATCTGATTTCTTGCAGGGTTGTTGTAATTCAACATTTTGGGAAATGTGTGTATTTGCTGATTGATGCCAATCTCATATCTGTATGTTCACTATGGACCTACATCCAGGAGCTGGTTAGCCTAGCTTAGCGTAAAGATGGGAAACGGGGAAACAGCTAGCCTGGTTCTGTCCAAACAAAGGCAACAAAACCAAAATTCAAAGATTTTTATGGTTACGCGATTCTTACGCACTTTTATCTGGAACCAAATTTTCATTCCCAGCCCTAAACACAAACCCCTGAGCTAAAGTCACAACTAGTCCACTTAGCGGTATCTTCAGTAATAGCTGCAAAGAAAGTGTCATTTTCAAAATTAAACTTTATTTATATGTCAGCGAGGTCAGCGACCGCTCATGCAGGGAGATCAGTGAAAGCCAACAACCCTGAAGTGAAGATTTATTGAATCGTAAAATCTCATATTCTGCCCATAATCCAATTTGATTTTAATTAATTTTATTATTTTGATGCTGCCATAAAGCACAAAAGCTATACAAATGTTAATAAAAGTAATTAAACTGATTCCATCTACATCTCTACATAACAAAACACACTAAAACTTAATCCAGTAAAACAACAGCTCAGCATGTGTGCAGTGTACTGTACTGTACAAGTATTTCAATTAAAAGAAACAGTGATTTTAAATGATACCAATCAGCTTTTCCAACCTCAGATCAATTAATTATGGCATAGCAGTACATTTATTATTAGTCCAGTAGAAGCAGGTGGGTCGGTCAGTCATCCCTCCACTGAGCCAGTCAGATGTTGTGTTCTCCAGCAGGGAGCAGCGGGATGGAACAACATGCTGTTTGTCCGGGCCACACTAGCTGACCTTGATAGATTAGACCCAGAGAGGCTTTTCTGTCTGACACAGAGCAATGATAAGTCTGTGTGTGAAATAGTTTTTCCTCTTCTCAGAAATATGGCTGCGGTGTAGGCTGGGACACGATTGTGTGACTGCGTGACTGTGTGTGTGTGTTAGTCTGCTTCTACCAATCTTCCTATCTGTGCCTGCTAATAAGCAACTCCCCTCCCACTTCACCAGATCACGTATCTAAACACATTTTCTTTTCTTTTCTGGACGCTCTGCTTTGTTGTATGTGACCCGTTCTGTCTCTTCAACAGCGTGCGCGCTCCCGCCGCTGCATCTTACACATTAACCAGAATGAGGATGCAGAAAATCAGCATTCAGTTTCATTTGATACCAAAACCTAACTTGAGTTTTAAAAGCCAGTGCTCCGTTTTTTTTTGTCCTGTGAGTCCACAAAGAACAGGGAGTGGAAGGCTTAGAAAGAAAGAATTTGAAAGAAAGAAAATAGAAGAAAAAAAAAAAATGAAACAGTGATAAAAAGCCCAGATAAGAGAATGACTGTGTTGTGTAGGAGTTGATATCAATGTTATCTATCTGTCTTTTTTCACTCTGCAAGCCCTTCTGTTGTTTTTTAGGCCTTATCTTGCTGCACCAAAATGCCAGGAACAAAAAGGGGAGAAAGAAAGAAATTACCGTGCGGATTATTCATGGGGGTTGGCTGATAAAATGTTGATGCTGAAATTAAGACCGATGCAGGCCTTGTTTTTTGCTCTGCGAGTGTTTTTCATAATATTTATGTTTTTTTTTAATGTGTGTGTAAAGGTTTTTGCATTGTGGACAAGCTGTGTGTTGATAATTTCTTGCTGTTACTTGCTATTAGCAGATTAGACCTCATTTAACTCTTTATGCCCTCCCTGACACCAATTCATTACATGCACACCGTCTGTCCCCTTAAACACACACACATTCTGGTGGGCCCCGATAAGCTCAGTCCTCATTCTGTCGCTAATAGAGAGGCACAAACCAGCAGCGGACAGGTTTGAGTTTGAGTCCGTCGACAGCGGAGGCAGGAATTGAGTGCTGTAATTGGTCACTCCGTGCAGGGAGCCGGTGGCGTCCCAACAGAAGACGTGAAGACAGGCAGGTCAGCAGCTTGACCCCACTTTACATCTGAATCCCTAATTGCTCCTGTGCTTAATACAATAGCTCTGAATTCCCAGCTGACTGACTGACTCTCTCTCTGTGTGTGTGTGTGTGTGTGTGTGTGTGTGTGTGTGTGTGTGTGTGTGTGTGTGTGTGTGTGGATACAGTGTTTAGTATAATTTAGCATAGTAATCCCTCTTGCTTCCAAAATTGCTTTTATTTATACAAAGCTGCCCTGGAGCAAATTTAATGTTAGAAAGCCACCTCACTTATCAGCCTAAATCATAGTCTGATAATGACTGCAGTAGAAAAGCCGCCCCATTGTACTAACTGAGGTGCTGATGAGTTAAAGGACTGGTTCTTTTCTTGGTTTTTGCATGTAAAAATGTCTGTTTGTGGTTTTAAGAGGCGTTATGTACTGTAACTATTTCCTTCCTATTGATGTATAAATGTTGTTAGGTAGTAGTGTTTTCATTATCGACTTATTTCTTGATTAGTTTTTGATAAATCCTTCAGTCCAAAATGTCACAGATCACAGTCTCTCAGAGCAGGATGTCTGACAGTACACAAGTACAAGGGCAGTAAATGTTTGCTTGATCTGCTACTTTCTGGGAAAAGGACTAAAGGAGTTCCATACTAATAGCTAATTGGTTTGTGATGGAGCCCTCTGCGGTCTGTGTCCACAGGTAATGTATCACATCAAGAAGGAGTGACAGCAGATCACCTTTTCAAGAGTCAGACCTCCCTCTGATTCTGCTAGGAGCCTCCCATCCAGTGCTTTATTTAAGAAATGCATCAGAGGCATGCAGGATAAACATCTTTATGAGAGGTGGCCTTGTGGCTGCATGGTGTGTGATGACGTGGGGGCACCAGGGACAGTGACTCACTGACCGTAACCGCTCACTTTATGGATACTGATGTGCGCGGCCACAATGCAGCTTATTACTGCTTAAAGGGAATGTGAGAGAGCACATTTAAGCCCCCTTTGAGAGAGTTTTTGTGAGGGTACCTGTGTTGTAGCTAGGGGTGCAAAGTGTGGGAGCATTTCACTCTTAACTGGGCCAAAAAGGTCTCCATGCACAGGTCAACAGCTGGCTTTGGGTCACATGTCTCTTGACAGGTGTATGTGTATCATGGCTGAGAGACGAGTCGGATGAGATCTGTTGTTGGTTTTTATTATGCAGAGATGTGAGAATCCCCTCTCACATGCTCTGCACTGAGCACGATCAGAAACTAAAAACTGATCTCATGACTCGAGGGAGTCATATCTGATTTCCAATGGCCACCATGACTTCATCTTTACATTCTCCAGTGGTCAGTGTTTCCTTTTGAAACCTTTTGGATGTGATCTTCAAAATATTGAAGTGTCAAGCATGCTGGCCAGAAAGCACCAAAAACGCTCAGTGCAGAGACGCTGCGGGTCATGTGGCATATATGTGTGACCCGTAGCACGCAGGTCAACTGCAACTCACAGCTCGTAGCCAGTTGCACTTGAATGGCTGGCAGTAGTCTCGATATAATAAAGTGCTTCGTGCCTCCAAGCAGACCTGTTCTTGGTTATGGTGACCAACTTTGTCGTCCAGTCAGCCAAGCTGATATCATGGAAGAGCTTCACGAGTCCATCCGTTATGTCCTACACAGTTCAGTCAGCACTGTCTGTTGTTTTGCACAGACACAATGTAAATAATCTCAGGCAAACACAGTAAGCAAAGGTGTGTTTCATAACCACTGACTACACATTTCCGATTTTTTGCCACGCATGTGTACCTGCTTACCAGTTGGTAATCCCTGTGTGTGTAAAATAATTAAATGTGTAAATAAGACAGCTTTGGAGTTGTTAGAAAACATGCTTTTCCACCTTCAACAGAGCTAGATTACCTCACAGTTTTCACCGTGCTAAGCTAGGTTTAGGCTGGACATAACGAGGACGTTAATACACATTTTTGAACTGCGTCTGGGTAAAATGGCAAATGTGTGACTGTTCACAGTCTCACAGTCGCCTGTTCTTGTCATGTGGGCCTGTCTGGTGAGGCTTTAGCTCTATAAGTCTTTGCTCATTTGCATGAGAAGTGCTTGATATTTTATTGTAATTTTAGACAATAATGGCTCGCCCTTTTTTATCATGATGGAGTACACCTGTAGAAACAGGCTGGAAAAATCCATAACTGAAACGAGAGAATACTGTAGGAAGATTAATGAAATGAAATAAAGAGTGATGAACCATTAATTTGATGTCTTTGGAAAGATATTTTATTAGATTATATGTCTTATTTTCTAAGGTTAGATTTTATTAGGTTATTCCATCCGAGATTAGGATCTCTTATAGAAGAGGGACTTTATTTAGCAGTAAATTGTCTACCTGGGCAGAGGGAGAGAGATAATTTGAGAGCAGCTGAGACAGAGAGAGAAAGGGAGAAGGTGGTCCTTGTGTTTCACACTTGACCCTGTTTTTAACTGTAGGTCACCTGGCACGCTACCCTCTGTCCCCCCAACCCTGCCCTGCTAGCTCAGGTTACTCCTCTAAGTGTGTGTGTGTGTGTGTGTGTGTGTGTGTGTGTACAGGTACAAATACACAAAGTTTTACAATGCTTCTTGGAAATCAACATTTCATCAATTTAAATCAATATTATTGAATCAATCGGTCTATGGCCCATATTAGTAACTACTTTGAACTTCCGCACTCATGTAACATTAACAGGTCTCCAAATTTGCCAGCCTGCATTTCCACAAATGATTGCAGAGGCAGGATAAGGACATATCGGACATCGGCTGTAATTTCCTCCAGCTCATCGCGGTTTCCTTGCCCTTACCTCTTTGTGCCTCTTTGCCCCCTTCCCTCCACCTCCCCTTCTATCACCAGCAAGTCCTCTTGTCTGTGTATTAGTATTAGCAGCAGCAGTGTCCCCTGAAGTAAAACAATCTGCTGTAATCTATCAGCGTGTTATCGGCCCTATCTGAGAGCTGAGAAAGCCAGGGCCGGGGCTGTGGCGCCGCTCTCTGGAGCTGATAAAGTTTCAGAGTTCAGCGATGATGAATGTTAAGAAACTACACCCTCGTTACCGATGATGTGGACTTGGCAAAGCGGAGCAATGGGGAGGGTGTGTGGAGGTGGAAAATGGAGAGAAAGGGAAGAAGAGGAGGGTGGCGGCGGTGATGGGGAGGGCAGTCAGAGAGGAAAAAGGTCTTCTTGGCATCAGTTGTGGGTCGAGGGGTCAGGCCCTGGTGGGTCTTTTTTTTTTCCAACCACATACACCAAGTCTATTCTTTTCTTGGGTTTCTCCGCTCTAGGAACAGGGCTCACTTTCTTCTTTTTTTCCCACGTTTGATAATCTGGTTCAGTGTCAATTATGTTTTAACCTTTTCAGCTCTTACTTTTCCTTTACATTTGCCCTCTTTTCAAATCTTTTTTTCATTTATTTATTTTTGTTATCTGCTTATTCCAAAGCTTCATTGAAGACATCTGATGCTTATATATGAAATAATTTGATCTAATGTTTTTGTGGGAGTCATTCTTGCTCTTCTGCATCACTTTACTCCACAGCTGCCTCTAATTCAGCCTGACTTTTGTTTGGAAACGTTACATGCGTTGTCCTTAGAGCTGAAATGATTAGTTAATTAATTGATCAGCTGATCAAAAGAAAATTAAGCAGCAACTAATTTGATCATCAGTTAATTATGTCAGCCAAGCAAAGAGGCCAAATATTTATTAGTTTCTGGTTCTCAAATATAATCATATTAATTCAAGTTTTGGATTGTTTGTCAGTCAGAACAATCTGGAAAATTTAAAGGCATTTTTTCCTATTTTTGACATTTGGCACAACAAACCATGAATGGATTAATCACTGGTTACACCCCTGCTTGTAGTGGACACACCAGTGACCCTAAGATGGTTAACAAAATGTATAAAACAGCTAAATGGACCAGAAAAGTGCACAAAAATGAAAAAAAGATTTCACATGTCACAGATTTCATTTTGTCTTTACCTTTTTGTTTTAGCAAGAAACCTTTGGTACTGAAGACATTTTCCCTAAAATTGTGATTAAAATGTTCTTGTATCAGGAACATTAACTGGTTGATTTGATTCTCAACATCACTTAGACCAGGTGAAACACTGTCAGCTGACAGAGTAACAAGTCGTCCAACACCTACAGAGTATCCTAATATTTCATTGCAGTGTTTTGCAGTACCCCTTTTTTCACTAAAACTTCATTACACCAACTACAATTGAGAATGTCTCATTAAACCTCCTGACCTTTGGATGAAAATGGAGCTACCTTCCACACCCCGCCCTCCTTTGTTGTGCTAAAGAGTTACCTACCTGCTGCCCTAACCGTGTGGCGTTGGTATCAAAGTTCTCATCGGCTGCCAACTGTGCGGTCCATCCGTCCCAGTGAACACATCGACAGCTTCTATCTCACAGCCATCGGACTGTCAGGCCTCAAAGTCCCCCCGATTACGATGTCGGTGATAAGAGAGGTGGTTCACAAAAGCAACGGTACAAATGGCTGATAAAGCATTAGCTAGTTAGTCGACTGATGATTAGGGGCTAGTTCAAATGGGCCATATCTTTTACACCCATGCTTCTCAAAGCAAGCCACAGTGGTTGAGCATGCAGTGGACATCATATTTACAGAGAGGCCACTTAAATGATAAATCAGGCATTATTGTAATTATTTCCTAGCAAATTTCAAGCAAAGTTCAGTTTATTTATATACTAACTTTCTTCTGTATGGCTCCTGGTAACAAGCCATTCATTTCCTATTGAAAACATACATCTTTAAAAATGTCTCACAAATGTGTAGTTTCATTTTTTGGGAAAAACAACAAACTTGGTTATTTCCTTAGACAGTTGGACACTGTAGTTTTCAGAAAAGAAGGAAGTAGTGTGTTTGCTGGGACAATAGTTTAGCACAATTGTGAGTATTTGGGGCAGAAGGGTGTGAATGTGCTTTTGGGTCAAAATAAAGTACACGTGTGTGTTCATGGTAATGCGCAGCGGTGTGGATCGTTTGTGTTTTTAATTGTTTTGGGCAGAAATGGAGCTCTGACACAGAGGAATAATATCAGGCTTTGATACACCAACAGTACTTGGTAGTAGATACATCCACTGTTGGCTTTGCTCTTTAATTGACTGTGGTCATACTGGACAGCCCCCAGTTTGAATGAATGTGAAGCAGAATGTTGATAGAAAAAACAAATTTGTTAACTTCCTTTTAAAAAAGATTGTTTTTCTGACCACTGTCTTCTTTGTATATCCATCATCATCTTCTGTATCCAATGTTTGACTCTTTGACTCACACACACGCACACACAGACACAAAGGGAAAGCGATGTGATTCTCAGTTCTTAAGCACACAAAAGGAGACTGAAAATGTGCAAAAGGGAGAATGGGGGGAACCATTGTGATTGTGACAAAGTTCATGAGCGTATAATAGCAGTTAATGCGTGGTGGGGCGCGGGCAGCTTTGTTCGCCAAAGTGCCGAGCTCTTAATAGAATCTGATAGATAGACGCCTGTCTCCTCAGGCCTGTTAGGGGGGCGTTGGGTTGGGTTCCACTCATCAAACCAACAGTCTCTCTCTCCCTCCTCTCTCACTCCTCTCCTTGTCTTACTGTCATTCTATGAAGGAATAATTTGTCAATAATTGGCCGTGTCATTCTCGTCAAGACGGTTTGATAAAGTGGCGGCTCTTCGGGGGCCGGGCCGGAGAATATCTCAAAAAAAAAAATAAGGGAAGCGGAGAAAAGGCAGCATGTGGCAGCAGATCTGGGGCTGCGATAGGGCCATTAAGCGCTTTAGAAGTATTTTAGCTGAATTCACACAAAGCAAAAATAGATAAATAAATAATGAAAGAGGAAAAAGTGGAACGTCAACTGTCAGGGAAGTGATACAGACTTTAAGAAATCATTTGGGAGGGTGAAAGATAAAAGATTATCCCTCTTTCTGCCAACTTATTGCCTCCTCAGCCATCGCTGAGGCTAATTCGCTTACTCAAGCAATCATGCGGACACACTGTGTGTGTGTGTGTTGTGTGTCTGCGTGTGTGCATGTGTGCGACGTGTGTGCGTATATACCACAGCCACATTGCCTTCAAAGTGCTGCTGGGAAGTGCTTATACCAGCAGCACTATGTCTAAACGTGTATATGTGTGTGTGTGTGCGCGTGTGCGTGTGGTGCATGTTGCTTGTGTGAATCTGATCCTGCCTCCGTCCACATCACTCAGCAGTGTATGGCATCCATTATCTGCTCCACTGTAAGGGGCAGGAATTTTCCAGAGATATCCCAGAATGCTTATTATCTCTGAAATATCTCTGGATGGCTGACACCCATCTGATTGGCTCAATCGGCCTTCCCAGGCACATTCCTCTGACCCCCCCTAACCCCAATGACTGCAGTGCTGGGAGACCTGTTCTTATTCTTGAGCTTATGCCCATGTGAGAAATAATATCAGAATAGTCGCCGCACTAATCCTGCCATACCCAGAGAAACAAAATGTGGAAACGAAATTTAATACAGTACAATAAGAATGATAATAATAATATAGTTTCAGTTAAAAGAGAAGTGACATCTTACACCAGTTATTCAATGCTGCACTTGAATTTCACAAATATCAAGCATGGTTCAAACTCCACGAACTGGATCCTACATTTCCCATAATGCTGCTCATTAGTATCTCTACATCAGAGCCTACCTTCCTGGTAAACACCCACATTTTTCATAGATCAACACCCTTTCTTTATAGTCTTAAAGCCTTGATGGCGTCGGCATGAAATCACCGGGCTCAACAAAAAGCTCCCCCAGACCCGCAGAAGACAACTTTTTCAAAGTAGCATTAACCTGGAGTAAGCTGACCTTTCGTGTATCTGATGAATTCGAGTGTCCCTTTTAAGGGGAGTTGGCTCGTTTTTTTTTAAGAGGACGATCAATCGAACTACAAAGAGTAATTTGAGATTATTTTAGCCATGTGCTCACTTGGGTCTTCACAGACAGAGTGCTGTAAAAACCCTTTGAAGTTGTATGAAATGTTATCAGTGAGCCAAATTTAGCATAACAGCTGTAAGTACCATCTTTAAATATGTTGAAAAGAACATGGATTTGATGTCCTTAATCACTGTCATTGTAAAGACATTACTGTCAGTTCATATCGCTCTTGGATGTGGGTTACATTGCAAAAGGATTAGAACATGTAAAGTTCAGCATAATGCAGCCAGGTTTTCTTGTAGCATCCACACATTTTGTCTGCGTCTGTACGTACAGATAACACTGGTGATGTCAGTAATTAGTTTGGTGTTGGCCTGTAGTGCTGTAACCCATCAGTGGCGGTAAAAGGGTGATTCCCCCGGCATCAGTTGAGGGATCTGACCGATAACAGGATAACAGTAGGTCGGGTTCTGCGTAGCTTTTTTGGCTGTCAGGCCTCAGCAAACCCACACTGACCTTTCAGTCAACTGGTCCCGCTTTGCATACCTACTCACCGTTTCCCTGGCATGCAAATGGGGAGAGATACAGAGCTGGCTTCCTAGGAGTGGGGAAGGCCTCACTCTGAGCTCACAGTGCGCTCTGATACACACACACACACACACACGGCTGCTCTTGTTAATGCTGAGTACTAATTTGTCATTAATCATAACTGTATAACTATTCATGCATACAGTGAGTTCAACCTTTTGACACTTTTCTGAAGCCATCATCCTTCTTTGTAATGTCCCACCCCGTCCATGCTGTGATTGGTTTGCTTCACAAAAAGTGAAAATGATGAGCACATTGACTTTATGAAAAGTCAATGTCTGTCTTGTGTTTTGCCGCTTCAGCTGCAAACCTTGACTAACAGTGAACTGGCGTGGCCGGGCTCAGTGGGCTGCTCTCTCTGCTCTGCCTCGGCTCAGATGGCTGACTGGTCATGGCGGTAAAGGTGATCTGTTGTCCCGGTGCTCCTGATGGCCAGTCCAACAACTGATTTCCAACCCTGACAGTATGGGGCCTGTACTGGGTTTTAAAATATAAAGTTAGTGTAGTATGTATATATGTAGTATATGCAGCTTTAAACACTGTGAATACAATGACAGAGAGGACAGGTGTCAGTGACTGACTTATGTAATACAGTTTATAGTAGAATTACAATGTTATCTAAATGTCATCAAACCAACAGGTCGTGGTCTAGCCTATTGACAAATGAGTTCAAGCAACATTTAATCTTAAAGTAGTTGCATACTGTATTAACAGTGTTAGTGTTAGAGCTAAATTTGATGCAGCAGCTTTGGTTATTTTTAAAGGAAGTTTTTCAAGCCCATCATCTGTCACGTGTACTTTACATGACTAAAGACTCTTTTCCAAAGGGAGATTTTAGGTGTCCTATCATCCTGGCAGACCCTGGTAGCAGTTGGTTTCGATGCTTATATAAGAATTTCTTTTTCAGGAAGTGTTTCATCTTATTCACACCTTAATGTGTCTTTTACTATCTCCACAATGACTGTGTGATTTTTCAGTAAGGGGAAGTTTGTCACGGACATTGATCAGAACTACACTCAGTTTCTCATTTCAAGTTTCTGTGATGGACAGTTTAGTCCTCCTGCCCACCACTCTAAAACCACAGTGTGGCGTTTTAAAGCGAGGAGGAGGTAACCCTGGAATCCAGCATTCATTATTCATCAACAGATAGCACTTCCACAGCACGGCCCCTCAGAATGTAAGGGCCACGGTGGGCAAAAGCTGAGTGGGTGTGGGAGAGGGTAATGCTAATAGTCCCTATCCTCAGAGAGTGGCTCTCGGAAAAGGGAGACATCTATCGCTCTCATCCCGCTGCTTTTATTTCACTTTCAGCTCATCTTAAATTTCCATTATTCACCACAAAAAGCCAAGCCAAGCCTTTTCACAATGACCGTTTGACACTGATGGGCCCCTCCTCCTCAACATACACGCACACACACACACACACACACACACACACCCACACACACACACACACCTCAGAGGACCATGTGGAGGACTATTATTAATCATGCTCTTATCAGCTCCTCACATCTTCGGCGCTATTTGCTGTTTAATCACTAAAATAATACGAAGGGGAGGGTGGCGGTGCCGGGGTGGGGGTGTCGGGTTGCTATGGTGACCAAATGGAAAAGGTCAGACGTAGTTTATCTTATCAGTGATAGGGAATGGTTACTAATTACAGATAGGTACTACCAGCGCTCGGTCCACCGGGCCCTGCCTTAAAACACTATCAGCAATCCACACCGGCCTGATATTAAAATTATCTCTTAAGTCATCCACACACACACACACAGTCTCACACACACACACACACACACACACACACACACACACACACACACACACACACACACACACACACAACTTGGTTGGGCTAGGCTGCATGACTCTGAAACCAAGAAGACATCAGACCAGACAGGGCAAGGCCAGACCAGGCTAAGAAAGACAAGACATGATGCTATCGTAGGTGCCACCTAATGACCAGAGTCCACCACAAGTTAATCCAGTGGACAGAGAGATGACTGGACGATTCAAATTCACCAAGACTGGCTTTGAACAGGACTGATCCAGACTTCTGACCTCTGTTTGGCACGGCAGCTGAGAAGAAAGTGTCCTTGTTTCCCTCGTGGTGCGTTCATGGACGCTGTGACACAGAGGTTTCAAAATTGCAGCTGCTCAAAAGCATCACAGTTAGCAGCCGTGCAGTAAAAAATGTGAAACAGTAAGAAAACGGATCTTCAGAGAAATATAATATTTCTGAAGAGTGAAAGGAAAACAAAGGTGACATTTTTTTCGTTATGATTTTGAGTTGAAACGATCGATCGATTTATCAATTAAAAGAAAATTATTGTTGCTAATTTTGCAAACCTTTTAAAACAGTCTCCAGATCCAGCCTATTGGATGTGGGCAGTCACACCTCTCTTCTGTTTCGTATCGTTGTAAAGTATTCTTGGGCTGTGGGAGATTGTAAGGGCCACGTTTCTGACATGTTGTCTGACATTTCATGATAATGTCTCATGGAAATAATTAGTTGCAGTTGCAGCCCTCGTGATTACCAAATTTCAGCTCTCGACAAGTGGATTTTCCAAGCATTAATAATCAGAAACATATTGTGATGGACGGTATGATGCTTTGGACAATGAGTGGCCTAAAAAACAAGGAAATCTATTGAGTTGTATCGCGTGTGTTTGGTCATACTGACTCCTCAGTGAACGCTTGTGAAACGTCTGATAAACATGTTCACTAACAGTTTACAGCAGTCTTTTTTTAGTAGCCCGTCGTTATAATTTTAGCAAATAAACCTCTCCCATGAATAATTGCTCTGGTCCAAAGATTGTTTACATGGCAGGTGGTGAAATTACTCACAGTGAAGCATGCAGAAGCCATTTATAATGTCACTTCTGTACACTGCTGACAGATGGAAACAGTGGAGGATGATCTAGTCAACAGGGACCAAACCAATTGTATATGTATGTATGTATTTATGCGTGTATGTATGTTATTAGTATATATGTATTCACATAAATTTCTCATGTTTGAGAGACTGGAGACCTTGTTACATATCTTAAATTGAGCATCAAAGGTTTTGGATTTAACTTGGTGTCTATTAGCTTATGGAATGTTTCATCACTGATATTTTGAGGCAGGAGTGGGTGTATTGAGGTCGTTACGATTAATGAGAGCTCTGAAAAAGTAACATTTTCACATATGAGTCAAACTCCTCCTGAACATTTGTGAGTCACCTCCAGTTTGTCCTGCTGGGTACAAACGCGATTGGCCGCCAGTCTGACTATGAAGCAAGAAAAGTGTTATTTGTGAATTGAAGTGAGCTCCTGGAGGAAAATCGAACCTCTCGATTTGACAACATGCATAGTTTGTCAAAGCAATTAGTGCAGAAATACTGTGAATACTGTTGGTCGGACAAAACCTGTGACATTTAGTAACGTTGCCTCGGGCTGGGAATTGAATGTGATGGTTTCACGTGTTGTGGCCTAAATGGCGACTTCATTAATTGAAAATAAACAGGCAGATTAACTGATAGCGAGGATAATCATTCGTTGTTGCCCGAGGTGTAATACATACGCATGTAGGAGGTTTGAAAAATCCGAAAATATGAACAGATTTTCATTCAATTCAGTTCACTTTTATTTATGTAACAGCAAACCACAACAAAGGTTATCTCATGCCACTTTTCACACAGAGCAGGTCGAGATCACACTCTGAAGCTCAACTTTTGTCCGCTGACCGCAAAAAGACCTTTTAAATTGTCTAGAATGGTATATTTTTCAAAGAGTGCTGTCTTGATTGCATATTATTTGTACAGTGGATGTCAGCATTGATAGATTCTTCAAACATGGCGGTGACAGATGCAGCTCCGGTGTGTGCGTGTGCATTTGCATGTGTGCTTTTGTGAGTACAAGTGAGGAAGAGACTATTTCTCTGTGTCCTGCCTGCCTGTGTTGTGTTTGTGTGTGTGATCTTGTCTCTGCACCCTTCCATTTATCATCTTTGACATTTGGCTGTACTCCCCCTCTATCTGACCATCATCTGAGGAAAGCACATTTTTCCCATCAGAAATCCCGTTGTGACTTTTTGCGTTGGGGGGTGGGCGCTGATACTTCCTTTGGCAAGGCAGAGAGATACATAGATGTGAGCGAACGCATCTTCTCTCGGCTCTGCTCCTGTGTGTGTGTGTGTGTGTGTGTGTGTGTGTGTGTGTGTGTGTGTGTGCGTGCCTGTGTGTGTGCGTGCCTGTGTGTGTGTGTTTTCTCCTCCATCAGTGTGTAAAAGTAATTGTGTATGTCTGGGCTTGCATACTTGTGCGTGCGTATGTTCGATCAGTAGAGTAGTTATGGATATGTCACACTCTTAACATGGATGTTATCTGGGCAGTGAGGGTTCCAGTGATGCCCTGCCTCTTGAAAATACCCCCTTTCTTTGCTGCTGCCAGCCATGCAGCGGGTTATATTTAACCAGCTATCTCCTTTACATCCCCTCTCCATGCTCCACAGGGCTATCGCACCAACACTGCTGCCACCATCTCACTTTATTTTTATTTTTATTTTAAGCCTTGTGACAGGAGGCGGAGATAACAGATGCAAAGCCAAGTTGTGAGTGGCGTACCCCCCCCTCTCTATTTCTGCTCTCTCTCCAACAACGCCCTTCTTTCCATCTCTCTTTTCCCTTGTTTTTTCTTTTGCTTTGCTTGTCTGTCTCTTTATCTTTATCACTTTTCTGGCCTTTTATCTCTCCCCACCCCTCCTCTCTCTCTCTCTCGTGGTATTTCTCTTTACTTCTCAGAGAGGGTTTCCTGGTAGAAGCTTCCTCTTCTTGGCAGTGGGAGAGGCAGATGTGCAGTAGGCAGCCGGAGATCACACTGATGTACAACACTGGGATTCTGTCATGTGGAACGATGGCATATTGAATTTTTTTGTGGCTTGATCGGTGCTTATTTATACATCTACCCTACGCTACACTTGACTTCAAGTGCAATGTGAGCATTCAAAACAGTTGTAAACCTATTAGAAAACAGGATGTTAAGCATGTTAGAAAATAACTATTGCTGGTAACCATTTACTAGAGCTAGACTGATATATCATTCAATGACTGTACCCCTTGTCTGTGTCTTTGTTTGCCATGAGTCATGTGCAAGTAGATACACAATGTCCAGCGTAGCTCAGGTGTTACATTAGCCTGTCAAGCTAGTGGTTAGTAATGGTTGAAATAAAGCAAACATATTGCTTCAGGACTTGGTTTTGCGTCTCAGATTTGGTAGTATGAGCTGGTTTCAGTTGGTTTGGGTCATATAGACTCTGGTACAGGCTGAGTTCATGTCCCAATGTTAGGCCTGTGCTGAACTCTAATGTGCGTTAAGTCTGGAGAAGGAGGAAGTGTTTAGCCCAGCTTAGCATAAAGACTGGAAGGAGGAGGGACATAGCCAGCCTGGATCTGTTCACATTTAAGAAATTCACCTTCCAACACCATTAAAACTCACTGATGAACACCAATCCTGTCTGATTGACCTGTACACAAACAGAAACAGAGCACTTTATGGTTTTTGCAGGTTTTTTTTTTTTTGCTGCAGCTACTGACAAACAACAGCCAGGTCTGAGGTCACAAAGTAAGGTTGCCAGGTTTGGTACAGTTTATGGTGTGTACAGAAACCTAAACCAAAACCTGTGCTCACCGACCGTGTCAAGCAACATGTTATAAGTGGAGACGCTGCAAGTGCTCTGTAAATGAGTAAACTGGTGTTCTTGAAGAAAGAGGACTAGCAAGAAAGTCCCTGTATGATTACAAATCAGCCTTTCTACATTTCTGTGTACAGATTAAACAAATGAGATGGAATGTATAAATAGGTGAGCTTGATTGTGTTGCTTTGTGAACTAGACCGTAACCAATGTACAGTACAGTTATATTTTTATCCTCAGTTTCTGTATCATTTCTCTCTAATTCTGTGTGCAACCTTCTAAAGGACACACAGTAGCTGTGCTACTTAGACGTGTGTGGCGTTTTTTTTGAAAGAAATAATTACAGGTGTATTATTGTATAAGTAATGTGACATTGATTTCACCACCACATACCGTATGAAATATAGACATTAATGACGAGGAACAGAGCAGATTAGGGAATGCTTTAAACCTGTGACAGCAGAGACGTGTAATTTGAAACTTAAGAAGTGCTCCTGAAATCCAATCTGCGAACAATTACTTATGTTGAGAAGAGCGAAATCAGACCTTTAAGATGATTTATGTCCCTTAATTAACGGAACAGAATCAACACCGCATTGCGAAAGGAATATGTATAGTGTATCCAGAATGTAGTTTTCTGTATGTTTTTTGTAGGTATTTTGTCGACTTTACACATACACACACGCACGCACACAGTCACCCTAACCTCTTCTTGTCTAACCCTAACCTTGACCCAACAAATTTAATGATAGACATTATGGGGACTTGTGTTTTCTCCCCAAAAGATGGCAAGTCCCCACAATGTGTGTTTGTAGACAGATTTGTGTCCTCACAACATGAGTAATACATGTCCCCACACACACACACCACACACACACACCATCCCCCAGGGCAGTTCTTGTTCTCAGTCGTGTTTTCGTCTCTATTTGCCCGAGCTGTTTTCTCTCCCTCCCTCGGTGTGTTTAGTCTGCGCGAGCGGCAGAAACATCTGCGTGTGCTGGTCGCTCCTGTGGAGATGCACAGTTGGCATGAGTTTTCAGGGCTGACACTCGGATAAAAAGCGAAGGCCGTGGTACTTCAGAGGGTGATCAAGAGGAGGAGGATGAGGAAGGGGGAAGATGAGTAAGTGAAGCTAAGCAGGGAAAGATAAGAAGTTAGTGAAAGGGAAGAGGAAGAGAGAAGCCAGGAAGGTTGGAGAGCAAGACGAGGCGAATGAAAGGAAGAAACCTGGAAAAGAAATGTGAGAAACCACGAGGGAGGTTTTTATTTTTAAAACAACAAATGATTGTAGGCACTTTCATAGATAATAAACAGACTCTTGGTGATTTTTGTCTTCAAATGCCTCTTCAGTTGAGGATTTTTGTTTTCTCTTTGTGTTAAAAAATTTCTCTCGTCAACATCCGCAGCATCGCTGTGATGTGAACACAGAGCTGGTTCATGTCAAAGATGTGGTGTTCAGAGCTGCTCAAACAGGGAGGAGGAGTGAGGGAGGACCAGAGCAGAGGGAGGCTCTCTCTCTTTCCTCCTGCATACCATTATAATCTCTCATCTGCCTCCCGTCTTTATTCAGGGTTGAGATCAAGGAGAAGGGACTGAGTTCAGGCTTATTATATCATGCACACACAAGCCGTACAGGCAAACACTAATCACGTTCAATATACACAAATTCATGATAGCAGATTCTCCCACACACTGTCCACAGCTAACTTTGTTATTAGCCAACTGTGGTTGCAGCTTGTGTAACAATATTTAAGGCCTGGTGACACCAGCATTTCAATGTTTTGCAGCTAATTCAATTCATTCCAATGAAATCACCGTGACTTGTGTATTGCCTCGCGGAGGTTGAAGTAAATCTGTGCACATTTGTTTTTGCTCCAGCTGACTATTCTCAGGGAACATGCAGCCTAGCTTTGCTGTCACCTACTTTGAATTAGCCCTAAAAACTATAAACTGCTCCACAAAAAAGCAAACCTTTGCAGTCTCTTTTGAGACAAGATTCAGTGGCATAAATCTTTAAATAAGCTGTGTGAATTTATTGTCTCATTAGCGGCTAAGATACGTGAAAAAATGAGGCTAATGACATACATATTAGTGTTAAGAGTGCCAGTTAATGCTTAGTACTGTGAGCAGTCACGTGGATAACTTTTGCTGTGACACCTTCTAGTGTTACCAGGACCTTTATACTACATATATTTACACACACACACACTAGGTTCATTAGGTCACAAAGAGCGTTAATGTCACGTAAGTGCAAAATATGGCGTTATTAATGCATTAAAGCAAATCAATTTTAACGGCATCATTTTTTTTAATCACGAGATTAACGCTCTTTGTGACCTAGTGAACTTGTAGTTTTTTATAAGCTGTGGCCACTGCTAGTAACGTTAGAAAAACTACAGGATCTGATTGTAAACCGGAAACAACAATAGGCACGCCCCACGCATGTGTTTGGTCTTGCCTGCTCGCTAGCTGTAAAAGAGTAGGCTACCGGTTTGTGTGGATGTCAAGTGCGAAATGCTGAAATGGATGTGAACAAGATTCTGAATGGAAAGTTTAGTTTCAAAAAGTTTCCAGATGGGTTGACTGACAAGACCAAAGTTATCTGTGTGTATTGTTGGTGTGCACTGAATTATCACCGTAGCACATCCAGTCTGAAATACCACTTGATGGCCAAACACACGGCTAATGCGAATTCTCCGCCGCCTCCTTGTCAAAACCAGGCGACAATGGATGGCTTTCAACAGAGGCAGATGGATGCTATTATGTTCAAAGGAAACTTAAGAAAGGAAAGTTTAAGCCATGGTTTAACTGCACTATAGGCTGAGTCCTAGTTTACAATGATGTGCGCTTTGTAACTTTATCTTGTATCACCCTGTTTTGATCCCTTAGAAAGGGTTGTTGAAGGGGCTTTTTTGTAACCAAGTATTTATTTTTTTGTCATCTGTTTATTGACAGTGTTAAATTGTGTGAGATTTGATTCATTCAAATGTGAATGACTGCTCAAAGTGAGAATGTTAGTGTGAAATAAAACACTACACGTCGCTGTTTTCAATAAAAACATTTTCACAAAGCAAGCCTATCCACTTTTCCATGTTGATAAGAGTATTAAAATGATAATTAATGGGACATTTAGAATAAATAAAAATGTGCGATTAATTTGCGATTAATTGTGAGTTAACTATGACATTCATGAGATTAATCGCGATTAAATATTTTAATCGATTGACAGCACTAATATATATATATATATATTTTTTTTTTTTTTGAGTGAATCTTCATTGAGCTAATAGCATTTGTGCTAACTTATGGGTCTACCAGGTAAAAACAGCTAACAAGAGCTCTTGTTATTGACACTGTATGAGGCACTGACACAAGCAGCCTTGTTTACAGTGTGACTTTATCTGTCTGCTCTTGAAAAACTTCCGTAAACATGAAGGCTGTAGAGTTTTTTTCAACCTTCAGAGAAGCATAAAAACCCTCAGTTAAAATTCAAGTCAGTCCTTAATATATACAAAATTAGAGTCAGTGTATCTCGTGTGCACCCAGTGTTTGCCATCCTTGGTGTATTTTTACATATGGGATATGGGCAAGTCACACCTGCATTGTTGAATAAGAATCAGGCCATGAGAATCATACTAGTGCCAAAGAGCGTCTGCAGTATAGACCTTGTGAATGAATCCCATCAATAAATTTCACAGCCAAAACCATTTCAGATACGGGAATGACCTTATTTCACCAGTTTGTGTGTGTGTGCGTGCAAGTGCGTGTTTGTGTAAGTGTGCGAAAATTCTCACCATTTTGCTCAAGGCCAAGTCTCTTTTTATCAACGGAGAGGAGCAGAGATATGGAAAGCAACTGTCTCTGATACGATTTAAGGATGGAGCGATGATGGTTAGACTTCACATACTGGATGACCTTGTGTGTGTGTGTATGTGTGTCCAGTTCTCTTGACCTCTCTTTGGTCCATGAAACCCTTATTTTAAGTCGTTGAAATTCTGCGATATGTGATTACATTGCGCTGATAATTCTGTATATGTGAGTGCGCACCATTCTTGTGCGAGTGTGTTGGTTCCCACTGGTCACGGTACTTATCAGCAGAGTATCACCACAGTTTGCTACAGTTTCCAGAGGAGTCGTGGAATTGTTCAGCAGTGGGAACCCTGCTGTGTGTGTATTTGTATGTATCAACATTGTAGCCCTTCTCCGCTTCTGGCCTTGCCTGGCTGTTGGGTTTTTGGAGCGGGGACGGGGTGGGGGGGCGGCGGTGGGGGGGGAGTAGTGGTGGTGGTTGTAGATAGGGAGGGATTCAATAAGTAGTTGAATCAACCTCTCCTCCCCCTGTGGATCTTAGGACGGTGGGAAAGTTCAAATCTGCTGCTATTTTCTATCTTTTATCAGTCGGGCTTATCGGCTGGCTTTCTCGTCTGCATGCCTGGCTTCAATAGTCCAGGGTCTCAGTTCAGGCTGCGTGGTAACTGCTCTCTGTGTCCCTCCCTCCAAACGTCTCCCCTCGCTTTCTTTTTTTTTTGCTTTTTGAGACACCACCTGTTCTTACCCCCTTTTTTCCGCCTCTGCATTTTATTATTACTAGTCCTTTAAAAAACAAAGAGCGTGTTTGGTATCAGTGTTTCATTCTTTTGAGGATTTTGGACATACAGCCTGTTAAGAGAAGCAGGTACAGATCAGTTTATACTGTTGATCGTACTGTGTCTGCGATGCCTGACCTCCCTCTCGCTCCTCTCCTGACATTCGCACATCTAATCAGTGAATTAAGGATTTATTTTGACCAAACCAGAGGTGGTGATTGTTAGAACAGTGGCCAGACTAAATAAGATGGATTTGGGGAAAGTTATTTTGTATCTGCAGAGTTTGAATGAAGCGTGTTTAATGATGATCTGCGAGGTAAAATAACAGTTTTTGTCCATGGAGTCTTGTGACTTTGAGAAAATGCTGTTTTTCAGTGCCTTCCATGTCATGTGACTCACCTGTTGTCACATTGGAAAGCTCTTTTCCTTCATCGTTCTTTTCTTCACATTTTCCGTCAGGCTCTGTGCCATTTGGTTTTATCAAAGAAATAAAGCCAGGAGAGTGAAATGTGCACAGGAAGATTGCACAATCTGCAGCAGAGGTTCTTTTTTTCATGTTGATTCCTGTGGCAAAATAAACACATTTGTCACAGTCTTTTGCTTTTCTTGGTACAAAATTTAAATTCCTGTGGACACTTTTCGCCGTGCATACCACACATGTCTGCGTCCACCTTTGTCTCAAAACAATCCAGGGAAAACTCTGCGTCAGTGTGCAGCGAGACATCTGTCACATACATTATACATACATGCAGAGGCGGCTTTCTTGTAACAGCGAAGCCAGACGAGCTTGCGTTGTAGTATTAAGTTTGACACAAAGCATCGTGAAAAAAATGTTTTCCACAAATCAGGCTAAATGTTCACAGTTTCTTTTGACTGTCCCTTGATACTAAATACTCCAACACTGCTTGTGGACCAGCCACAATAGCCAGTGGAACATGCTAATGCCAAATTCAACAGGCCAACCTGTAAAATAAACAGTTAATGCCTCGTAGCACCATTCTCTCTGAATATGTAGGTTAATGTGAAACATGGAGAGCTTGTGCCTTGGTGGCAATGACATAACATGGGAAACGGAAAAGGGAAAAGTTTGATCGGATTGAATTTAAATGTGTGACATGAAGGCTTTTCTTTTGAGAAATATGAGTATGGAACGTACACACACTGTCATTGCCTTACAGTCTTATCATAATGCGCACATGTTCACTTTCCATTAGATTTTCCGAGGAACACACCACTCATTTTCACTGTATTCAAACTGTAGACTGCTGTTCCTCTGTGATGTATGTGGGAGTGAGGCGTCCTTGAGGAACATGAAACAGTCAGGCAGGCTGAGTGCGTCTGAAGTGCTGCCAGAGAAGAAACGGTTGTGAAACAGAATACCAGAGGAAAGACTTGATCCAACACATCAAGAGGTTTCTCCGCTCTACGCATTATGCAGGAAATGTATGAGACTCTTCAGTGATATCGTGGTAAATAAAAAGGTGGGCGCTTGATTTGACACCAGAAATGTATAAAACTAACACCAAATACATCTTTTTCAGTCATACATGGTTGTCCGTTGATTAGTGTACAGTATTCATCACTTTGCTTCATCCCTCACTCCAAAGTGCAGTTCTTGGAGAACAATCCTCGATTACATGGGAGTTGTGTATAAGTGAGATGTACAAAAGAGGCGGAACAGATGTGTTGTTCAAAGATAGAGAGAGGTGACTTGCTATTAGTCAGAAGATGATGATGGGATCTCTCTATCAAAGGTGATGAAATCTCCAAAATGTTATCACACTACCTCAGTAATGTGGTTCGGTTTTGACACATTTAGTGTTGTTCCTCAACGGTACCGTGATCATTTTCTGTTTTCTGTTTCTGTTTTTTGTGTTTCCTGGAGAGGAAGGTTTTCAGTAGACCCATGCTGAATCCTTTATAGTGTTAACTCAGCTGTTTCCAGGATCATTGAACAATTTTCCTTTGGATTTTTTTTTTTCACTGCACTGACTCCTTTTAACTCACTGGTTGTTACTGTAAAGTCCATCTCGCCGCCATTTCACCATAGAAGTCCCTGATCCCATGTTACTTTATGAAAAAAAATTATCCCAATGAGTTCCACACGTTAAAGTATGCTGGTTGTGTTGGGAAAAAGAGAGCTCTCTTATCAAGAAACATCAAAACCGAATTTTATTGGTTACATAGAAACAGTGACTGCATTACATTGGTTGTCCTGCAGAGAGCCCCGACAACTATATTTTTCAACCATAAAATGCAAGAAGAGGAATTTCATCAAATCTCCGGGATTTCTTACTTTATCGTTTTGAACTGAAAATAGTCCTCAACAAATGTCCTCTTGTTTGAGTAGCACAAAAAACTATGTTGCCCAACTGTTTTTGGAAAGTACTGAACTCTTTTTGAAAACTGTACTTAGAAGAATTCTGTCCTTAGTAACTGGTGGGCTTGGGAATGAGAGTCACAGACAGAGTACTAATAATGTAATAATGTAATAATGACGACTGAGTACTTGTGGGTCTGAACGTCAACATGCTAAAGGACGTCACGGCTGTTGTGATCCCAGTGGGACGGTCTCCATTTGATTACAGAAAGGTTTCAGCAGTAATCACAATAAATCAAAGAGGTTTTAATAGCTAGTGAATAATAGGAACCACTTCCGTCACTTCAGAACCCTTTGACAAAGGTATGTGTGTGTGTGTGTGTGTGTGTGTGTGTAGTCCACTCTATTTGTGAGTGTGTACAGTATTCGTGGAGCAGCAGTTGTAACACAGTGGGACTGCTATCAGCTCCGGAGCAACATGGTGTTCCAACATGGAAAGCAGCAGCAGGGAGATTTATTTCAGTGGACGCGCTGGTGAATCGTCCTCCTGAGAGGCGCCGGACTATCAGATAGGCCCGCCGAGAAGAGGCTGCTGATCCTCTCCTCCAGAGCTAGTTTTTCTCTCCGGGGGGCATGAAGGATACCCCGCCACTGGACCGTCCATCATGGTCAGTGCTGATGCAAGGCACTGTTGGTATCCGTGGCACTACAGGGGCAATATCACTGCTATCTCTCTACCTGCCCTCCTCATGCCCAAGAAGGAAATATCTCCTCATAGGAGGAAGAGGGAAACTAATTGTTGCCCCTGCATGGTGTCAAGTCTCTCTCATTCTGTTGCGATTACACTCCATCTGCTGGCCAGGTCTGTCGCTGTCTATCTCTTCGTCTCTGTCTCTGTGTCTCTCTCCCAAGGTTCAGCCAGTGTCCCACCCCGCCGTCTCCCCAGGACCTTTATCAGGGAGACGGCTCTGCTCATTAAGGAGTTAATTTTCTCACTCCTATCTCTGATTAGTATAGTCAACCTAAAGCACTGTGAATTCTTT
Source organism: Chaetodon trifasciatus (assembly GCA_037975065.1). Classification (NCBI taxonomy): domain Eukaryota; kingdom Metazoa; phylum Chordata; class Actinopteri; order Chaetodontiformes; family Chaetodontidae; genus Chaetodon; species Chaetodon trifasciatus. Next base: position 1,907,909 of record JBBMOE010000002.1, on the reverse strand, counting down.
AAATTTTCTTCCTTGTTATCAAAAAAGGAGAGGGAGAAAAAAAAGATGGGAATGGGGGGATATTTAATCGGTTAAGTAGTCTTCCTGGGGAACTAGATTTCTCTCTCCCTCTCTTTTCTTCTCTTCCCAGCAATGTAAAGAAATCTCGCTGAAAGCCGGCCCAACTCAGTAATTCAGTTTTTAAAGCATGAGGATGGAGGGAAGGAGGGAGGAGGAGGTGGTGGAGGAGGAGGAGGAGGAGGGGTCGGGGAGGGGGCGTGGAGGGGGGGTTGGTGGTGGTGGCAGGAGAGGGAGGGAAGAGAGAAGGAGAGAAAAAAAAACGACTTGATGAAATTCCGCTATCAGCTCCGAACCAATATGCAAAATATCTCGCTGGAAATCAAATAGCTATTATGTTTTCATTTCCACGTCGGCGTATTTGCTTAATGAAGAGGAGACAGATCAGACCGGCAGAGAGAGTCTGCAGGAGCCGATAACCGCCAACGGCTCCCAGCTATCCGCACAGAGTGACGCTCCCAGTCACTACGTTTTTTCACTGAAAAAAAAAAAAGAGAAAAAGGGATGGAGGGGAGGGAGAGAAAGAGAGAGGGAGGAAGGTGATGGAGTGTAGAGAGAGACCATGAGTGATATTGAAAGGGGACAGAGAAGAAGAAAGAGAGGTGGTGGTGGTGGTGGTGGTGGTGGTGGTGGCGGCGGCGGCAGCGGTAGAGGCGGAGGCGGCGGCGGCGGCGGCGGTTGTGGGGGGATAAGAGGGGATGAGGAACGGAGAGATAATGACAGAAAGAGAGGAGGAAGCGAGAATATAAAGGAGAGACTGCAGGTTGGAATGGAGAGAGATGAGGGATGAGAGACGAGATGGAGACTGAGAGAATGTTTTTTTCATTGGCAGACGTACAGAGCTGAGAAAACAGGGTCCTTCCAGTCAAGAAATGCCTTGAATTCTTTTAACTCAAGGCCTTTAAAGGTGTTGAAGACAAAGACCGTAAGGACTTAATGTCAGAAATGACTTTTAAAGGTCTTAAACGTGATGCCGTTTAACGTCTATATGCAGCTCGATCAATCCGACAGAAACACGCTGTCACATGTTTGTGCATTTTCAGGCCTTTGATGTCTGATGTCCTGCTGCGTTTAAGTGCATCAGCCCACCTGTTTATCACTGCAGGGTAATCAGGCATTATCATTAGGCTTGCAGTATATATGTAGCTACCCTTTTCCTTTTTTCTCTGGGCACTCCCCTCTTATTTATTCAATCTTTAGTCTGTCCATTTCTTCACACTGTTGGCGAGCGCTTTTTATTTCTTGCAGCCATGGCAGCAAACCTGCTGCAGCTTGGAATTACAATGTTCCTCTGTGATGCCAAAAAATGGTCCGGACACTTTTTACGTGATGGCTGTCACATAGTTTAACACAACGTTTGGAGGTTTGATTGTGGTTCAGGTGATGTGCGAGAGAGACTGTGTGAGTTGGGTTTGAATTGATGCTGCCAATAGCCAAATTAGCTGACATATGAATAACAATTCTAAGATAATAAAATTAAATTCTACTAATTTTAAGAAGTAAGGCTGAGAGATGAATCTGATTTTATTTTCAGGTACAATTTTGGCTTCCAGCGATTGTGAAATCACACCATTTTTTACATTTGTTTTTCAGTTGAAATATGTTTTAAGTTCAAAGACATGTACACTAAAAAGACATGTTAAAATTATCTTGATGCCAAATAGTTGTGATTATGGTTTTTGCGAAAATTGAGCATTCCTAATCAGAACACTATTAATCGTACAATCTTTACATATGTGCAGTATTTGTGTGGCACACCTAAAGTGCAGGACAGTGTTGAGATGAGAGGTGGAGGTGTATAGTGGAGGCTTTTCCCCCAGGCATCAACATCAACCTAAACCACAGTTTGTGAGGCTGGGGCAGAAATACATGCACAAAATAAAAGCCCACATTTCTGTCAACAGGTTTTTGGATATGCACAAATAGCACAATGCTGACTTTTCAAGATGGAGGTTGAATGAATGATGATGAATGGGAATGAATGTTGAACAGACGTAGCTGTGGAACACACGTCATTACATTAATCAAGTATGCACGGCTGCATGTAAACATGAATATTAGTGGAACATTCATGTACGTACTGTGATGCATTGGCAAGGTATGCACTGGTTATGGATTTCTCCTGAAGTGGGTGTATTTGTGCTGGTGGGTCATGATAGCCTTCGAGGGAGAAGCCTACATGGAACAGAATGTTAGTTACATACCGTAACTCTGGATTCTCTGAGTAAAGACACAGTCCTTCAAGCTGTGGGCATCACAGGTTCTTTTAACGAGTAGAAGAAAAAGCTGTTTGTGGGACACTCTCAGTCCAACAAGGTGAGACTGAAGTGGTAAGGACATGCTCTGTGACCGTTGGTCTTTGTGGTATTTGTCCCTGTGATGCTTTCAGGCAAAATAACCACCAGTACATTGGAATTTTATTTTGAAAATCCACCGTACACCAACATTTCCGTGCTAGTTGTTGATTGTTTCGCAGATTGATGGAAAATGTATAAAAGCAGTTTTGACCTTTGATTAATTGTCCAAGTAATTTATTAGAAGAATAAGCTAAATGTCAGTTTTTCAGAAGCTGCTGCTTGTCTCTGTTTTTTCTGCACCTCTTAATTGAATATCTCTGATTTAACTGTTGGATGACAAAGAAGGCATTTGAAGAATCATGTCTTTTGCTCTGGGAAGTGATTCAGTATTTTCTGCTATTTTATAGACAAATGATTTGATCTATGATATTAAGAAATGCCAAATAGAGCCATGTAAGATCTGTGCTTCTCCCTGTTGTCCCATTAACTAGCTGATCTGCACTACCTGAACATACCAGTAGGATGATTCAGCCATCAGGCACAGCTATGCTGAATGTAGAAACTACTTCATGTAGCCCCTCTTTGGGTAAATAATGTGATGTGAGTTATAACTAGCAGCATGAGAGGAACTATCTGTAATGTAATATTCTGTTTTAATGGTGCAAATGGAGAATTTAATAGACTGTTTAAAGTCTGGCTATACTTAAATGTACAGGAATTTCAAACTTGCATCGTCCACCCCTACAGATTAGTTTCAGAACACCTGAGAGATGTTACAGAGGATTGATAAATGTTGATTAGCCTGCAGGCCTAAATAGCTTAGCGTCATCCCGACAACCACTATGCGTCACCTATCGCACCCCACTGCAATCTGGGAACTTTATCATCATCACGTTAGATGCGAAGATGTGCGGGAGGGTCAATAAGTCCCAGGGATTTCAGACCTGTCGAAAAAATGTATTGCTTTAATTGAGTTTGTCATCCCCAGAGTATTGGGTCGTTAGCAGCTCAGATCCTAAAGGCTGAGGAGAAAAAGCTGATTTTTATTGAAGCTGAATATAACGGATCGATATTGTGGGCTGTGCGGATGGTTCCTCTTGTGTGAGGGCTGATGGTAAGGAACGGTGGCCATGAAGCTGTGATAAGCTATGCAGCGCTGAGGGAAATGTGTAAAGTGCAAAGTTGATTAAAAGTATTTCCTCAGTGGAGGGTAATTCTCTTCACTCTGATCAATAAGTGGCCCCTCTCCAGTGCGTGGCTGTGTGTCAGGTACCTTAGTTTCTCTCGAGAGAGTTGAGAGATTGATTATCACACATCCTCCTCTCCTTCCCATCCTCTCCTCCTTTCTTTCTCTAAATATCCTCCTTTAATGTTTCTCTTCACAAGTCTGTGATTTTCTGATACAAGTGTGCTTCCCTCTCCCTCTACTTCTCTTGCTTTCAGGTCTAATGTATTTTTTGTGCGGCGGGTTATTAGCGTGAGAGCGGCGAGGCTTGCGTCTGTTTAATCAGGCTTGTTGAGCATGCAGGTTTGATGTGTGTTGTCTCTGTGTTTAATCAGCGAGCTGCTCGCTGCAGGTTTGATGTGGACGGAGAGTTAATAAAGCAGTATCTTTGGTGCCTTCATCAGCTGCAGCACTTTGTTCTGCCTCTCCTCGCTCCTCCAAGACAGACAGCTGCAGTCTCTGCGCTGGAGCTCAAGTACTCGTGTGCTGCCACATCTGCCTCGGCCTCATCTTGGTGGCGGACTGGATTCAGCAGGGACTCGTGAATTTAATTCAAGACCACTCATCTATCATTATGTATATATTCACCTGATATGTTAGTTGAGGAATTTTTAGACAATCGCAGTCAGGTCATTGTATTAGATGCCCCTGGTCCAGGTCGTGGTCTTGAGCCTGGTTGCACCTAAGTCTGGTTATCGCACCTCAGTCCTGTTTGAATACCAGTAGAAATCTGTCCATTATGGCTCCCAAGTAACGATTTGTTTCATATCTTGAATAATATATCAATATGTTCTTCATTTAATGTTAGAAAATACTGAAAATGGTCATCAAACTTTCTGCCCAGTGACCAAGATGATGGTTATCAGTTGTTAGATATTCAGTTTAACACATAAAAACAAGAAATGCTCACCACTACAATGCTGGAACCTGTGGGTATTTGGCTTTTTTAGTTAGAAAAGACCACAACAGTGTATTGATTATTCAGTGATTATTTTTCTGTGACTGGACAAATACACTAATAGACTATTTCTGCTGCAGTTTCCATAAACAGTTTTTTTTTTTTCAAGACATGCATCAAGTAAAACATGCCACACATCATCCAGTTAATACTTTATGTTAATGCTTTTTTTGAATACTGAATGAAACGTGTTCATAGCATTTAAATATATAAATACAGCCAGGTGTTGAAAGTTGAAATCTCAAGCAATCCAAACAAACAAAACAAAAAAAAAAAGAAAGAAAAGAAAACTGAATTTGTTTGTTCACACTCTTCTTGTGTTCTCTGCCTATAAATGACTCCTTGAAAGTTTCCACGTTATAGAGACAATTAATCAAAACCGTGAGTCCATCTCTGTCCAGGAACTGATGTGAAGTAGTTGGAGGATTTTTTATCTTTCGGTATTTCGAATTTTATTCACCCGAGAACGTTTAGTTTGGAAGTATGAATAAATGTAAGCTTTAGGCTTTTTCCATGAACAAGATCCTTCTTTTTTAATTCCTAACCTAGAAAGTTCAGTGGTGCTGTTGGATAAGTCTCAACTTAATTGATGTCCCTCCTACAGACATACACATGTAGGCTACGGCTCTTTATTATTTCTCCATCTCTTCAATGAGTTCAGTCCAATTTTCCTGTGGATATCACGCTGTAACAATTAATAAGGCTTTAACTTTTAAACTGGCAAATAGAGTAGAATGTGCCACACTTATCACACGGGCCCTGCTATCCTTTCTGCCAACTATCCGAGACAGGAAGAGAAGTGGAAAGGGAGAATATTTCTCCTTGGATAAAAGAGGGGAGAAAGTGGAGCTGAAACTTTTCCGCGCCATTTGATGTCTGAAAGCAGTGATGCAGCGATTGATTCATTAAACCAGAGCCGTAATGAGGAAAGAAATCATAATTCAAACTTACATTTTAAACAGGAAATATAATTGGAATTTTATACAGAGAAGTCCCTTTGTACAATTATGATTAAAGGAAAATTAATTGTATGAAAATGTCCTCATAGATACTGAAAATTAGATCTAGCAAAGCTCAGGCGACATAGACGTAATTGTAAAAATATTGTGTACAGGATCGATCTTTTTTTTTTCGTCCTCCTCTTCTCTCTCTCTCTTTTTTTTTTTTTTGTTAAGGTCCAAATCTAGCTGTGTTAATTTTATCTGAAATTAGAGTGAACCATGCAGGCGTGGAAGTTGAAATTAGCCTAAAGATGTTTCATTTACAAAGACAGAAACACTTTGTCAGGCGGCGATTGTTTCCCAGCATTATCTCTGCCTGCTTTTAATTGCTTTGGAAGTGAAATTAACAGAATTAGAAAAATTGCCTCTCCCTTTTTATACAAGCTTCTTTATTCATGGGTATTGTTGTGTGCTTTGTATAGATTATAGACTCCTTTTGTTCCAGTATTGTAAATATATACGCCCCCAGTCACGGCTTTAGCTCCGAAACAATCCCTCTGTTCGATCGACACAACCTAATGAAAATTAATTTACAACCTGTCTGGATTGGGGGTGAAAGGCGGGAAATGAAAAAAAAAAAAAATCCTGCTTTTCTCTCAGTATTAATTTCACTCTGATTTAGCTATTCAAAAACAATGTGCCCACCCTCCTTGACTTTCCAATACATCATTATTATGTATGTGAGTTGTTTTCTCCCTCAGCGGTCTGCAGCATATTAACCATTTCTGCTTCACTCTAGCACTCCCTAATCCTCTTAAAAGAAACGGTATCCTGAATTAATAATTCTATCATGCTATCCTCTCAGGAGCCGAGAATGAAGGATGTCATCCGATGCAGATGAGCATAATAGAAACTGCCTTTTATAATCAGCAGTCCTTGAAGCACTAATAACTATAACTCGGTCTTGAGATGCAGAAAAACAGCCAATAAATATGACGGCATATCCCAAGGTTTAGAGCTCTTAATGTACCATAAAAGCAGCCTGGTGTGTTCATCTTATAGAAGGAGTATTATTAATGAAGCAATTTAAAAAAGTCACATTAAATCCATATTAACTGACTCCATTTTTTTTTAGGATGTAATCTTCAAACAGGCTAAAATAGATCAAAAGTACTGTATAATTACTATGGTCAGCAGGGATTATGAAACTGTAATTGATACAGATCAGCCCTACACTAATCACTCTTTTAGCTACAATTTTAGGTATACTGTAATTTGGCTTTAAGGTCCCCCTTGGCTTCTTGCTATTAATCTTCTGGATTAGACCGTTCAGCATGTCCAATTCTTGAAACCGTTTTTTGAATGAGTCCAGTTAAAAAAAAAAAAAAAAAGGCAGATCAGGGTGTTTGGGGTATTTTTCCTCCCTTCTGTACAGTACATACAATCATAAGTAGCTTGTTTAACAATCTCACTTCCTTTTATTTTTCACTTCTCCTGCACCAGTCTGTTTAGACTCGATGCCCATGGGAAGGCAATTAAACTCAAATCCGTCTCCTTTTGCAGACCTAAAGTGTAATATTGTTCTGTGATTGAGCCTCTCGAGCTCTGTTCTTCGTGGAGCTCTGTTTTCAGTGATCCTCTTTTTATTCATGTGCACTTTGTGTTCAGGCCACCTGATATAATTGTTATATTTAAACAAAAAAAAAAGTGCAGTTTGGTGCCGATCTGCTTTTCTTTTCTGAAGCAAACTTGATTTTTCTGAAATTTGTCTTCATCCATCCTGATGGCAGTATTTGTGATTCCATCAGAATCAGGTCCGGTTCTTCAGACGTTAAAGGACTCCTCTAAGACCCAACAGGCAGCAGATTACAGTGGGTAACACTGACATAAGTGCGAATTCATTGTTAATTTTCCCTCCTCTTTCTCCCGCAGGTTCCCTCGGGGATCTTGATGGCGGTGAGGAAAACACACCGGACAACCTCAGCCTGTCAGGAGAAGAGGGAGGGGCCTCGGACCCAGATGATTCAGCAGAAGGCGACAGCTCCAGCCCTCCACCATACACACCACTGTACAACGAAGGTGAGAAGAGGAAGAGAGCCAGATACGAGAGTCAAAAATCCAAATACAACAGAAGATACTGGCACAAGAATTAATTAAAAAAAAGAATCTGAAGAAGGAAATGAGGAACAGTCGTAGGCCTCCTGTCTGCTCCTGAAGATGAGCTTGATTGTAAAAATATCGTCTATTGAATTTAAAGACCGTCGCAGTACTTCTCATGGAGACTCTGAAGCTCTAAAATCGGTTCAGCAAAAAGATAACTACTGCTAAAATGCAATCGGTGCATGGAAAATGAACACTCCCCTGCTTAAAGCTTTGAAAAATGACACTTTCCAACAATTATTTTCATTATTGATTAATCTGCCAATTATTCTCTTGATTAATTGACTAATCATTTGCTTTATAAAAGGTCAAAAATGGCTTGTTTTGTCTGACCTATAGTCCAAAACCCAAAGACACTCAAAATTAACCTTCATAGACCACCAGTCAAACCAGCAAATATTCTTATCTGACAAGAAGGATGCAGTATTTTGGGCATTTTTGCTTAAATATCACTTAAACCATTAATCTCTTATCCCTGAAAGTGATTGCTGGTTATTTTTTGTGCTGTATTTTTCACTGGGTACTGTCGGAGGGTAGAAATCCATTCCCTCATCTGTGTTAGTGCACTGTTTGGTTAGTGAGAGCTGCGTCACCAAGCTTCGTGCTACCCATTTCACAAGGGTTTGAATGAATTTTAACAATGAATTTTGCTACACAGCTTTCTAAATGTCGCTGCCTGCTTGTACTGGAGAGTCCACAGACCTTCACCGAGAGCAGTATTCACTGCTTCGCTGTCCAAATTTGACCAGATAACTTGCAGATGTCTGTCACAAGTTTTTATAATATAATAAGGAAACCATCAAAATGTTCACCATCCTTGTATTTGTGTGTGCAGTTTTATTATTATACTTAATCACACTGGCTGTAATGACAGCCATGCACTGACAACATGCAGCACTAAGCACCTCTTATAGCAAACAGCCCAGGTGCTTAGTTTACCGGCAGTTATTAGTGGTTATTACCAAATTTATCTCCTCATCAAGACTTGATGTCTCTCTTTCATCGACTGACGTCTACCTGTTATCTGTCAGGAGACAGTTCATGTTACCCAGAGACAACTAAAAAAGACTGAAGAACCATTATGAGGTTGTAGCTTTCCACATGCATCACTCTTTTATCTCTATTGTGTCTAAATGAATAAAAAAAAGAAAAATAATTCTGCGGGTTCAATCTTAGCTCCAGTGAATCTGCTCCCTCATGCACCTCTTATCCCGAGCCTCCCCCTTGTACCGTGTGATAGCAGAGTTTTCAGTCATATTCTTTTGACTTATTCAAGATTTCACTAGCTGTGTTTTTTTAATCTCAAAAATTCCTGCTCTTGTGAAATTTTGGGGCTGGAAGTGATAAGCGTCTGTTGGTTGGCTTGGTTTGATAAACCCATGGAAATTCTGTCAGGTGCTAATCGAGACGAGATTAGAGATTAGCTATAGGTGTGTGTGTGTGTGTGTGTGTGTGTGTGTGTGTATGTGTGTTTGAGGTGAGGAGTGGGTTACGTGTGTATTAGATTGTATAAGAAGAAGAAGATGAGAAAACTCAGGCAGACTGAAAACACACACACCCACCCACCCACACACACACACACGCCCCTCCCCATCACTCTGTTGATTTACTCCTCTCTCTCTCTGTTCTCTGGGGTTCCTCGGTTGCCCAGTGCTGCCATTATCAGTTCTCTGTAAGTCAGCCATGTTTGACGAACCTGCTCTTTCAACCTGGGATCAATACCAGGTCTTTATCTGGCCAGCTCTGGCTAATAAAGGCAAGGCCTCTTATCCACCATCTGGAAGAGAGAGAGAGAGAGAGAAAGACACACACACAGATACGCACACACACACACACACACACAGGCGATAACTGCCCTGATAACTTTAGCAAGAAAAACACATTCGACCAGTAACAGCACCAAGCGCTCTGTTCTCTCCATCACACCCTCCTCAACCTGACAGAGAGAACCAGTATATTAATGCTGATACAATGGATCCACACACACACATGCACGCACACACACAAGTTTATTGAGGAAGAAGTGTTCAGTACATCTCTCTTTCTCTGTTGTGGTGTGTTTTTTCCCTCTCTCTTCTCAGAATTGCTGTACAGTTGCAGCAACTCACACAAGGTGAAGGTCCTTTTTTTCATGACAAGCAATCAAACTTATACATGCACACTTATACATACACAGGAAACCTGATAAAATCCACTTCTAGGCTGATTAGTCAGTACGTTACCTTCTTTTGACCTCTAATTATCATGCCCTTGTTTGGGCCAATCAGAATGATTTTTGTAAACCGCCTCTTCTTTCATTTTTTTTCATTACAATCTGATCAGATGATAGAGGAAGACTGTTTGATGCATTAACTGACAAATGGCAGATGTCATAATCTTTTCTGGTATCGTCTTAGTGCTCAAATGATTAGCTGATCCATTGATTGGTTGATGGGTGGAAAGTTTTGCCAATTGTTTAATGTATCATGGAAAAACAACAAATATTCAGTGTCTTCTTTCCTTTTTTTTATGTCATTATAGATTGAAGAGATGTGTGTTTGGACTGCTGGAAGATGTGGTAGCCTTTTTTTTTTTAGTTTTTATGCCTTTATTACCGACAGTAGACAGATGACAGGAAATGAGGAAGAGAGCGATGCAACTAAAGTCCCAGGCCAGACTCGAAGCGGGGACATGGCGCTCGTGGTCGGCGTGGGCGCCCTTGTGATGGGTGGTGTTTTTCACAATTTTTACAATGTTTTGTAGGTTAAACGATTAACCACGTCCACTTTGGGCTTGATGCATTTTTTTTTATAGAGGAAAATATTAATCGAGTTGTGGAAGAAATAACCAGTGGAGGAAGTAGCTGCGGCTCTGGTATGCAGGGGTGAGGCGAGAAATTCTGGGGCCCTACCCAACGTGCCGTCCCGCCGGCGGGGGGTTCAACAAAATAATTCTAATAATTCAGTTGGTTTACTTAACAGGGACGGTGTGTAATGATAAATGATGTGGTATATGATCCAGAATTACCTAAAAGGATTTTTTTTTCTCTACAGATGATACTTATTGTCCATGAAAACAATGCAAAGACATGGAGTACATAGCATTGGCTCCATCTTTCCGTTGGAGTGATGGCTTCCTGTCATCCAGACACACATGGGTGATGTTTATGCTCGTGTTCCGTACAGCTTCAGTCCAACATGATGGGGCATTTACAGAAAGAGCTGTGTGCTCCATATTTAGTACCTGGTGGATGAGAGGGAGCAGAGAGAGAACAGCGGTGAATTAAAATGTTCTGATGGAGCGGAAGAAGATTGTTTTCTGTTCTCTCTCAAGCTGCAACAAAGACTGTGAGTTTGAGGGACACTCAGCATTCTTGCTCCATTACCAGCACTTTTCGTAAGTGTAATCGGCGGTCATACGAACAGCCTGTCTGCACCTGTATCAGTCGTCTGTCTCGTGCACATTTGATGGAACACATGCACAAATAGCTTGAGCTGTATGTGTCACCCGAAGTGTATTTTACTCCCCTGCTTATTTCTCGTCTGACTTACTGCGCAGTACGTGCGTCACTACATCGATTGTGAATTGGGCTGCGAGGTTTGCCAAAATGCTCGTCAGTGTGCAGCAGCGCTGTGGCTGAATGACTGCAGCGTCGACACTGACAGACGACTGCAGCTGCTGCTGACGTCTTGCTTTCTCCAGCCAGCGTGTTTAAGGCGGAGGGCTTGAAGATCCACACCTTGGTTTTGTCTCGTGCCCCGTAGCTTCATCTCAACCGCCAAACTGACCGATGTCGCGACTGTACACAGGGAACAGAAGAAAAAACGCAAAAGGCAGCATTGAGTTCATAAAGCAGACAAACAGGAATGTATAGAGGGTTGTAGAAGTTAGGAGGCGAGATTGTTGGGTGACTTTGCCCTGCAGGTGTGACAGGGGAAGTTCAGCTTATCAGATTGATGGAGACTGTCTCGCGAAGGGGGGGAGGGAAGGCGGTAGAGGGGGAGAGAGGGAGGAGGGGGTTTGGCAGAAAAGTGTCTGTCGACTCCTCCTGATACCTGCCTCCCTGTCTGAGATGATATGGGAGATAATATTGATAATATTAAACGCAATAACTGTGTCTCCAGCTCCCCTCCCTCGTTTCAGCCCCTGCAGGATAAAATCAATGTGCCATTCAATGTGATTTATAGCTGAAAATAATGGCACTGTTTAGGCAGGGGGGAGGTGTGTGTGTGTGTGTGTGCGCTTGTGTGTGTGGGTCTGCTTGCTTTAGTGTGTGTACACTATGTCGCCATGTATGAGTGTTTGCGTGTGGATGAGGTTGAAAGGTGGACGTGACGTGAAGATGGATGGTGTGTGTATGTGTGTATCTGCTTCTCTTTGTGTGTACGTGTGTGTGTTGATTTATTTGACGATGCAGATCCAATCTCTCAACTGTTACATTAATAACAGTGGAGTGTGAGGGCGTCACGTGGCCGTGGGACGTTTATGGCTGGTATCGATCGGGCACTATCGCTGTTTATCGGAGCGGGAATGCAAGGGTAAACACGGGCTTTGTGCAGACAGCTCAGGTGTTATCGGGGTGGAGGTTTGATGACGGGGTGGGATGAGGTGGGAGGGAGAGCACAAAAGAGGAGCTGGGAAGGAGGAAGTGAAGAGAAGGGCAAAAGTTGGGAGGAGGAGGGGGACGACAGGGATTCGGACAAAGGACAGAAGGAATGAGGAGACAAAGAGGATTAACTTGGTTGAAGTAATAATGTCACCAAACCTACAATGAGGGCTGGGTGATAAAACGATCTCGATAAGGGATCGTGATAAAATTTACATTGATAACGCTGATCAGCCTTGAACTTTTTTATTTGATATGGATACTTATCACATAGCAGAAATAAACACAACAGCCAATCAGTCTGCAGGTTTCTTGTGTGCACGTCCATGTCCTACCGCACGCACATTATTTAAGCTACAGATGAAGAAGGAAAACTGAGGGGCACAAAAGCCACTTCTGGAGGGCAGAAGAGCAGAAACAGACAGGAGTCAATGGGCACAATGCTCATTACCCATAAGTGCAACAAAAGGGAGACAATTGATCACACTGATCAATTGATCAAACACCTGCTGAACGAGCAGAGCACAAACCTCAGCCGCTCTGCCTGCAGTAACGTGCTGCCCCCTCTTCATCCACACAAGCTTGGTTTTACACAGCTGTAGACGTCATGCTGAAGTGCTGAAAGAGGATTTATCCTCCAAAGCTGAGGAAATTATTGAGCAGAAAAGGTAACACATGCCAAGAAAGCACTTCAAACTAAAAATACCTCAGTTAACATCATAAAATTAAATCACTTTTATAATATATGAACATAAACCTTCTGGGAAGAAGAGCTATTCCCCACAGCAAAGTCATTGTATTTAGTGTAGCTATTCTTTAGGCAACCATCCATAAACTAAATTGATTATGTGGCAAGATGCATCAGAATCTGACTCAGCTAAAGACACTGTCACTATGTAGAAGCTCCAAAAAGTTGCATTCATATGAAAATACAGTACTTTTGGTCTCAATATTGTGGTCAAAAAGTAATCCAGGTACCACACACAGCAGTGTACAACACTGAAACCTTGAAAATCTGGAGTCTCCATTATGTGTTGGTCAGTATTACTTAAACACAGACTTTTCCCCTTTGACTGTTTTTTGGAGACTCAGATAAGAGCTAAGCAGGAAAATTTTACAGTTAAAAAAATGAACTTCATCGCTCTCTGGTGAGCAAACTGTGTAATGGAGACGTAGTGTCTCAACTCGAAGATATCTTTTGTATTTCTCTACCTACTCTATCAGCCAAGAAACAGGCCAGTACTGATATATCTGTGATGATATATCCGTCCTACTGCAGTCTAAACCCATTGCATAAAGGTAGTATTTTACCTACTTTAACCTACGTGGAGCATCATTACACATCAGCATCTTACCTCCTATTTTTAAAGCGAGAATGCAGCGACAGCATTTGCGAGGCAAGAAGGGAGAAATGAGATAATTTGCCTAAAATAAAATGCACCATTTTGTGGATGATTTCACCCAGCGCTTCATGTTGATACGGATGATCTCTGTCACAGTGCTTTTATACTCTGACACAAATTAGTTTGGGAAGGTACTTTTAATCATGAAATCCATTACACAACACTGACTGCCTGACTGCACGTTGAACAAGCAATAGAATTAACTGATTTACACAAGTGCATTTAGAAACAATTTGGCTTTTTAAGTCGTTCCCTCATCTATCAACTGAGGTTTCCGCCTTAAAGGTCCGGGTCATTTTATTTTGCTCTAAGTCCAGTCAGATTTTTCAGTGCGAGTAGCAGTGACATGTTGGTAATCCGTTTGCGTGCAGTCAGCTTTTGAGTCACCGTAACCCTTGGCCTGATGATGATGCAAGACCAGAGAACAAGAAGAGAGAGAGATCTTCAGCTCAGATAGCCCGAGGTGCTGTGATGTAACTATTAATCTAATCTAACTAATCATGAGTCCCACTAATAGGGAGGGACCCAGCAGCTTGATGAACCGGCTGATACCAGCTGCACAGGCAAAGTTCAGGGTTCACATATACGAATGCCGGATAAACACATTATAAACACACACACATGTTCAGACATTCAGATTTGCACACACATACACACAGGTCCAGCCACGTGCAGGAACATCTCTTTGATCAGCGAGCAGGAGGCTGTGTAATCAGCTTGATCAATAGCAGGGGTATCAATGCTGATTAGAGGAACACAGACAGCCTCAGTCTCTGCTGAAGGTGAAAGGCCGAGGGGATGAAGGGGAGGGGACGGAAAGATAGAGGAAGACGAGGGAGAAGGCGAGCATCGTGAGATCCACCTACCCTCAGCAAGGGAGGGATGGCGGGCGTTGACGAGGAGAGAACGAGAAATGGGTGGAAGACGGATGGAGAGAGGCTACAGAAAGTCCAGACTGAAAGTAGAGAGCGAAGACGTTTCTGATGAGTCTTTGATTCTTCAGAGTTGCAGCGAGAATCAAAGCATCCATCTCGGTGTGGTGTGGTGTCGTGTTACACAGCTCAGGCAGTCATTTCACTACTGCCTTTGATCAACAGACAGGATCAGCCACTGCCCACACACACACACACACACACACACACACACGCACCAGCAGGCACATATACACACTTTCAGACACACACACGAAGGCCGAAGCTGAAGTTTTTGCGCTGAAGCTGCTTCTGTTCGAGTGTGTTTAACCGTGACTGTTTGTGTCGCACACACAGAGCCCAGGACGCAGGACTCTCGAGGAGGCCCCGATGATGAAGACGAGGATGGGGAGGAGCAAGGATCGACGCACAGCGGCAGGGAGGAGCAAGACGAAGGGGTGGAAGAGGAGGAGGTGTTACAGTGGAGGGGTCCAGGTCAGTGTGCTCAGGAAACATATTCTTCAGTATTGGGAACTAAACAAAACAAATGTACCGAAGCAAAACAACAATCATTCCAGTGTTTGGTTTGCTCAAGGATTCTAAACACTTTGTTTGGTGATGGTGAAATGAAAACAATGTTAAGGCGAACACTCGTATAATCATTGTCCTTTGCTTTAAAACTAATAAGAATGATTCTGAACTAAATGTACACAGAGGGATTTGTAGTCAATTTCAAATTCAGTCGCTGAGAAACGTTCAATATGCATTGAACTCATGAAACAAATCCAACACGCAGACAGTCGGCCCTTTTCGCGGTTTACATTCTTCCAGTGATGGCAGCTGCTGCCCACGTTCAAAGTTATGAATGGTGAATCATTCTGGCTGCCAGCTAGGCCTGTGCCAATCAGATCAACTGTCGACGATTGAAAGGAAAATCACACACTGTCTTTTCCTCTGCTGCTATTTAGGAACTAAATTGTTATAGAAAATGAAATCTAAAATCCTCTACTGTGCACGTACAAAAGAGGTTACCGGTGGAGTGGCGTGTCTGCACACAAGTGACTTTGCTCCGTATTTTAAAGCGACCCGTTTGTGATCCCTTTCACATCCGCCAATCCTGACACGTGCGCCGTGCGACCTGACAAAGTCCTGCGTCTCCATGTGCTCACCAAAGCTCTGCTCTGTGCACCACTGTGCTCAGTGTACTGCTGCATCGTGGTCCGCCTCCATCGTGGCTACAGGAGACAATCCACTGCTATTGTGTCTTTATGTGTGTGTGTGTGTGTGTGTGTGTGTGTGTGTGTGTGTGTGTGTGTGTGTGTGTGTGTGTGTGTGTCCACCCGCTCCTTTCCTCCATCTGCTATCTTTATGCACCAGGTCTGTTTTAGCTGGACTGTCTTGCCTTTAGAAAGTGTGAAATTCGCTTGTAAATGTGCAGAAATCCCGCAATTACTGACTTAAAATAAATGTTTAATGACACACATCATTTGTTTCTCTGTCCTAACACATTTACAGCAAAGCTAGTTTTATGTGTTTGTAATTAGAGAGCGAGAGAGAGAGAGAGAGAGAGAGGAGGCATATCCTTGGACGTGATTGGGCGCACTCTCTAGTCTCTTGGCGTGAAAGTTGGACCTGCTACGCCCCCATCCACCACCCCAACCTCCACACCCTTACACCTAACACTGAATGCTGGCATGAACTGTCCGTGGTGTGCTGCAGGATAATCCAGAGTGACTCCAACATACCATCATTTAAACTCTGAATATGCTCTCGAGTGGATCTAACCAGCTCTATATGGCCGTGTGTGTGTGTGTGTGCGCGTCTGCGTGTGTGTATTTTGGAGACGTTCTTCTGTGCAGCCTCTTCTGAGTGTCTTTCAGGGTCCACTGTGTTGTCCCACCGTTCCCCTGAACATGACATGTGAATGTGACAGGGCGGGGGAAAATTTATTCAAGACGTAACAAAAACACACACGCACACGGCTAAGAGGAGATAACAAGTAAATCGCCATAATTTTATTATTTATTTCCTCTCTTATCGAGGTTTGTTTGGTTATTTATTTCTCTCTGTCTGTTGTCTTCAATGAGTTAAACAATGCAAGAAGATTACCGCACTATCTCGCATTATTTCCTTTTCAAGCTGCACACGTTTTATGTATGACTGTGCATGTGTGTCTACGCAGCATTGAGTGTGTGTATGTTTACGAGTGTTTATGTGTGTGTGTGTGTGTGGGTGTGTGTGTGTGTATTTTAATTCCTCTGGTGGGGAAGAGAGGATGTGTTCATTATCGTCCTGTCCCAGCCTTGTCCCTTTAACAGTAATTGGAGCGATATTAATTGCTGCGCTGTGGCTGGTTGATGGTAGCACCATGATGCTGCACTGATAGGGCCCTTCGTTTTTTCTTCCTTCTCTCCTCCTCACAAACTAACTGCTGGGTGAGCGAGGCGGAGGGATGGAGGAAGGGGAGGGAGGAGGGGGGAGAGAGAGTAAGGGAGAGAGATAGCCCCTCTATCAGCTCTGGAGCAGGCGCTGTCTTTATCAGGAGCACGATTGGCAAAAAGGAAACTTTGACCGGTCTGAATTTTTCTCTTATCGTCAAGCCCCCCCTCCTCCACCTCCCCTTCCTCCCTCCCTCCCCCTTCCCTCCCTCCATCCATCCACCTTCTCCTCCTCTGGTCTCTCCATCACCACTAACCGCCCCCCCCCTTCTTCCCTATCCTCCTCCCCCTAACAGCATACATCTCCCTCCTTTTCTCCATCTTTGTATTGTTTCTTCTTCATCTTCGTCACCATGGGACTGGAGTCAGTGGTTAATGTGCTCTTGTTCATACAAAACGTTCACCATGTATCACACATTTCCCATAAACAGATGAGAGGGAAACGTGTGTATTAGCAGGACGGAAATAAACAGGGTTTTATCTCCTATGGGAGTGTTGGCATTCCACTCGTTTCTCACTGTTGTTGCCTTCAGACACTTCTGCTGCTCGGCACAAGTTTCTAACTTTTCATCTCGTGGGGTTCGGCTGCTCTCAGGCCAGTCATGTCGGTGGTCGAGTGGTGTCGCGACAACCTTTCAGTACAACATTGCATTATATTTATATCTGTTATATAGATCAGTCATCATGTTGCTCTTAACACATACTTAATAGCAGAAGTGCTGGAACAACAATTTGGTTAATGACTGAAAATATAGCTTTTTTTTTTATTGTTAAACGGACTTCACACTTTTCACCATTTTTTGTCCTTTCTGGACTAATAAACAAATGAGTTAACCTGCAGAATGATCATCAGTGTCAGCTATAATGTAAATAAGACTTATTTGCATCCTGAGTCTGCAAACTGTTTGCTTGATTAATTGATTGTCTGCAAAATGTTAAAATTATTACAAAAGAATCCTTATAATTTCCTCAAAGGCCGATATTGATAATTCAGTTAGCTTGTTTTATGGAACCAGTAGTCCAAAGCCTTTACTGTCATGTGTGACATTGAAAATTGTCAATCAAAACCTCACACTGTGGACACCTGTACTGACATAATAGACTGACATTTGTTTTTTCTTGATTAATGAAGTAATCACATCAGCTCAAGGAGACCAAGGATATTAAAGTCCTTTATTATATTCATGTAGCAACGTAAAGCTGACCTGTTTTTTGAAGAACATGTCAAGGTTCCTGGACCTCCTGCATGTTAAACTGATCGAGCACTTGGCCTGTATATTCTAATAGGTTTGTTGTCGCCTCACTTTTAGTTAATTCACACAAAGAACAGAGTAGTGATCAGCAGTGATTTAGACCGTTCACTCTGTGACTGTTAAACTTTGCAGCCAGGCTTCTCCAAGTTTGTTCACTTGAAGAAGATCTAAAGGTGTCTTACAGGTCAACAGGACATTCATTTTTTACTCACTTTTTTGTTTGTTTCTGTTTTTTTCCCGCTCACTTCTGCACCTTGTCTTTCCTCTTCATGTCATCTTTTCTGTTTCACAGCCACAAGCTCAAGCCTTTACCCACCAGCCTGTATCCCTCTCTTCCTCTGCTCTGTGTGTTTATAGCTGCTTTGTGTCACAGTGTGAATATATACAGTATGAACTTAACTTGGTAGACCTTCACTTATAAAATTTCATGCAGTCTCACATATATAGAAAGTCTGAATTCAAAGTCTGAATGTTAATCTACTAATTATATTTCAAAAGTTACAAAAATATGATTTATTCTAGTTTGAAATACAGTAATTCCTAGATATGAAAATTTTAATTCCCCTTTCCGCACACAGTTTGTGTTCTAACCTTATGATAACGATCTCTAATTTATTCAAATAATTTGTTCAAATAATTCTTTGTCACAGTCATTACTGTTGTTCAGACAGACTGATATTAACATCAAAAAGAGAAAACAACAACAGAACATTTTAATTCATCCTCTCTGCCAGTTTTTACTTCCTGCTAAAAAGATAATACAATTCATTACTGGACACAACACTTTTCAATCGCCACATTTGACACCATCTCCTCAGTGTGTAATGAGTTGTTTATGTGTCAATCTGAATGAATTCCTTAGTCATAGATGATAGAGAGGGCGATTCTTTTTGTGTTTTTTGTGATTTGCTTTTTCTTCTCTTTTCTTTTCTACCATTTTCTGCCAGTAGCGGCAAACAAAACACAGGCTTCGTGGCTTCTATTGATATGAGGAAAAAAAAAACCATTCAAATTAAAGAGATGATAAACTTGGAATGGATTAGAGTCTTCAGCAATTTTCAGTTTCTTTTCCCCAATGTGTAGTTTGTCTTAAAACAATCAAGATGACGTGTGTGTGCGTGTGTGTGTGTGTGCGTGTGTGTGTGTGTCCTCAGTCAGTTTGATGAGGGTGTGGTGGAGGCACGTTGTCTAGGTGGGAGCTGGTCCCTATCAGGGATGGCATGATATGCTAAAGCCGCCTTTTTAATCCACAGTGTGTCCGTACTGCATGATATGCAAAATAAATTATGAAGAGAAGAAAAAAAACTATCTTTTGAATGACCTTGCAGGCTGGAGGGTTCGATATTTTCTCCCTCGCTGCTTAAAATTCTTGATATGCAAATGGGTGTCACAGTAATCCCTTGTCATTCGTTGGCTGGCTGGAGGTTCCCACACATTCTCTCCTTCCAGTGCTGTGTAGAAATCCATTGTCAGTGGCCATCACTAAACGGGGAAGGCGTTTCATATCCAAGGTGGTGCACAAAGAAACTGAAACTTCCACCAATTTTGGTGTTTGCTGATATAGATGCAAGAGCTTCCTTCAAGAAGGAAATCCTTTAAATGCACAGGACCTTCCAGGAAAGGCTCAGTGGTAGTGTGATGTAGAGGGGAGTGTGTGATGGCATTATGTGGAAAAGCTCCTGACAGCAGAGGTCTCATGTTAATGTAAAAAGGGGTTAAGATCAATTCATATACATAGAGTATTTATAGACAGAAAATTAATCTGCAACTCTTTGATTATAGATTAATCATTTTCTTCAACGTCGAGGAGTTTTCTTTTCATTTGTGATAGTAAAATAAGCTATTTAAAGAACTGGACTGGGCTGATGGGTCAACTTGGACTGTTTTACATTTCCTGGTGTGGCTGAATTTGTTACCTAAAGATTTTAGAATTGGTTCCTTTAGAGCTGCAGCAATTTTTTCTATTTTTTTTAATTTTCTGACTGTTTTCTTGATTAATTGTTTGGTCTGTGAAATGTCAGTTGCTCTCGTAGTATCCCAAAGGGCCCAGGTGACATCTTCAGATTGCTTCTTTGTGATCACTAGTCCCACAATGAAAGATATTCAGCTCCTGCTATCACATAAGACAAAGACAAGCTGTAAACTAGAAACTTTTTAAAATTTAAACAATTAGTCATTCATCAAAATAGTTCCTGTTTAATGATGCATTAATCAACTGATCAGTTCAGCTCTACTGTTCAGCTTTTGTGACTGATATGTTTTAATGTGTCCTTTGGAAATCTTTGCAATATGTTAGTTACATTTTGCTGCAATAAGCTTTTGTTCATGTGCCAAATATTTATTATCTTTTATAAGAAGAATCTTCAATAGCAGTAAAAACACTGTAAAAAATGAATTGGTCGTAGTTGAGCCCGGGTGCATTCTACCCCATCAAAGAACTGCTGAGGACCTTCCTCTTTCCAGCCTTCTAGTGTGACATGGATGGCAAAGAAGGTCCTTTCCGGGCAGTCCAATCACACCCTCTGACAGCTTGTCTCCTCCAGGGTTCCCGGGATGGCAGCCGAGCGAGGCAAGTGTTTCTGCTTGCCCAGCACTCCTCGCTCCTTATCCTCCCCGACAGAGTTATTTAAATTACCTCAAATAAAACATTATAATGGCAGGCGTAATAATGGTTATTATTATTTACCAGAGTGTGTGTGTGGATGTGTGTGCGCGTGTGGGTGTGGGTGTCGGGTTATCATACAGTAGTTAATTATAATGGAGCATGAAGGCACACTATATGCATATTATCACAGCTGAGAGTCTAATTTATTTGGGTTGAGGAAAGGGAGCTGTTGGCGGTGTCACATTTGCATACTGTGCATGGCAACTTTTTCCCCCACTGCAGTCATCACGAACAGCACAAGGTGCACCCTCATCACTTTGTCCTCATGTGATAAGACCTTTGTTTCTCAGTTTGATCCATCTAGTCATGGCTGGCTGAATGTAGCAACAGAAGGATAAGATGTTTGTGTAAAAGCTTGCAGGTTTCTGCTGCTTCGCTCCTCTCTTTGTGGAGCCATTCATACAAATCCAGGACCTCCAAAACCTAATATCTGTAAAACGTTGCTCTAGGTTGTTGTTCTAGGAATACAGAAAACAGACTTTCCCCATCTCTTTTTCTTTTTTAATTCTTTTAAATTATTAATTTTAAAAGGTTTAACATGCTTCCTATGAACATACGCTGTATCATAATTCTTTCAAAAGCAAACTAAGTAGCTAATATATAGAGAAATAGAGTGGGTTTTGCATTTTAATGAAACCTGAAATGTAAGAATCTGCTCACATTTTGATAAAGTTTGTGTTTCCCTGACACAGGCATGAATATCTGCACGTGTTGCCTGTCTGTGTGTCTTATCTGTTATCTGGTAAACCAGGAGCATAGACGGTTAACTCCCAGCTTTGAGACAAGATGTCATCTCCAGAGTGGTTGGGGTTAAAGGGGGTGAACTTGGGATAGAGGGATGGGGAGTTAGAGAGGACATAAGGAGGAGAGAAAGAGAACAGCATGAGGGAGGAAGAGAGAGAATAAGGGGACAGGTGAGAGAGGGAGGAAGACCAAGAGAAGTGGTTCGGAATAAAGAAGTACAATATTGAGTTTAGAGTGCAGAGATAACTAATGAAGGGTGAAAGAAGGGTGAAGGTTTAAGGATCAATGAGAGCGAGAGATGAGGGTTGAGAGATTTTAAGAGGTGCCATTCTGATAGTGAAATTAGAGGTGAGGGAATAGGAAGTGGGTAAGGTTAAGAGATAGAAGCAAGAGGGAGATATAATATGAAGCAATGACAGTCGGGCCATCCTGTTGGCTCTGTGGGCTGAGGCACTCAAAGCATAACAGGTCTGAATTAGGTGTAAAGTGTTTTCAGCATGTCTCTCTACGAGGATCATATGGTGTTTTAGAAATTTGGTATTTTTGGTTTATGTGGCACTAATTTGAAAAAAAACAAACAAACAAAGCAAATACATTCAGTATACATATACATTCAGAGAAAACGGCGTGGCAGTGTATCTGAACAACTATCAGATGGATTGCCATGAAATTTTGTTGAAGCTTTCAAGGTCCCAAGAGGATAAATTCAAGTGGCTTTGTGGATGTCTTGACTCTTCCTGTGGTGCCACAAGCAGATCAATATTTGCAGTAATCCTGTGAAATATTTCAACACCTATCGTATGAGCTGGCACAGAGTTTTCTACAGTACAATATATTATTATTGTGTGCACAATTTTATGGTCAAATACCTATAAATGAATAAATACATATACAATATCAACCATAGCTGTACTTGTGTTTAGTGCTAATGTTCGCATGCTAACATGCTTAACTAAGACAACATTGCAAATAAAATACCTGCTAAGATTAAGAGCTAGGTTGAGATAAGCTGGAATGATCCTTTAGAAAGAGTGACAGGGCTGTGACAGTGGAGGAGGATGAGGTGAAGGAGGAAGGAGAGGAAGGGTTTGATATGGTGTCAGGTGGGGTTAGGATGTGGGAGGGTAAGGTTAACAACAAGACAGTTGTGTCTTGAAAATAAATTTGGAAATGACATTGACCGTCTACCAGCTAATAACAAATATTTGATATTGGTCACACCGATCGATGCCCTCATTTTCAGCCGTATAATTACAATAGTCACACATCAGCAGTGGTCTCCTTCAGAGCGGGGCTGACCCACATCCACCCGTCTGTCACACACTCAGACATACTGTACTCTCAATCTCCGTCTTCTCTCTAACCTTCCTCCACATCTCCAGTCAGCAGACTCCCGTGTCTCTCAGGAGGAGGGTGTCCCTGCAAGCACCTTGTCAATTCCACCTGTCCATCAAAATGCTTTGGGATGATGATTGGTTGTCATGTGTCCAGAGGGCTTGTCTTGTCAGTGAGGCTGACATACCTCAGAGTAGAGTCTGCAGCTTGAAATCAACTCGGTAGAAGCTTGTTTTTCTGTCCCATGAACACACAGTGCAGGAAAGGTTTTGTATGTGGGTCAGCATGAATGCATGTTCATATACACTTTAGTACGTTTTCTGATCAGTTAGTCTCTTAAATAATCAATTAAGCGCTGTTAAAGCACTGCTTATACTACTGTCCACCAGCAGTTTCTTCTTTAATGGTTGTGAAGCAGTCAGCTCAGTTGATAAAAGGGGAATATTAGAGCATGTAAATACATCCATTTGTTATTATGGGCTGCCTTATGATACTGCAGAAATCTGGTAATATTTTCATTCATTCTAGTCCGCTCACACCATAAGTGAAATCCTCCAACTTTTGGCGCAAGGGTAGTTTATGTCTGTAGCTTCTAATGAAGCCACAACGTTTGAAGAGGTCACCTCGTGCCAGCTGTGTGTTATCACCAAGCAAGAAGATTTGTGAAGGTGAAGTAGCATCCAGATATAAATGATGCTTGAAGCGAATATCATCAAAGTTTGTGCTTTGTTACATGTGGACAAGCACAAAAGCCAAAAGCATCTGTAAAAAAAACCCCATTCATTCATGAGTATGGTGTCTTTCTCTTAAACTGCAGCACAAAGTAGCTCACATGGTGTGACAGCAGCCTAAAAACAACAGATGTGCACGAGAACGTGTGTGCAGTGAAAAGTTGGAACTTTTATAGTTGATAGTCGAGCTCATGAGGAGCACTTGAAGCCAGCGTTGCCCTCTGCTTCCATCACCCACTCTTGATCTACACCACATATTCTGACTGACACACACACTCTGTCACACACACTCTTCTCCACCATCTCCCCTCTCCAGCCTGTCTGTGGCGTGTCACTCCCCTCCTCCATCCCTGATGATTGATAGGCACGAGGCCCTAATCTAAAGGAACATTTCTCTGTGCTGTCCGGCTGCTATCAGCCCAGCAGCTCCCATACACCCAGTGTGTGAGCCCATCGCAGGCCTGGCACTGGTGGCGGGACTGGATATTGGCACGCTGATTACCAGCCTATCAGATTCCTGGCTTCTTCTGCAGCCACCACAGCACATCCTGACACTTGAAGATGTTTGTATTTTACTTGACTTCATCCTTTCCCATAACCTTAAAAATGCAGCTGCTGAAGTGTGTTGTAATCCTGGTGTTGGGTCTGGAGAAAAGTAAAATTCCAGCTAGCTGTGAGCAGCGGTGTAGAATGACGGTAATGTCTATTAAGTGCTGCAGCGGTGCGTGTTCTCCTGTGGTGCTGGTCCACACTGCCAGGCTGGCTCGAGAAATCCTAAAATGGGTGTTTTTCTGAATATTTTTGCCTCCTCTTCCCATTATCTGGGGAGCCTCTCGACGCTCAGTCCCTCTAATATTATACTGGTATCTTCTCTCTTAAGTAGCTACAACAGAACATATGTTTGTGTATCATGTGATGAATTAAAGTTCTGATAAATGTGGATAAAATTGTGATGTATAAATACAATCCTCCAATTATGTTTGAATATGTGATGTCAGTGATAGAAATTGAATGAAAGACCATGAAAGAATATGTTTGTTAAACTCTCATTAAAGTAGTAAACAACTCAGAGAGGATTTAAGTCCCTGTAGTTATATTATAGGACAATTATCCAGAGCCTGAGATGATAAAGGAAGTGAACTGATGTTTAATGTTTCAGTACTTGTTGATAGTGTTCTCCAAGGACATGCTTTCATTATTTATGCATTCCTGCAGAATATTCCACATCTCCGAGGAGTATGAAGATTAAAGTTAAGGCTTGACATTTATATGCTCCCAGAATTTGTAGTGGTTGAACTAGTCACTTAAAAAATGAGATGTTAAGACCTCGTAGTGGACACGTTATTATTTATTGTTATTATTGTTACTCTAAGGATGTCTTGAGGTGCAGCAGATGTGTTGGAAAAAGAAAGTACCAAAACTCAGTGTGTATTTTGGCTATATTGATTAATCTTATTGCTTTTAGATGATGCAGATATCGATGCAAGGTTTTGAAAATTATTCAGAACAGCATTGCTCCCTTTGGTTTGCTGTTGAAGTCAGCAGCTGGGAATATAAACCCAGATGTGTGTTGATCAACGGAGAAGAGATGAAATAGGCTGAATCATAAAGTCTTTCCTCGGCAAAGCTGCCTTTTCCCTCCAGTTGTAAACCGATATATTTCAGGACGACGTTTTAGCAGACAGTATTTGTGTACTCTTTCTAGATGTGGACACTGAGTACAAAGTCAAAGAATCTCCGTGTTTTACAGCCTCTCTTGTGTTCCTTGTATTTGTTCGCACTCACTGCTCTCGTCTTGCTCCTGTCTGTTTAATTGGTGAACCTCTAAATGACCCTGAGTGTGTCGAGCAAGTCTATCACTCTTTAACTTTTCCATGTCTCCTTCCCCAGCCCGCATTGCCGATACCAGCCTGATTGAAATGTCCTTTTTCGCGGGAGCCAGAAGGAGTTGTTAAAGCAGACATGAATTAATGATTGAATTAATTATCGGAGTCACATACCGTACAATTAATTTTGTGGCTTTGCCTCAGTCTTTTTTCCTCTCTCCGTCAGTGTGTAGAGAATGTCAAGAAACATTTTCTAATTAATTTATGTGTGATTATCAGGGATAGTTTCTGGAAGGTCTCCACTTTCAATTTGTGACATGCTACGACAGTGGAGAGAGGGAAGGCTGGGAGAGATGGAGGTGGAAGTAGGAATAAGGGAGCGGCTGTGCTTGTGACGTACGTGCCCTCTCACACACACATGCACTCTATGATGTGTGCAAGCTCATCCACTTTCATTTTCTTTTTCTCTCTGTTTCACATTAGCATTACTTTCAAGAATCATGACTCTCCAGTGTTGTTGAGTTCTTGGTCTGTTTCTTCGAAACATGAAGACAGAGAAGCACCCAATCCAGCTCCTGTAGGTGTGTTTGACATTGTCTTGGTTGCAAAATTAGTGGAATACCTTGCACATGTGCTCATGAGGCCATAGGCTCCGCCATGCGCCAGATTTGCTATAGCGTACCCCGTCACTCCAGTTGCTCCCCTCTTCAGCGCTGACAAACCAGTCATTGCTGGTTGCATAGGAATATCATCACAAACATTTAAAAACTCTGGTTTACTGCAAAACACAGAGAGATTTTCTTGGCGGTCATAGGCTTAATCCTCATTTGGTGAACTCATTAGAAAAGGGCTCGAATGTAACAGTTGTTCAATTGTATGTAAAGGTCCTGCACTCCAGGTTTGATATAAAACGTACATGCTGTCTGTTGACTCACTGGTTGTCATTTTAGTTGTGAAATGCAGCTACAGTGCAAGAAATAGGTGACAAATCCAAACATCCGTTCTGCAGCTGACAATTCAGTGTTTGTATGTGGAAGTTCAGCTTAAGCTATAAGCATCAGCAGCCAAATCAAGGAGTTACCTTTGTACCTGGCATTAATGTGTTGGTTGCTCTGGCAATAAATCCACATTTGACTGCGAGAACATATTCCACTGCCACACGTCACCAACGAAACACTGGAAACTCAATAAAACAAGTAGAGAATTCTGTAACTTTGGAATAAACCTGCTTGATTAACATAGAAGGCCTAATAACAACCGGGGTCCTCAGACCTCTGACTCTCCACTCACATCTTCATACCAGCACTTATTCAGCAATTTGAGTAGGTCTGGTGCTGTGCTGACTGTTAAGAATGGGGACATCATTAAAAGTCATCTTACAGATATAACAACTCTTATTTCGGCGTAATTTTTCCATCATCATGTATTAAAGCTAATTTGAGTCCAGATGGTATTCTAGTACAGAAAAATTGTATGCACCACACAGAGTGGCATGAGTGGGGAGCTGAGAGAAGCCCAGCAACCCATTGAGCCACTGGGACCCCTGTGGTTAACCACCCTATCCGCCATGCATGGAGAAACTGAAAAATAAAAAAAATATGGCGAAATAGGTATATCCTCTTGGGACAATGCTCAACACATTTCATGACCTTCTACATACTGTATTAGATCATGAGATACTGTGAGTATCAAGTTCAAATCTTAATCATCCTCTAGAGTGCACAACAATAATCCGTTTTGGCTTGAAAGGTCATCGGGCACCAACAGGTGAATGACCTGGAACAAAACCATGAAATACACATTTAGAAGCACACCAGTTCGAACACTGACTGATGAAACTGGTTTACATCATTGTAAAACTGTGTTGGATGTGCAACATTTCCTTTTATCTGTCTTGTGACTGGTTGGCCTCACAAACACACATAGAGAGGTGGATTTTTTATCAGCAGTAAATAAAACTCCCCACCAGCAGTCAGGTGATTGAATTCCAAAATGAAGTTTTTGCATGTGAATGTCAGTATTCTTCGCATTTATTTGTCTTCAGTGAGGATGAGGAGGAGAGGGAGGAGAGCTCATCTCAACAGTAGCCCTGTCACTTGTTCTGTTTTCACCTCCTTCGTCCTCTGAACAGAAAAAAAATGCTTTTAGTTTTTCCCCCCTCATTTTATCTTTCTTTGCATATTTGTGAATTTGCATGTTTGCTTCTTGCTCTTTTCTGGTGGTGTATGTATTTTGTAGATAAAAGTTCAGCAGTGCA
The DNA here is from genome assembly GCA_037975065.1 of Chaetodon trifasciatus. Taxonomy (NCBI): domain Eukaryota; kingdom Metazoa; phylum Chordata; class Actinopteri; order Chaetodontiformes; family Chaetodontidae; genus Chaetodon; species Chaetodon trifasciatus. The sequence goes on along the minus strand of JBBMOE010000002.1, from coordinate 1,880,123 downwards.
GTTAAGAGAAATTAGTTGGGTAAACAGTGGTAAATGTCAATGATAAAGTTCTGTTGAAGCTCATCTGATTAGCGGGGCTATGCAGGTGTCTTATCTTGCCTGTGTAACAGAGGGTAAAATGGAAATGATTGCGTGGTCCTGAGCAGTAGATGCCTATCCCAGAAATGTCTATCTGCTGCTGAGCCGAGCCTGCTGGACTCAAGGGACCCAGAGGTGCTGCATGGATGATCATGGAGAGAGAGAGAGAGAGACAAGAAAGTGAAAAGGAGGCGTAATCAGGTCTTGCTTGTTGTTAGATTGAGGCCTTTTATCATCCAGCATTATAAATGAGATGAGTGGTCATTAATGTTAAAAGCTACGAACAATTCCTGAATGCAAATTTTAGACTGCCAAAGAGCTTTATCAAAATAACAAAACAGAATCAGATTATTCTCCATCTCCATCCCGTCTTCTCCATGGACCCGCCATGAAGCAGCTTGGCATTCCTTTTATAAGAAAATGAAAATGCTAAATAATTGGCTAACTGTTTTATTGACCATCTTACCCCCACAGTGTCTGCTTAGAAAAGTCCTGGCCCTCAGACAAATCTAGTTGAGGACTTACAGTCTCAAACAAATACAAATAATGAGAAATCACTTTGGAAAATCACCAAGATTCCACTTAAAGCAGCATTCATCCACATTTTTATACTGACATTGAGTCAGATTTCTGTGTAAAGTAACAGGGGTAGCTCACTGTGACCTACCAATCTGCAAACCACCATAAACTTTCCCACTTCAAACCAGTGAGAAGAGAACCGAGAGAGAAGAAATATAGAAAAACTGTTCCTGTCAAATAACCAAAACAGTTTAAACTTTAGTAGAAGTTGGAAGCTTCATAAACTCTCATCAGTGATGTTGAAGCTGTTCAAGGTTTTCATTTCTTTGGAGGAGCAAAGATTATTGGTTTCATACAACTTTGAGGAAACAAAATGCAAATTTATGCACACAAAAAAAGAAAAGAAAGAAAATGTTGCCATATATAGTGGCTCATAATTTACAGTTTAGAAGTAATTGAGACTGTAAGTAGTTTTATTCTCTTTTCCATGTATAAGAAGAAAGCCTTTGTATATTTTGCAGTTGTAATTGGATCTGATATGTGTGAACACAGAACACAGAACCACATATTTTCTAACATAAACAGAACTACAGTATTTGTCCTGTGTTTCCCATTAGGACTTGAGAGAGTGTAGAACCGCGAAGCACTGGGATTTGTCACTCAGCAGAGGTTAAACCCCACCTATTAGTGTGGGGTCGGAGTAGCACGCAGATAAAGATTTCCTGTTGTATGGTGTCAAAAAATCAATAGCTCTGCCGCGATGTGCTCATTTGATATCAACAATAGTCTTTTTAAAAATCAATTAGGCCGGATAGAGGAGGACATCAGTGTTGGGTTACGCCTTTCTTTTTTTCCCTTTATTTTTCATTGATATCCAATCAGGCAGGTTGCTTGTTGAAGGTGCTCCTTCCTTGGATTAGCAGGTACGATGTCCTTATGCACTGTTTTTGCATACGTGACTCCTGGCACACCGAGTTCGGTTGACTTTGACAATAAGACTTCTAGAAAAGTTCTAGGAATGACACACACAAAAAAATCTACAGACTCAAGAAAAAAAAAAAAGATCAATCAGAATATGCAAAAACAGGTACCTCTGGAGACAAGTGTTTTCATGCAGTTTGTGGATCTGGTGTAACTAGATGTCAAACACTAAGCGCTAAATGATATAGAACCAAGATACATCTCTGATCTGCTACTATTTTAAGAATCGCACAGACCTCTCAGATCGTCTGGGACAGGTCTGCTCACTGTCCCCTGAAGTAAACATAAAGACGCAGCATTAAGTTTTTATGCACATCATATTTGGGACGGCCTCCTAGTTAGTCTGCTTCAACTCTCAGTTCTTTTAAATCAGGGCTTAAGGCTTTTTTAATTTACCATTGCCCTGTATTAAATTGAAAAGTGTCTTGCACTGTAATTTTTACATGCTTAATTTAATTCTGTAGATATATATATGTATTTATACACACATTAAATACAAATATACCTATATACACAATATATATATGACAACAAAAAATGAAATTTAAAAATAGATTTGAAAGTTTCAAATAGAATAAATGAATGAAACAGATAATGAATAAAGTTGTTCCTTTTGTGGGACAGATTCAGGAGAGTGAATTTGGATTTGTTCTCCTCACGAGACGATGTGCGATGCACAGTGTGGTTCTCAATGATTGCACGAGACATCCCTCCACGGGGAGTCGATACTTCTCTCACTGGTCGTGGCCCAGAGCTCTCTTTTATACATTATCCTCCAGTTCCCCTCATTCCTTGCCTCTTAGCAGACATTGAGGAGAATCTAGCGGTCGTTCTGTTGGCACCAGAGGAAACCACGAAGCTCCCATGGCACAAGACGCATAGTCACAGCTGGATGGGCGATCCTCCACCTCACGGTGACAGGCCAAGGGCTGTGGGTCTGGCCACTGAATGGGAGTGCTCGGAAAGGTTTGGAGTGTGCAGTGGTGCACACTTTTGCAGGTAGATAGTCCACTTTTCAGCACCAGTGTGTGGAGAGAGGCTTGGATCCCAGGCAGAGGACGTGGGACACGTCTTCTGTTGACCTACCTTCAGACTTTGGTAGATAACAAATTGGCTCCATCTATGATTAGAGCGTATGTTGCAGCCATTTCATCCTGCCACAAAGGCTCTGGAGAGAGATCAGTTTTTGTGCATCCTTTAGTGAAGAGCTATTTAAAGGAAGTCAGACGACAGAACCGTGTAATGCATTTTCCAGTGCCACAGTTGGATTTACCCGTGATCCTGCATGTTCTGTGATGGTGGGGGGGGGCAGTAGCCCAAATCTCTCTGAAGATGCTATCCTTTAAAACAGCACTCCTTCTAGCCTTAAAAAGTGATGTATGATGCAATCATACAACCTTACAGTGCAGTGAGACTGGAGCCTCAGCAGGGCACCTGGGCACACTCCACGAGGGCCTCCTTGGAGGGATGACAGTGGCAGACATTTGCAGAGCAGCATCTTTGGCTTCACCGTGACCTTTCAACTGTTTGTATCTGTGCGATTTGAGTTCTCCCTGACTCATGCTAAACAGCAGATAATGCGTTGTCAGATCTGGTGTTTTACACATGTGCCAAATGGTGCGTCTCCCATCTCATCATCGCGGATTAGGGCTGCGTGGGGTACCATTATGGAAGAGGCAAGGCCTGTACAAAATAGAATATTAGTTATGCATCATAACTACAGGTTCTATGAGAATACACATAGCCCTTTAAGACTTACACCCCATGCTGCACTGATATGAGCCAAAGGAAATACTGGCTTTTAAGAGCAGAACTGGTGTTCTGAGTGTGTAATATACTGTACATGCGGACGAGAGAGGCTATACACTGACCACAGTGGTAAAAAAAAAAAAAAAAGTTCTTGGACACTGAGGACAAACAAACTGAAATTAAATGGAGGCAACCTTTAGTGTCGGTACTGATCCAAAAATTCTGTAACAACATCATCAACACAATCCTGGTTTCAGCTGTCTGCCACCCCCACCCCCACCCCACCCCACCCTCTCTCATCAGTTAATTGCGTTAGTCATTTCATTAATGACGGACTGATTGTTTTATTGTGTTGGCTCGTCAAAGGGGCCTGGACGCCCCAGTGGCTGCTGAAGCGTCCGTATTGATAAGCCTTTGTGTGTATGTGTGTGTAGCTGGTGACAGGGGGTGTATATTGATGTGATGGCGCGTACAGGCTCGGTGTGTATGGGCACAGTGTGTGTTTGGCTCCTGTGTGTTGTCTTGTGGACCTGTGTGTTGAAGAGTGTGTGTGTGTCTCAGAGAGAGAGAGAGAGAGAGTATGTGTCAGAATTGAATGAGTGAGGTAGTGTGGCTACTGTGGAGCTGGTTCATATTGATAACAAGCCCATCCAACCTTGTGTTTTTGGGAATGGGTCATCTAGCACTGACAGAAAGAATAATGATGTGTGTGTGGGGGGGTTTGCACGTGCACACACTATACATACAGTACAGTATATAGCAGTAATGTGGTCGTATCATACAGAGCAGTGAGGTTAGTAGCGTCCCAGAGCAGCAATATTGATAAGGAGCATGGGGTTATTAAGCAGGTCTGTGCTGGGCAGGAGGGGTAATTAACAGGGATTAGTATTATTGGAGGCGTCATGTTACCTCAGTGAACACAGCTAACCTGCTGGGATTAGCAAGCAGCGCTCATTAGTGGAGGTGCACCGATAACATTTCCTCTCTACCAATGTGACAACGCAGTGTTTTACTTAACACAGTCCCTGTTAACTACTTAATCCACGGTCGTTTGTGCTGTTAAACGCCATCATTTGCTTTAAAATATATGTGCATTTTCTTACATTTGTAAATCAACTGATTAGTGATAATGGTGTTGATGTATGTAATAACAGCACGGAAAATAAGGTCATGGAGCCAATAGGGCTGTCACTTTTCAAACTACCTGAGTACACACGGTAGAGTGTAGGCCTCCACTAGGTGTGTCTGCTGCATGTGGGTGGTCACTTGTGGCTCCTACTGGCCTTTAAAAGGAGTGACAAGTCAGCAGTCAGTGGCAGTTTAAAACAGGGCAATCAGCAAAAAAAGATTTTTCAAAAATTGTGAATCACCACTGACCACAAGAGGTTCTTGAACATACAGACAAAAAATATTAGGCTGATAGGTCCAGTAGTATGCAAGATTAGCAGTGGGCAGATACACACACGACCAAATGCCCGATCCCCTCCAGGCTTATGCCTGGACCACATCCGCCAAAGGGCCTTTTGAATGTATGAACTGGTAAAGGACTGTGAAAACAGAAGCAAATAAAACCAGAGTCCAAAGCCTTTAAATTCTCCGGCTGTAAATGTGCACAGCTGTCAACGTCTTTTGTTGCTTCAATAAATTGTTTCACAAGGTTTCATCCTCTGACATAGCCAGTCCTTTGGAATGCCCTCAGTTGTGTGAATGTATGTGCTGTATGAGTTAATGAGTGTGGAGGTGCTTATGGGATGTGATTGGTGTGTGTGAGGTTGTTTGAACCTACAATAAACTACACTACCCCACTGCACACACTGACAGTCATAAAACAACATCTGCACATTGGCCACGGTTGAATAAGTACACAGTCCATATCCATCCTCTGCTCCGTGGACCCACCGTCAAACTGCTCTGCTACCAGTTTGGCCATTCATCAGCATACTGGCCAGACTACACTACACTCCAGGGTTGTCAGAGAATCCTTAAGATTGTCTATTAGACACAAGAGGCATCGCTTATTTTGTTAACCTACTGTTGTTTGAGTCTCAAACTGAGTATTTTTGTTTGCTTCCTTGGAAGTCCAGCCCCCACAGTAGCTGCTTCGAAAAATTTTGGCCCTTAGACCAATCTAGTTAGTGACACTTGCCCAGTCCTACACTATTTTGTAGACCTGACATTGTTTCAGATGGTGTTGTGCTTTGATTATTTGTTCAGCACTGCTCAATATTTTCCTCCTTCTGCATTAGCAAAGAGAACAATAGTCGTTTCAAATGATTTATGTAACAACCATGTTTATTTGGAAAGCTGTTTCGCAATGTATATTTTGCATAAGTTCTCATTTCTCTGAATTTTTACACCTGAGGTGATATAAAGTCACACATTTATGGGTCCCATAAACAACGCATCAGGTTGAAAGAAACTGAAATTATCCTTTAACTCTAACAGCTTCTATTTTGGGATCTGTGGATGTTTTATGAATGTCACAGAGCGTCAGTGCAGCTTTATCTTCTGACTGAAGTCATTGTGATCTGCACTGACATTGACGTGGATAGAGTGCTCACTTAACATGCCATGTATGGAGTTCAGGCTCTCTTTTGATTATTAGGTATGTTTCCATTCAAGTGTTTTTATCCACATTGTTTCATTTTATACTTAAGAAAAACCTTAATGGAAGTGCTAAAAAAAAAAAGAAAGTTTAAAGAATATAAAGAGGAGGATGTCAGGGGTGTACATACCCACAATGTTACCAGTTCCTCAGTCTGGGCCCTTGTTGGGCCTTAATATCTGACAAACCAATGCTGGTGTCAGGCTTGTTTATAAGTTAATATCTGTGTTGGCTCACTAAGGTCAAATCTTCGCACTGTTTCACAATGAGGGTCAATTGAACTGGTCAGACTGATAAGAGTCCCATGTGGTGAAGATTGGCCAATGGCACAGAGGCAGACTGGACATTGATGGAGTGCTGAGATAAGGAGGGTCAGAGTGGCCAAACTGAGGCCCCATAGGAGGATAGGAGATAGGATACTACTGGCTGGACAGACGCTGGACTTCACACTCTGCAGCCAGCAGGTTAGACTGTCTGAGGAGTCATGTTTGGGTTGACGCTTGACCTGAAATGTGACGCTGACCCAACTGGAACCTGGAAAATTTCTGTCCAAACTCCCAACAAAATCTGACAACTATCGTGTCACAACACCAGACACCAACAACCTGGATATATCTCCTTTAATTGCGTGTATTCTAACAAAGAAATGTGACTAAGTTTTCTTCAAAAATATTGTGAAATCGAGCTCCACCCTGAGTCATTCAATAAAAAATTCAGCCCAACCTGACCCAAGCGCAACAGGTCAGGTCAGCTCTTGTTGCGTCTGGCATCGGTGTCACTCTATCATGTGCACTGGGGCAAGAGAATGAAAAAGTAGGCCTGGTTACAGCGTGACATATACCATGACTGGTAAACAAGGTATGCCGACACCTGTTGGAAAAACTGATACAAGTGCAAGCACTTCATAAAGTACACAAAGTAACTTTTCTGAGTGCACAGACTTGGTGGACTAGTGGTGATCGTCATAAAACAGATATTATCAGGTCAACTAGTTCCATAAAATTTGAAAGTGTTTTTCATGACACTGTGCAGAGTGTCATTGCCACGCTGAGCTGTGAGTTAAGAGAAACACACCACATCCTGTGAGACTTGCCACAACAGTCTTTTCAACAATCAAACAGTATTTTCAACTGCTCTTTGTTTTTTTTAAGACTCATTTTACAAATGAATTTCTGTTTTTCACCGCCTTGCTACCTCCTACTTTTCTCCCTCAAACCACACTCCTTCCTGCTCCCTCCTCCCCTTCCATAACCCACCCCCCACCCCCCCACAGGCTGTGGGAAAGCCATTTTATCAGCGTCTGTCCGTTGTTCTCTGGTGGGGATAGATACAGAGAAGATAGATGAGTGTTTTGACATGGAGAGTGTTAGACAAACACTCTTATCAGGCCCTCCACTTTAGACCGACCCCCCGAAACAGTGAGATGAGGCGGGGGAGGAGGGTGAGAGGCGAGGTGGGGAGGCAGATTTTGTATGTGTTTTGATCAGAGAGCGAGGTGGACGGTCGTAATGTGAATGCTTCTCCAGAAGCAGACCCTGAGGCTGCTCATGTAACTGAGGCGTTTGGCATTAATCCCATTCAGCCACTCACTGGTGTTCCCACTGCAACACTCACTAGTGTTGCTCTAACTTGTTCGCTTATCCCAATGTGCAGAGACTTCTCTAAACTACTGCTGCTCCTCCTGCACTCAGGGCTGTCTTAAGTTTTTAAATAGATGGATCAGTCCTCCATGCCTCCAGGCTAACTGGCTCTATCTGGGCTGCAGCTTGCTCAGACCACAGCCGTCACTGCCATCCCTCTACAGTTATCACTTTGAGGAAGTACACATGAAGTTCCCCCTGTTTGAACCAGCCAGGACAGAAAGTGCTCAGCTTGCATCAAACTCCCCCTGCTGTTAGCAGTCTTTGCTGTATGGTCTGAACTGCTGCAAGAGTTCAGGTCAAGTTCAAGCCACATGCTGCTTTTGCCAGTTGTTGTTGTTTCTTCTTTTCCTTTTGAGCCTGTCATGTGATCTCTGCTAAATGCTGTGGGTCAAGTTTCAGCCAGTGGGGATTTTGAAGGCTGAAGCCAATATTTTTATTAGATAACATAGTTTCTACCAGTACTCAGTATCTTAAAATGTTGCCCTGTCGGTGCCCTAAAAAGTCCCAAAATGACATAACAACTAACCTCTCACAAAATGCTTTTGTGAGTTCAGACTTTTATTAAAATCAAGTTAAAAATGATGTGAACGTCATATTTGAAATGGTTTCTTCATCATACTTGTCAGTGATTAGACTGCTTGGATGACACCGAGTGTTGAATGATGCGCTTAATATCACTTTGACACGTTAACATGTTGATATATTTGTCCGTCCTGCTGCTTCCCTGATGTTAACTGCTTCCCTCTTTTCTCCTCCCTCCAGATGACCTGGAGTTATGTGAAGAAGGCGGTGACAGCAAGGTGGTGGCTGGCAGGAACCTCCATCCGGACACAACGTGGGGCCCTTATCCAGGAGTCCTCCAATCAGACGGCAGCACAGATGATCAGGAGACAGAGGTAACAGCCCTACTGCAGCGACTACCCAGTAACCACTGAGAAAGATTCTGTCATGGTTACAGTTGAAATTGAAATGACACAGATTACAATAGTCATTTTAAAAAGAAGATTACAGATATTGTAAAATATAGTCATTTATATTATTCACCATTATGAATCCAGCATGTCTTTTAGTGATGATCTAGTGAGATGCAGAGCTGTTGTTGAGCTGAAAGTTCAGTCCAGCGTTGTTGTCTCAAACTCAGTGTAACATAAGTGGATGATAGCACAGGCCACACAGTGTGGAGGCTGACCGTGTTTGATGTTTGTCCATATATTCTAAATTCCATCAGTAATCTCTGACATACTTTAACTATTACACAATCTCAGATTAGGTATTTTAAAACAGTTTAACAGTTTCAATTACTGTTTTATTATAACTAGAACAATGTTCTAGTCCAATGTTCTGTCATCCATTATTTACTTAAAGGTCCTGTGTGTAAGATTTAGGAGGATCTATTGGGAGAAATGGAAAATAATCTTTAGGATTTTATTTTTATTAATGTATAATCACCTGAAAATAAGAATGGCTGCAATCTGCAACCTCACTGCTAAATGCCACTAACTCTGACGCACTGGTGAAATTCTAACTTCACAAATGCACTAAATTGGGTAAAAGATGAGCTTGCTTTGGACTAATTCTCAATTAGTCTAGTAGCAGAAAATTAATCAGGAGCAATTTTGTCATTAACATTCTCCGCTTCCAGCTTCTCAAATGCAATAATTTACTGCTTTTACTCTTCTGTATCATAGTAAATTGAATACCTTTGGGTTTTGGACTGCTAGTTGACAAATCAAGCATACTGGAGACTTCATACTGGGATCTGGGGAGTTAACTGATGTTTTTCACATTTTATGACATTTTCTAGAGTAGAACTAAATTTGATTGATCAAAAAAGTTGGTGGCACATTAGTTGATAATGGAAATAGTTGTAAGCTGTCGCTCTGTTTCTGACTGTTCCATATTATTATTGAACAAATACTAGCTTTCAGTCTTTTTTTATTTAATTAGACGGGAATCTACTCCAAGTTAATCGAATTATCAAGAACAATGCACAGACTGAGTCAAAACAATTCTTACATGCAGCTCTAAAGTAAACAAGTAAATGCAATTATAGTCAAATCTTGAGGCAGCTAAGTCGAAGGTTTCAATTGGAAAGGTCAAAGGTCAGAGGTCGGATGGTCCAGTAACGAAGAGAGACAATGAATAAACACCTCATCATGTATGTGTGTGACAGAGAAATGAAAACAGCTGTGTGTGTCTTTGTGTGTGTGTTCACTGGAAACAGTGTGTGGGACCGGATGGAGCCCTATCAGAGCCTGGGTTTTTGCATCATGTGCAAGTCCATCTAATCATATGATACTGATGTTGGGAGAGGCTTCCTGGCATGGAGCACAACTCGGACAAATGCACACACACACGCACGCACGGACGCATGCACACACACACACACACAGGGCCGTTGACACACAGTCATTCCTACCTCATTTTTGCTATTGATCTTCTTTGCGATACCTGGTCAGCTTGTCTTACCTTGGGTTATTTTCAGGATTTTTGACTCCAGGTGCAAAATGTAGCTCAATTCATTCTCATCCAGCTCAGCCCAGTTTAACTAGTCCACAACTGGGATCAAACCAGTTCGTATCGATTCCCAAAAAATCCACCTAGGTCAAATAAAGTCAGATGGAGTTTATACCACATATTTAGGCCTTTCCCCATCAGTACTCCCATTCTATCCTCTCTCCCCTCTTCTCCTCCTCTCCTCTTCTCCTCCCAGCCCTCCCCAGACGTCCGCCTGTCTTTTATCTGCACATGGCGCCATCCTCCTGGACAACATACCCCAGTGATTGATTCCTGCTTGATAGGCTCTCATTTCTAAGATTTCGTTTATTATCAGTGAGGTTCTGAATGTACAAATAGATGTGTGTGTGTGTGTGTGTGTTTGTGTGTGTGTGTGTGTGTGTGTGTGTGTGTGTGTGTGTGTGCGCACGCGTGCGTGCGTGTGTGTGTGTGTGTGTTTGTGTACGCGCACAAGCACTCGCTCACACACACACTCACTCACCCATCACCTTTTGTTCTTCTCCTCCTTTCCGCTGCCCATACCATCCTATTCCTCCTCTAAACTGACAAGTCATGCTCTGTTCTTTTTGAGCACTTTGCATTCATATGGAAAGCATCATCCTGACTCTTACTACCTATTTTCACTCTTCTTCCTCATTTTCGGTCCCCGTCCTCCTCCCCTCTTGTCTGAAGAAGTGAGGGAACGGACCTTCAGTATCTGCTGGAGACAGTGGCCCTAATCTCACATTCCTCCTGTGTTTCTCCGCCTGTCACTCCACATCCTCCCCCTCCTCTATCCATCCCTCCATCCCTCCCTACCTCCCTCCCTTGCGGGTCAGCAGAGGTCAGGGCTATCCCCTTCACTGATTTGGAGGGGAGAAATCTGCTCATTCCCTGCTGCTCCGTGAACGCCATCACATTGCATTCCTCGATTGGTTATTACAAGAGTTTTAGCCTAAAAACACAGTGAATGTAAAGAAGAAACTCAAATCATTCAACCCTGTCACCTAACAAGAACGTTGATTGTCTGCTAAACCAACTTTGGTATAATTCAGGTAAGGAGAGATTATAATTACAGTTACAAGTACAAGAGCGCTGATTAATTGACTAATTGATGGCCGGCTGCGAGTGAGACAAGTGGTTATATGCCCATCCATCACCCCATCCATCACAGCATACAGTGTAAGGCACACTACATCCTGCATCGCCAATAAACATTAAATAAACGCATCGGACATAAAGTATGAGGCGCAGAATTGTCCGTTATGGACATTATTTACTGCATCTGCACAGGATCAGACCAACAACTCATTGATCACTCGCCCTTTTCTGACCTTTTTTTGCTTGTTTGTTTTAACATTTTTGCAACATTTGCATGATTTAATGATTCTAGCTTGGTGTGAAAATTGTAATGTGCATAAAACGGATGGCTAGAAACTCACTAAAGGAGAGCATAGCCCAAAGATGTGCAAATATTTTAAAATGTCATATTACCAGATATTCTGTTTCCAGTTGATTAGCAATGAGGAATACCTTATGTCCATAGAAGCCTGAAGTCCATGGTTGGAATTGCATTGAGGAACAATCCTCATTCCTTTCTTATTTCTCATCAGTTCTTTTGCTTATTAAATTCTAAGCTCATTGTGTTGCAGACAGTGCATTTTCACTCCTGAGATACGCATGTAGGGGTGACACTTTGTGATGTCTGAACTTCTGTTATGACTGTTGGACTTCCTCCCAACCAGGAAAGGAAATGTAAATGCATCATATCAGTTTTTGTCCGCTGTCAAAAGCTGTCATACGAATGTGAAAAGTTATGAGAATTATTTATTAAGCCATAAAAAAAATTATTTAAAGAAGAAAACTGTGTTATTTGAGGCTTCTCCCAAAAAGGTCTGACATCACATTCGCTTCCTCATAAGCATCGACCAAACAGCTCTCTGACTGTCACTCCGTCAAGCGCTTTCTCAACCTGCGCACTGAATTAGTCACCAGTACTGTCTCCGTAGATAAAGCTGTTTGTCTGAAAGCAAACGTCGCTCTCAAACATTATGTTGATGTTGAATCAGCATGTCTCTGATGCTGCCTCAACAAGCATCAAATGATCTGCTTTTACTTTTTCGCTTTCGTTCACATACATTTAGTTTTTACTTTTCTTTGGCACTTACGCTTTACAGAATATCAGTATAAAGGTGGAAAAACAAATGCATATCTGAAAAAGTGTTTTTACTTTCAGTATCCATTTGTATCTTATCTAAGTAGAACGATTTTTCCTTTGGCTTGACATGGGTCGTCCTTTGTCGATTTCCCTCTTATCGTTCATCTCTCTGCTTTTGACATGCTTTCACCATCTCCTCACCTCTATATATGTGCGTATTTTTTTTCCCCAGCAGATCTTTCCAAGCCGTCTCTCCTTCCTCACCTCTATCTTACTTATACCACCTGTCTTCCTCAGTCCTCAGCCTCACTAGGCTCTGTGAAGCCCCCAGGCTTCGCCCCCCATCTCTGGGTGAGATTGGCATGGCCCATTCAGGCGTCCTGCCCCTTCCAGCATCGCCCTCTCTCTCTGAACTTCTCTCTCAACAAATTTGCTTCTTATTTGGCCCGGACAGATAAGCTATCATTTTAATGCGAGGCCTACCCAGCAACACAACTACATCAGCAAGCATTTTGGATGTGCATGCACACAGGCAGCACATGCACACAAAGAGACATAGCAATGCCGTGACTTTAGAGCTGAAACAATGTAAAATTCCATGTCTTTGATGTTGCCTTAGCTTGTGTGAGTGGTAGGTGGGGGTGGGTTTGTCAGCTCTCTGAGAAGGTGAGGGTGGAGCAGAGAGAAAGAGGTAGAGAGAAGCAGATGAGATCCGGTCGTCGCTCTCCCTCCAACACATCTCCTTCATTAGATTAGTGGCGTGTTAACTGGCCTGTGTCATATGGAAATCCTGCCATTTGCATCTCTTGAGAAAGAGGCGTAAAACCATTTATCTATTTAAATATATTCTGGCTGATATGGCTGTTGGACTTTAGAACAGGGTATAATAATGTTTACTGATCAACTGATCAGCTGGGCTGCTGATTCCTCACAGTTTTTGGTTGAGTGAACAACCAGGTCCTCCTTGGTGAGCCTCCCATGGCAACCCAGGAGCGAGCACACTACTGCCGCTATTCTGATTGGATCGCACATAACAAATCTGATATTATATCTCTTCTCCTTCTGATTGGATCCCGCTTTAATTAACTGATAGTGCAAGTGCGTGTGATAGGAGCGAAGTTGCAGGATTGTTGTGAAATTTCGGCTGAAGTGAAAGTGAAAGAGTGGCGATACTAAGGTGTACGCAAACCTCCAGTTTGTTGCGTCTTCCCGAAGAACAAATATCCAAAGTGAAGTCTCCTCACTGTACCACAGGAGAAACTCCACTTACAACATCGTCCCTATTGTTTTCCCTCCTTCAGCAGCACCCAGCAGCTCACCCCACCCCAATCCTGTCTTTCGTGGAAAGGCAGCCTGAAGGCACGATCCTAGAAGGAGCAGAGTAGGGGAGTTCAAAGCGTTATCACGCGCCGAACGTCTTTTCATCATGTTTTAGAAACAAGCGTTCGCACTAATCCCCCAATAATCTCTCCAGGAGAACTGGGGCGATAAGGCGCGCCACCCACGGCTTTTCAAACACTTTTTGGGTAGTCTCCTCTCACCCTCTATCTCTCCTCCCCTCTACATCCTCTACTCTCCTCTCCACTTCCTCCTTCCCTCACTCCCCTGGAAGGACAAGTGAAGGTGATCACCGTCTCCTCCTTGCTCTCTGTCGAGCTGTTTTCTCCCTTTTTTTTTTTTTTTTTTGCGTTGACTCTGAGTTGGTTTGTTTACATCCTGATTCTGATCTTAATATTTTATCTGGACTCATCAATAGTGTTTCTCTGCCTCTCTGTTTCTCTCTCTCCTCCACCCATCAAATTAGAATGTTAATTAAAATGGTGCTCCTTCAGAAGATGACAAAGCAATGATTACGGTGAGTGTTGAGACACCTTCTGCGATGCCCCCCAGAAGAACGCGATACATAAGGAACGTTCTTAGAAGAGAACTTGAAAACAAGAAGAAGACTTTCGACCTACAGGGACAGTAAAATGGAAAAACAAACATTCTTAGTGTTCCTGCAGTTTTTGAGTGTTTGTATATCAAAGCCCTTCATCTGTTTTCCTTAAAAATGAATTTTTACCTGCACCATGAGGCATGTACAGTACATGAATTGTCAAATGTGATTTGGGGTGACCTAACCTCTCCCATCATATCAGACCACACTTATCATTGTTAGCTCATGGGTTGTGGTAGCTAGCAATATCATGGGTCGTAGGTGTGTGTTTCAATATCACTGCGCAAAACCTTGTTTATATTGCTAAAAATGCATGTTTGCAGTTTAGTGAATTTCTTCCTTGTCCTCGACCTTCTGTTTTGACAATGCATAGATATGGGTTGAGGCAGCAATGGCAGACCCAAAGGGTCACAAGTGGGTGCCATGGCCATACCCCACTGACTGCCACTCACAGCACTGCCTTTTGGGACGCTGGCTCACTGTCACAATGTCATTAATATTTTTGTGTGTATTGGCAAGTTAATCTGTCTGCTGTGAGAAAGGCCTGTTGCAAGACACCAATTTCTGTCACCACAAAATGAATACTACATCTTACTCTGCTTTCAAATCAGTGTGGTCGTCCAGAACTTCTCATATTGATTCAATCCAATGCTTGAAAGATTTGATTCGATCCCTCTCTGAATGATCTCCCTCACATATTCTGTGTCACAAATACATCACAGTACAGATGCTAAAGATGCTTTAAGTGTCATCTCAGCTGGACTTCAATCTTGAACTTAAAATCTCTTCTAGCAGCATTTTTTGGGCAAAATTGTCATCATCCCTGAGCGATGGACGTGCCTCCAAATGTTGACCCTGTGCATCATGGCCTCGCTGTTGTCATATAACTTGGGCACGTCCTGACAGTAGATGTCTGTCAGTCTGTCAACCTGACCCTGACAGAAGAAGCTATCAGCCTGAGAAGAGGAGAGAGGAGAAATGATTGGAGGAAGGGAAGAGAAAACCCGCCAAATAAGATAAAATGCTGCCCAAAGAGAAAGGAGGGAAAGGTCCATCAACCGAAACAAAACATGAGAGACAAAAAGAAATATGAGAGCGAAAGAAAACTGGAAGAGAGGTGAGGCAAATGTGGAAGAGGAGGGTTAAATGAGACCGAGGGAGGAGGTGTTCATCACTCAGTGGCAATGACTGGCTGGTATCTGCATTTCCCTGTCATCTGCACCGGCTTCTGCAGGGTGGAGGAGGAAGGAAAGAGGAGGAGGAGGTGTAAGAGAGGAGAAGAGGAGAGGGAAAACCTCTATCCTCTCTATCTCTGAGCCTCATCTCCGGCAGTTCAGGAGCCTGCTTTCCAAGAGTGCCTCATTTTCAAATCTCTTATCTCGGCCCCCGTTTTAAGTATCGCAGTTTTATATTTTTACATGTCATTTGCATGCAGCTCATCAAACCTGGCTCCCTCTATTTTTTTCTCATTTTTTTTTTTCTGCTTCTCGGAGGTGTGCGCCAATATGAGCGTGCCTGCACAAGGGAATAAGCTTTAACTCCATTGCCGAGCCTTAGTCATGCACTGTATTGATGATATTTGTGCCTCGTGAGTGGAATATACAGTGTAAAAAAGTATCTTGTGTCTCTCGAATGTTAGAGAAATGCTTTGTGTGAGTGCAACGGAGGTAAAGTGTGTGAGTGAGTGTGTGTGTGTGTGTGTTTGTAAGAGAGAGGCGGATGAGAGTAGGTTTCAGATTTTTATCTGCCTTCCTTTTCTTCTTTGTATTTTTGGAGGATTCACACAGTGACCTCTTTGTTTGGGACAGTGAGTACACCCCTCCAACCCCCTGGATCGGGAAAGAAACCATTTCCTGTAGCCGAGAGATAGAACAAGAGACAGAGAGAGAAACAGGGAGAGATAGGATGGGGAAGGAGGGGCAGGCAGACAGAGGGGCAGGAATGAGAGTTGGGGAGAGGAAGAGAATTGGAGATTAAGAAAGAAAGAAAGAGGTGTATAAAAGGAAGGAGGCGGTGCAGGAGAGGCAGTGAAAGAGGAGAAAGGAGGAAGACGGTGACTTGGATGATTGAATGAATGATTTTGTGAGAGGAGTGAATGAACGAATGATGGTTGAAAAGGTCAGGAGAGGAGCAGGGTGGCTTATTAAATTCCCAGCTAGAGGAGTTCAAAACGTTTGAAACACTTAATGCGGGAGAGATTTTTAGAGAAAAAAAATCCACCTTTTTGGAATGTGTGCTGCAAAATGTCCAGAGTGAAAGGGTTTGACAAGAGCGTAGCATGGACGCATCAAACTCTGTGGGCTGCTACCTCGTTCCCATACGGGTCCTGACAGTTGAAGCTATGTTGCAACAATCGCAATATTTTTTTAAGATTCATCATTTATTTATTCTTAATTATGCCCACCATAGTTTCTCAAAGATAAAGGTTCTTCACTTACTGCCAAAGAATTCAAGGTCAGTCGATTAGAGTCTGACCGATGTACCAATATATTGGTCACTAATACAGGCCAATTTATTTATTTATTTATTATACCTGTAAGCTATGGTCAAAACCTATACCCTGCTCCTCTTTTGTCCCCATTTTTGTTCAGAAGTACAGAATAATGGATGGCCACCGACAGTTGGGCAAACTATAATGGAGTAATAGGACTGGGTGTATGTCTTGATTCGTTTTTGATACCAATTGATCATACTCTATCTGTAGATATACAAAGTACATATAGTACTGGAAATTCTAAAGTACTGAAAGGTCCAGTCAGATTTTTTTATTCAGTCTTTTGTTTTTTTTTTCTTTTTGGTTGCTTTCAGGTATTGTATTTGCGCTAGTATTTCAAACGAGGGATCCACCAATCAAACATTTTCTCTCCTGATATACTGATTCTGATGCCTCACTTCGGGTATCTGCCAATACAGAGTACTGATCTACTACCAGTGCTCTTGTGCTCGTTGACATCATTTTTATGTGGTGTAAGCTAACATGAGATCAGTGAATGCTGTAACAATTAAAAAACAGCATTTTTAAAAAGGCAGCCCACTATGACTGAATGAATGTAAATGAGCACAGAATATTCTAATGACATTTACGCAGAAGCTGTATATACTATGGACTGGTCACGTTGAGCCCGTACTCGACAGCGTGTCTTACTGCCAAAGAAGAAGAAATTCTTGTAAGAATATAGAAAAGCCTGTTAAAGTGGTTTTAAGCCATAAGGTACTCAATGTTTTAATAACTGGCCTGATAGCAGTGATATTAAAGCATTTAAACTCTATTTTGTACAGATTTCTTCCCTTTAATTTTACAAGCTTCCTGTCAACAGTATAGTTTGTTCAATTCTAAAGACTGGACCTGTTTTTTTGATTGAACAAACAGATGCATCAGTCTGACTGTCCGCCTGATGCCATGTATGTAAGCATGCAATGAATGAATGACTTGTTTTACATGTAATGACCATGAGACGGGCCTGTTCAGACCTTCACACAGCAGTGTAAACCATATTAGACAATGTGAAACAGTATACACCATTGAGACATAGATGTGCTAGATGTACCAGTAGTGATTTGCATATACAAACATACTTATTCCCCAGTGGTGGCAGTAAAACTGTGGCAGTTGACAGCTGTACAGAGAAGTCTTAATCTGTTGATCTGCAGGATAGGGTGGCGGCGGCGGCGGCGGCGGCGGTGCTGAGAGGGGGGGCTCTGTATTTTTTTTGTCTATTTCCTCCTCTTTAATTGAAGTGTATATAGCACAAGGCGACGTGAGAGGGGGGTTAGACATTGGGGTTAGCTCAGGGAAAGTTCTCTTCTTCCCATTGCCATCATCATCATCATCATCATCATCCTCACCCATGTTTGACTCCCCAGAGAGAGAGAGGGCGAGTGAGCGAGGAGCCATTCTGATACTGAACGAGGGAATGGAGGAAGAAAATGAAGAAATGAAATCAGCCTGGCATCATTTGCATTCAAGTTTTATCAGCGTAGGAGGAGGGCGTTTTTGGGCCTGATAAGGAGAGGGCGTCGCAGGCTGCGCTGGAGGTGGGGGTGGGGGGTGGAGTGAGGTGTGTGTGTGTGTGTGTCTCTGTGTGTCTGTGTAGTATATGAATGTGTTATGTGAACTGACTTTGGCAAAAGAAGGTGGCCCTGGAGTTGTTGGTGTGTGTTTGCAGTAACACACACATATGTGAATGTTACAGCAGCTACAGTGAGGACAAGGCATTGGGGGTGTGAATAGTGTGTGTGTGGTGGGGGTGTGGGAGCGGGGGGTTAATATCAGACCAAATAATTAGATTCGCTATCGTCTCGGCGGCAGCAGTGCGGGGATCAGGCAGATTAAAGCCGGGCTCGGGGCTGGTTAATATTCATGAGGGGACCGGGGTCCGGGCAAGGGGCTTAGACTGCAGCTCAAAGACTCTCCTCCGGCTGATGGGGCTTAAGGCAGTGCTCTCAACCAAGATGGAGCTCTGCTGGGGAGGCCTGACATCCCACTGATAGATGGAGGGCTGGGCGGATAGTAGTAGTAGTAATAGTTAATACAAGACAGGAAGAAGAGAAGCTGATGAGGTGCGGCAGGGTGTGCTGATGTTTGATGCACCTGCATCCGTGTGGATCTGTAGATCTTTATTTGATCTTGTTTTTCTGAAATGCTGGAAACCTGACCTGAATTGTGAAGTCAGAAAATTACCATCCAATCATACCATCCCCCAACTCTCCCAGACAATGGCTTCATGAAGTGCTCCTGAGCACATGTAGTAACATCCTTTATACAATCATGTGTTCACAAAGTGGTGAACCTCTCTCCATCCTTGCTTGTTGCCTTTCCAGGATGCCCCTTTCATACACAATCATGATACTATCACCTGTGGAATGTTCCAAACAGGTGTTTTTGAGGCATTCCAGAACTTTCCCAGTCTTTAGTTGCTCTTGAACCAACTTGTTTGAAACATGTTGCAGCATCACATAATAAACATTACAAAAATCTATATAGTTGATGAGGTCAAACATTAAAACGTATTGTCTTTGTACTGTTTTTAACTGGCTACATGTCAAAAATCATTAGCTAATTGTCACATTCTGCTTTTTATGTTGTACAGTGTCTTTTGGAATCAGGGTTGTATGTCAGCTCTCAGCTTCTCATACTCAGAGTGATGGACACTTTTCCATTGTACCAACAAGTATCACTGTTCAATACCGAGCCTTACTGTAAGGTAGAGGCTCTAATTTTGTTGCACTGCTGTCTGTAGGATGACACTTTTTGCTCACAACCCAGTCAGTGAGGCCACAGCAGGCGTTTTCTAGCCGCCGTCGAAGGTAAAATGATCGCTTTTGTCATCACTGAGGGGGGCGTGGCCAGACAGTCCCAGCAGTCGACATGATTAATGCGTGAAACAATGTGCCTTTGTTTTGGTTATTGTTACGTCTGGAGTTCATTCTCGTGTTTGTAGTGTTTCCATTGCTTACATTTGAGAGAATTCACTGCAGCGTACGTCAACTCTTTGTGGGTCCAGACACGTTCCTCAGGTGACTGTTGGCCATTTGAGTCAGTGAGATCGGCGTCAGACCAAGAGAAGTGAAAAGGGTTTTGATACCATCCGGTGGCCTCTCCATTCTCCTTAACTCACCCCTACATCTCTGGCATCTGCATTCTCTACTGGCCTGGTTAATTACACACACACACACACACACACACACACAAAGTGCAATCTGGCCCCGTGCCTCTCTGATTCTCATTATCTCATGAAGCTGTGTTGTGTGTGTATTTGTGGCTGTAAAGAGTGTAAAGTCGCATGTTTTCCTTGTTGCAGGTTGACGTTAATACTAGATAATCTGTTATTGTAATTGGTGTTTGATTATCTGCTGATTTAGCTCTGAGTGAAATCCTCAACTTTTGCTTTGTCAAAGTGAAACCAGCAGCACACGCAGCAGGACGAACCGATCAGTGTCTCCTTAAAGTCCAGCTATCGTCATGGTGAGGACATGCTCATTGAGTGGCAAGACGTCCCAGTGATCTCACAGCTTTCACACAGCCTGTATATGTAGATGCATGTATATGCATGTTATTGTTGCTCCGGCAGTGTTTCCTGAATCTCAATGCATCAACAGGAGGGCCCCCAAAATAAAAAGCCTTTTCCTTCAGGCTTCCTGTCTTCACATCCTACCCTGAGCTACATTTGGCTGGAGGGTCTCTTTATACTTGACGTGAGTGGGCGGGCGATATGGGATTAGAACAGTTTCTGTAGTAAAATTCAATGTTAGAAATAGTTTAGAAGGTTACAGTCTGAGCATTTCCCCTAGAAAGTTGTTATTTTCTGGATGAAAACAGCTGCCACGTTTCACTGGAAGGATTTCTCTGGTCAGACATCAGATATGAAAGTAAAGGGAAATTACATGTGACGCTTTACAACATCTATGACGTTACATAACTATGGATCAATAACTCCCCCAGATTAGCCCAGATAAACTGTGTATTTTGTTTCTTTTGTCCTGGAGGACAGTAAAAGTCAGACCATTAATAAAAACGTGTTGACGTAGCTGTGGTCAGAGAGGAAACTCCATCAGGGAGAAGTGGTGACTTTTAATAAAAGTGTTATTTATTCTCAAATTAAAAAAGATGGGAGAGTATCGCACTCACAATGAGTCATAAGTAATTACTTAATATTTTAGATCTTTGAAGGAGCCTGTGTGTGAGTGTTTCTCATTTTCTCTTGCTTTGTACTGTGTGTGCGCGTCTCTGTGTGTGTCTGTGTGTGTTTTCCACTTGCGCGCTACTGAGCTCTCCCCATTGCCCTATCATGGTGAATTCCAAAGCTGTGGCCGTGATGAATTAGTCTGAAACAAATTAGCAGTACTTACAGCTCAGACGGCTCCAGCATTGGGTTACAAATTAAAACAAAAGCAGCCGTATCTCCACATCAGCGCTAGTTCCCCATGAAATCCAATACGCTCTGCCTCAATCTTCAACGTACAACAGACTGAGAGGCTTCCTTCCTTCTGTCCTTCGCTTCGCTCTTCTCACTGTCTTCCCAGGCCGCCCCGCAAACAACGTTCATCTTCAGGTACTTTTAGATTTAAAGCCCGGGCTGTCTGCTTGATCATACTGTACACTATTGAAGTAAAGGCTGTCACCCCAGGTAAACACGCACTCTGTGGAGTGGCATGATGTAGATTAGTGATATGCTGTAACATATGGATCAATGCAGCCTTTTTTCTTGGATATGCACCAGTGGCCTTATGGTTTTTGGACCTATGTGTGTGTGGGATTTTTTTTTATTTGTTATTTAGCAAAATATCTCAAAGACTATTAACTGATTTTAATGAAATTTACTGGGCCAGACAAATGATTTTTCATCTTAATTTTTTTTTTTTTTTTTTTTTTGGAGTCCTAAAGAGGTAAAACACTGCCGTTGATTTCCATTCAAATCATTTGAAAAAAAAATTCAATAATGCAGAAGTAGAAGTCTAAGACATCCATGTTGTAAATTGTCAAAAAGGTTTCTTAAAATCACTGGACCATTAAACAACAACAAACAATCAACAAGACGTTTCAGCATTCATCCAAACACCAGCATCATTTATAAAAAGTGACAGGAAGTAACCCTGGCAAGAACAATGAAGTCACATGATCAGCACATGACATGAGATGTGAAAGTCACATGACTGCTGAAATGTCACTGAATGCCACTATGATCATCAGGTATGTACCCAAGACAAGAGAAGACAGCCGGTTTGAAAGAGGTGTCAAGAAGGCCATCTCTGTCAAAGTGGAGCAGCCCTCTCTAAACACAGGAGGGGGTGTGAGACACCACCTGTCCCCACCTTACAATGCTGTGATAGAAACTGCACCTCCCTGCTTTATGGATGAAGCCGCTTGCTCCACCTGACAAGGGGGAGGAGGGGCTCAACCATAACCTGCTGGAACGCCATCTCTGGCTAGTGACATTTGTGACTTTTGCATCTCAGGTCAGGTGCTGATCATGTGACTTCTTTGTGTGTATTTCCTGCCAGAGGTACTTCTTTCTTTTTAATAGTCCAGTGATTTTAATAAAGCTTTTACAGAAGCGAATGGGAATCAACAGCTGCCTGGAAATATTCATAGACACATGTACATCCAAACGTCTAAAACACTGCTTGTGCCGAAGCACAATTTCAAAACATTTCCTTCATAAACTGAATGTAGGAGATTGTATGTATTCTCTGTGTGTATTGTAGTTCTCTAATGAAGGGCATTTAGGGAAGAATTGACTGGGAGGGGAACCAGGTTTTTGGCCTTTTATCACAGATGGAAAGAATGGAGGTCAGATACATGTGCAATGAGAATACTCATCAGTCTGGTTAATCATTTTTTGGCCAAATGCATGAAATGTGCCAGTTTGTATGAAAGAAGCTTCCTGCTCTGAGTTCTCACTGGCTTTCCATAACACCATACTGATAGATTCTTTTATCACTCACGTGGAGGTTCGTTTTCACACTGTTCAGCTGTCTTTAAATGCAGAACTATTGATGACACAACAGAAAAATAACCACTGTTACTGGCAATCACTGGAAATTAGGTTTTGAAGACAAAATGCTTTTTAATTTTTAAAAGATTTTTACTTGGCTCCCATTGGTGATGTCATTTCTAGAATATTTAAGACAGATTTTAAACATGCAGAAGTGATAGACTGTAACAGCAGGGCCACAGCTGGGTTCTTGGTATTAAAGCTTAGCTTTGAGAGTGACAGAAAAAAAACACAAAAGAAGCAGAATAAGCCATCCTGTTGACTTTGACCTTTATCAACAGTAACTGCTCCATCAGTCAATCTTGAGGTCTCTCAGGTCCAGTGCTGAGGGAATGCTGCCTCCTGGTGGACAATTAACAAAACTACACCAAAGACTAACTGAACAATGCTGTGCTGCCGTCACACAGTGAGTTTGATAGAGAAGAGATTCAGTCAGTTGAATGAGTTGTATGTATTTGCTATGAAAAAGAAAAAGAAAATAGTTTGGGTGTTTAGAAGTTGGAACAACAGAAGCACAAACATACAGTATAGTACCTGTCCATGTACCGCTTAAGTAGATGTCCTCTTCACAGCCATTGCTGTTAAAAGTTGGTAATCTGCTGGCAGGTGGAACCTCTACTCCAGTGGTGTTGGCCTTTATAGTGCTGTCTGTTTAAAATAATGAACTGTCTCCTGTGTGCTGACAGAATGTGAATTCAGCATGAGCTTACATACAGTACACTGTTTCCCTGCAGCTCAGACATCACACCAGTTTACTGAGTAACTGCCAAAAAAAAAGTAAAAAAATGTGTGTGCGTGCGTGTGTGTGTGCCTGCATGCATGTGTCCTGGGAGTGATTGTCAGAGGGAATGCGCCTGGTGCCTCACATGAACAAAGAGAAGATTGTACTAAGGATGCACAGGTGTGTGTGTGTGTGTGTGTGTGTGAGTGTCTGTCTGTCTGTGTCTGTGTGTGTGTGTGTGTGTGTGTGTGTGTGTGTGTGTGTGTGTGTGTGTGTGTCCCGTCTCTCTCATACCTCCACACATACAGACACTGGATGTTGAATCTCCACTCTTTGTCCAGTGTATCCACTGTGGATCTTATTATGGCAGGCGACTGAATAGCAGCCTGTCGACCTCATCAGATCTTCTTTCTCTTCCTTTCCTTCTCTCACTCTCTCCTGGGGCCTCTTCTCTTCTTCTTTTATTCTTCTTCTCCTCTTTTCTTCTCTCTCCTCCTTTATTTTCCATGCAGCTTTGTTCAGCCCATGCTCCGCTCATTTCCTCATTTCCTTCTTGGGTTGTAATCATCCTCCGCTCGCCGGCGCTCTTTTTATAAATGGCTGTTTACCACTGGCCACACACTGGACAGTACCATGTGACTGTGTATTCCCAATTGACAGCAATTAGTGCTTGGTTTTTTTGTGATTATCTCATGGTCTGCATACTATAAAGCAGCCCGGTTAGAGGAGAGAATGAACACTTGAAAGTGACAATGGCATTATTTTAAGAGCATCTCCCTTATTTGATTTGTTTCCTTATGTTGGGGATAAAGGGAGGCGTGAGACAAACATGTGAACCTATTGGATGACACTTAAGGAGACAGTGAATAAAAGTTTTTATGGAAGTGTTTAATGTTCCAGCTGGTTATCACTACTACTGTATGCAGAGCTTTGACAACCTGCCAGCACTATGAAAAGTTACATGAATATGAACCGTTTTGTGTCATCAGGTCAGACTTTTGTCTTTTTGGCCACTGTGGTCATTTTCAAGAGAATGCCCCACACGATGCAGCACACGATGCAGCTTATTTGTTAAAAATTAGGCATGGGCAAGTATTTTTCAGTGCACACAAAATTAAACAAATTTAAAAAAGATTCACAAATTTATTTCTGATGGAAACTCAAATTTTACTTGTGTCAAAAAAATAAAGAAAAAATGTAAAAGTAATTGCATTTTTCATCAAAAACATCTGGATTTATATACAAGCAATTTACAAACTGCTTGTCATGCGTGAACTTCACTTCATTTGCGTCTTGTTTTCTTGAGACTCCCCTGAGGAGGCTTGATTCACAAATGCTTTTTTTTTTTTCAACAGGGGATTATCTGTAGCCAATCAGATGCCTCCTGGTATGATTTACTGTAATCACGTAGCATTAGTCTGCAATTATCAATTAGAACACAAACAGTGAATGAAGGTCAAACAGCTGCCTGGTGTCTGGTAGCTGCTCTCCACAGGTGAGTGATCGCTCTCCTGCTGTGCTTGATTGAGTCGTGAAGGTTTAATCATGCATAACAGGAGAGGAATCACTTAGCAGCTACCAGACTACATGTTTTGTGTGCATTTAAACATATTCATGTGGAGAGAGTTATTTAGATAGAAATCCTGAAATACCTTTTCCGGTGCTTGTGCGATCATTCCTTAATATTGACATTGATCTATTTAAAGGGTTGGTCTGTTTAATATCAACAAACAGTCCAAAAGGCCTCAGTTTGTCAGAGCTGCTCTTCAAACAGAACCCAAAGACATTTTACACTTTACATTTTTCATATTTTTGCCTGAAAAATAAAATAAATTAATTATTAGTTGATTAATTGTCAATAAATGTAAGTTATTACTCTTAAATTGAGCAGTATACCTTTAATTTTTCTGTGCACATTTCTATGAGGAAACACCCTCTTCTTATATATACTACATAATTCATCAGTGATGAGTCTGACCAATGAAAAGTCTGTGTTCATTCCTCATTTTTGCCTTTCTTTGTGTGTTAATGTGCAGAACTCGACACTACACACTGTAGTGTGTGAAGATCCAGACTGTTGGATTGGCCTGCTCCCTCTGGCCTCTGACGCCTCAGCCGCCAACTGTACCATCTACAGCCAAGGTGGGTTTTTCTGTCTGACCACAGAGAACACCTCTGGCGTCATGTCTATGAATGGCTCTTTATGATGTTCTTTATGTTTATGTCTTTATGTATGTTCTTGTGACGCAGTCACAGCATGTGCTGACTGCCTTCAATGCCCAGAGGTAGAGGCTAGTATATTAATAGGTCATGATTGACAATATGTTAAAACACAGTTATAATAACATGAAGTAAGTAAACTATAATTGTCAACAAATACTGTACATTAGTGAGCACATAAAATGTTCTTATATCTGCTTACAGCTGTATTATATTGTGTTTTAATCTATCTAGACATGCTAAACGGGGTTTAAAGTAAAATGTCATTCTGACGGTCATAGCAAAAAAAGCACAGGTGTAATTAATCATTAATGATAGCCTCATTCCATTCAGGTGTGTCAGTTTCAGGGCTTTTATTGTGGACTTACTGGGACACTTGAATGCACTGGAGCCATCATCAGTGATATTAGTTCCACCTTTGTGATTCCTGCTATGTCAAGTCTCACAGCAGCCACCACCCCAAAATAGATGCTATTCAGTAACTGGTATGAAAAAGAAAAGCTTGTTGTCACCATATCTTACCAAACCAGGAATGACCGTTTTATTGTTCCTAGACAAATTAAAAAGTTCTGTGTTCCTTATCAGTTTCCAATCGTGACATGAGCCTGTGTGTTTTCAGGTGAGGAGTTGTTCTGTAAAGTGACCAGAGAGCTTGCAGCTGGTGAAAAGCTCTTGGCCTCTCTGTCACCTCCTTCGGGCTCCTCTTCCTCCCCATTGGCCCAGCTCTCTCCTCCACTCAGCCTCGTCACCCAGAAACAACCTGTGGTGCAGGAGGAGCCGCTGTACCCAGCAGCGCTGCATTCAGACATCCAGCTCCTCCCACAGCAAGCTGGCATGGCTGCCATCTTGGCCACTGCCGTTGTCAACAGTGAGTGTTATATTTCAGGCATGAAACTTTTTTTTAATTTGTTAGCAGTATAGCCACTTTTTAGAGTATATATTATTTGTTGTATATAGGAAGGTTCTAATCTGCTTGAGCAAGTTATTGATTAGGATGGATTGAAATTTAAATAATCTGTATCAAAGATACTACAATTCTTTAAGAATATACATTGAATATGTTAAAAGGTCAAAACACATTCTCCCTCTAATCATTTAACAATCATTGTTATTCTGATTACAGCAATATACGGCAAGCTGGTGCCTGCAGGCCGTTTTAATGTGCTGTGATTTACCAGCAGTCTTAAAGTTGTAATGTTCTCAATGGCCACAAGATGACACTGCAGCTCCTTAACTGCAGAGTATTTTGTCTCCTGTCACTTGTACAGCTTAAAGTTACCTGTTGGCCATGTGCTGTGCTGATGTCTGGGGCTGATGCCCAAACACACACACACAAACACATTTGCTGTGAACACTGATAATCATCCTAAATGATCACATATTCCTACATCTGGTAAGACTGCAGCAAATAATTGGATGTTGTCAAAAATAACCCAAACAATAAGATGTATGATAGTTATTCAGAATCATTACCTCTGTGCTGTTCCCTTGGATACGCAGAGGAATGGAATGTGTGTGAGGGTGTGTGTGTGTGTGTGTGTGTGTGTGTGGCGACCATGAGTGCTTGCTCAGTCTGTTAGAGCTATAGATTGACTTCTGTAAAATGGTTTCTGTGATATATGCAGATATTTTAGATATATCTGCTTACTGTTAATAAGGATACAGATAAAGGCTTTTGGATTAGCACTTGAGGTATTTGAAGTTTAACATCCACACCTTACTGAACAGGTGTCTAGTCCTTTCCACCATGTTGTACAACCCATACTGATTTGGTGTGTTTCTGTTTAGTCAACTAATTGTAAGTTTGTGTTCTGGCTATCAGAGGACATTTTCCCATGCAAGGACTGTGGGATCTGGTATCGCAGTGAAAGGAACCTGCAGGCACACCTTATGTACTACTGCGCAAGCCGTCAGAAGCAGCCGGCCGCAGCCTCATCCCCGCCAGAAGACAAACCCAAGGAGTCCTACCCCAATGAACGCATCTGCCCCTTCCCACAGTGCAACAAGAGCTGCCCCAGTGCCAGCTCACTGGAGATCCACATGCGCACACACAGTGGTGAGAGCAAGGATTATATTTCTGCCAGGGCTGACGTTGAGCCTTAAATTGTTTATACTCGAGCAGTGTGCTTTCATTAACCATTTCATTAGGTTGTCTGATAGATGAGCTCATTGTTTGTCCTTTGGACTTATTGTCTCTCTGTCTGCCCTTCCACAGGTGAACGTCCATTTGTCTGTCTCATCTGTCTGTCAGCCTTCACCACGAAAGCAAACTGTGAGCGCCACCTTAAAGTCCACACAGACACACTGAACGGGGTGTGTCATGGTTGTGGCTTTGTCTCCACCACGAGGGACATCCTCTACAGTCATCTGGTCACCAGCCACATGGTTTGCCAGCCTGGATCTCGTAGCGAGGTCTACTCCCCAGGTCCAGGCCTTCCCAAGCTGCCCCTTTCCACTGGTAGGTCATACATTCCTACAAGTGACAAGTGATTTTCAACATCAGAGTGAGTTGTTATTACTTGGTGTGACATGTGACTGTACAGACAATGTTGTGATATGTTGGTCTGACTGTTATTCAAGTCAAGATTCCCATTTTTATAACTTATCATTGTTCAGAATTTTTGAAATTCAAAATCCTTTCAAATGTAAGCTGCTGTTATAGTTCTCTAATCGTGGCTCTCTTCATCAGGTCTCAGTCCAGGAGACTCTGGTGTGGTACTGAAGTGTCAAGTGTGTGGCCACAACTCTGACTCCCCTGCCCAACTTCAGCAGCATGTACGAACCCACCTAGAGGTCAGGGTCCCAGCCGAAAGGAGCCCCACTCCTCGCCAAAGTACTCCATCATCAGTTGACCACCCTCAGCTCCAGCTGTCTCCCCAGGAGAGGGAGCCCCTGGCTTGTGTCCCTAAGCCGGACTCATCCAGTCCAGGCGCGAATGGCAGCTCAGCCACGCCTCGAGACTACAGTCCTACAGATACCCCAACCACTGACCTAAAGATCAAAGAGGAGCCCCATTCAGATACTGAGACAGAAGAGCAGCAAATGGAAATTAAGGAGGATGGAGAGGAGGAGGAGGATGTTGATGGAGAGGAGGAGAATCAAGAAACAAGAAGGAAGACAAAGGAGGGGGAAACTGCCACCTCCTCCTGTCAGTCATCCAACTCTCCAAAGAGTCCAGCCACCACAACTGTGAAGGCAGAACCAACTAGTCCCACCCCTGGTTCTAGCCCCGCCCATGTGGGAGGTACAGGGTCAGTTCTTCCAGGAGGAGCCATTTTCTTGCCTCAGTACATGTTTAACCCTGAGGCAGCCATTTTGCCTCAGGCGTCAGAGATACTGGCTAAAATGTCAGAAATGGTCCACAGCCGTCTGAAACAGGGCCAGACAGTTCCTCAGAACAACCCAGCGGCCTTTTTCCCCTCTGGACCGACTGCACCTACAGCCACAGCCACTCCGCCTCACAAAGGAGCCACCTGCTTTGAGTGTGATATCACTTTCAACAACATTAACAACTTCTATGCACATAAGAGGCTCTACTGCTCCAGTAGGCACCATGGAGAAGGTGCAACCTCAGCTTCAGGCCCTGGATCAACAAGGGATGCAGCCCCAGCCACGGTGCCTTCCAGTGGCGCACATGGCTCGATCGCATCTCCTCAGAGTGGAGCAGTAAGTAGAGCAGCCTCTGCCTCTCCCACTGACTCTGACCCTCCTGCAGGGAGTGGAGCCACAGAGCCTAGGCGGGTTGTGGAAGTGAAGACTGAAACTCCTGTTGGGAGAGAGGGAATATCATCTTCTTCTGAAGGGGAAGGCGGAGGTGGAGGTGTTGGAGGAGGAAGTGGAGGAGGAAGAGCAAGCGAAGGCAGCCAGAGTCCTGCTAGTGGCTCTGCAGAGGACCTAGAGGACGATCCTAATAGAACCTTCTGTGAGGCCTGCAACATCCGTTTCAGCCGTCATGATAACTATACTGTTCACAAACGCTTCTACTGTGCATCCCGCCATGACCCATCCAACCAACGATCCGTACATATGACCAAGGCAACCACCACAGCAGCCTTCCTTCCCCAGCCCATCCGCACACGCAAGAGGAAGAAGATGTATGAGATTCACATGGCCAGAACTGAAGCCTTGGCTAATGCTGCAGCTGCCGCCGCTGCTGCCAGTGCTGCTGCCTCCGCCCCATCTCCCTCCATTCTGGGCTTGGCCGTGAAGCAAGAAGTTTCTCCCAGTGGAGCAGGCAGCTCCAGCCCCGAAGGAGATGGCCCAATTGACCTGAGCAAGAGGCCCCGTCTGAGAGAGGTTCCACGGCACAGCAGTAGCAGTATTCTCCCTGCGCTGCCTCTTAGTGACTACCACAAGTGCACCGCCTGCAGTATCAGCTTCAATAGTATTGAGAACTACCTGGCTCATAAAACATATTATTGTCCTGCCACCACCCTACAGCCCCACACCTTGGAGCAGCTTCACAGGCTCAAGAGATCAGCTTCTACCTCTCCCAAAAGCAGGCCACAGCAAGAGCGCCCAGATCTTCAGCACCCTATGGAGGCTAAAGCTCTCCCTGCAGAGTGGGTTGCCCAGGCTCAAGGCACATCACCCAGTCCTCACCCCTCTGCCTTACCTGCCTCCAATACCACATCTCCACCCCATACAACTACTACACTTGCAGCCACCCCAGGAGCTGGAGCCAAAGGTGTAAGTGTCGGTTCCCCACAGGTAATTTGCCCATACTGTCCTAATAGGCTCATCACCTGTGACCTGATGGAGCACTTCAAGACTACCCACGGCCTGGTTGTAACCATTCAGCCCCCCCAGGAGGCCCTGCCCCAGCCAGGCAGTGCTGTGAGCCGCAGCCCCAGCCTTAGTCCCAGGGATGGAGCTACTGCAACCACCTCCATTACCCCAACCAGCCAGCCCAGACTGGTCTCCCGAGTGCACCGAGACAGCATCAATGGACAGGCAAGGAGCGGTACAGCTTCTCCTGCCTCCCCACTGGTTAATGGCAGCCCTTCAGCTGGGGATGGATCACCGTCAGCCGGCTCACCTCTGCCTGTGTCTCCCCCAAGGGCTCCCTCTCTGACTTTGTCACCTGTGCCTGAGATCCCAAGGGAGACGGTGGGGTCATCCCACCTTCCAAACAAGGCTGCCCCAACCATGGCCTCCCATCCTGTTCCAACACCCCAGCCTACCCCCATGCCTGGCCCTAAAACCACAGTGATCTCCCCTGTCCAGAACGGTAACTCCCGCTTCTGTCGGCTGTGCAACATCAAATTCAGCAGCCTCTCCACATTCATAGCTCATAAGAAATACTACTGCTCTTCCCACAGTGCCGAACATGTCAAGTGAGCCAAGAAATTCTCTTTTTCCTCTTCCTCTTCCCCTTCCTTTATCTCTCTGAGTGAAGGCTTTCCTTCCCTAAGTTCCAAGAAGCTCAGATGTCCCTCCTCCTCTGCCAGTCCTCCCACATCAGTGCCAAATGGCACTCAGCTGGCATGACCATGAATGACAATGAATGACTGTTACTCACCTGGCGGGGCCTGATGTCCAGCTGCTCCAGAGCAGAATTTGCAGGTGATGTTACTAATATATGAACTGATATTCCTCCTCCTATGGGTCAAAGTTTGTAGTACACTAAGAGCTGAGACAGATGCTACCTGCACATACTGGTGTGCCCACGTCCCCTAGATCACTCTCTGTCTTAGTACCCTAGTCCCTAATTAAACATCTACCACTTCCAGGCCTCACAGTATGTTGCATTATGGGACGTTAAAAAGATCGATGTCAACAACCTCTTTTCTGTCTCTCTGTTGAACTGAGTTCATAATGGCAGTAATTAGATTCAGACTGTTGGAGGCATTTCTGACTGATGATGATTCAGTAATGATGATGCTGATTATGATGAATCTCCAGTCTTTTCCTGAGCTCTTAATGTTCCAGACCTACACGGAAGAATCATGTATGTTGTGTGGAAAGGACTTGATCATTGTTAATGTTTTTATTATCTGTGCATAGTGTATGATGTCTGAAAAAAAGAATTCTATAATGCTTTTGGTTTCAACACTGGCTCTCTTTTGCTTACTAGAGAAGCGAAAGCGTTTTTAGCTGAAAAAGACATATGCGGTATCACAATGTTACCAATTACTGAAGGATAATATTTCAAAATGGACAGTTCTTTTCTTTCATACACACAATTTTTTATTTTCTCTTTAAAATGCAAGGGAGAAAAAAATGTGAAATATTTATCTTCTATCTTTTAGTCCTCACTGATTTCATGTCAACAGAAAACTACCTACCTGGTGTCTGAGAGTATTTGTATTTTTTATTTGTATATTTTTCATACTGTTGGAAGGAACTATTTGGATCTGGGTGTGTTGAAGTGTATTTTCTAAGTGTACATATGTAATATCTTCTCACAGTAATCACTGGGATCACACTGAACTTTATTATCACGTTAGCATTTGATGTTCTGTTTATGTAGTCTTTAATTGATGGTGAGGTCTGAAAACCAGGGCTGTGTTTATTTTATCCCCTCTCGTACTTTGCTGATCAGCAACACGATTAGATCAGAACAGCTTCCTCACTTACAAAAAAGAAAGGTGAAGAGAGCACGTCTGATATGGTTGTGCTTATACTTTGGTGAGAATGATGTAGTCTCACAGATTTTAAAGTATACAATACTAAATTTTCAATCAGAAGTCAATCTTTAGTCACTGGCCTCCACACCATGCAAAGTTCAACCTTTAAGGATACACAGCTTTACATTCTTTGGTTCAAACTGCCATTTCAGACTTAGACTGAGGGATACACAAAACACGTCAATGCTTTGGTGTCTAATACACATCTTGTAAGATGTGTTTTTCTTTTTAATGACTGTGTTTCTGTCCGGCAATGAAGGCATAGCAGGAAATAGTCACATCTTGGTGTACCACCTCACACAGTAGAGTAAGCAGTATTGTGGATCATGGTGCATGTGGGGCTGTGCTCTTCTTCTCTCACTTTATTGCTCCGTCACGCATGCACACATATTCACAGACACAGTTTACACCACAGGTTCCCTTGCTGCTCTTGCAGTTGCAATACAGTGTTCGTTAGAACTGTGAAATACTTTTGTTTTCCAATATTGAAGCAAACTTACCAATGCCGGCCTCATTTTAAGATTTTTAAGGCCCAGACACTTTGAATCGAAGCTGCTAATATTGCAGCCAGATGCTGAATTTGTTACAAATTTGGTCATTTTTCTCCTCTAAATTCTAAAGGATAAACATTTTCCTCATTTTACTCCTATCAGTGTGCAATCCTCCCATACTGAAGGGGCTATTCTGCTCAGCAGGGGAGCACATGGACCTGCTGCTAGTAGACAGTTTTAATAAAATGCTTATATCAGTCTAACTGTAAAACAGCCCACAGATCTGGACCTCTGTTTATTCAGTAGCAGCATTAAAAGACCCACTGATACCCCTGTTAATGTTCACCCCATCTGTCTGTTCCCAAAACTGGAAACCAAGTGTAAAAGTGAAGGATTTTTTTTTTTTTTTAAATCATAATTTAAAATTACAAGTTGATTTTCTGCTCTGCTGTGGTTTGGTGCAACATTGTACCAGACTCATCTTACTACTTACTAAAAGTGTTTACAATTGTGCTGGTCTGTCTCTCTCAGTTCTTAAAAGGAGAGAGAAGAAGCAGAAGAAAGTCACAGAGTCACAAATTGAGGAACCGAGTTCTGGAAATCATCCTTTAAACTTACCCCCTTTTAATTGCACTGTGTTGTATAAAAATGTGCTGAATGTTTTAGTTTTAGGGACTTTTTTGTAATGTATTTATGTTATACAGAACTTTTCCCCATCCAAAATGCGTCATTGTTGTGCTTTGAAGGACTTTCTGAAAGATTTTAACCCTCGCAGAAAACCTTTTTTTTTTTTTTTTGTCTTTGTTGCAACCATGTTTTTGTTAATGATTCTTCTGATGTCCAGTCCATAAAGGAGAAAATCACAATGAATGTCAAAATTTTTATTTCCATATTTTTCATTTCATTTCAGTTCCACTACACTCTTGTCCAAACTATGCATGGGAAATAAAAAAGTTCTGAGAGACACTGATGAAGAGTGGCTGTATTTCTTCCTGGTGCTTGCAGTCTTTTTCGTGTTAACGCCTAAGCACAACTCTCGTCGCATATATGAGTGGGAGTCCTTGACTGTTGTGCGTAGTCGCTCCCAAATCAATTCCTTTCATTAGAAAGTTTCAAGTGCAGTAATTTTGTTTGATACTGGCTCGTTAAGAAAAGCTGAATGAATCATCAGCTTTCCTTTTAAAATGTTGTGCGTGAGTAATCAATCGTACCTGAAAGAAGAAAAGCTTTCTGTCCCCAGTCAGAGCTCCAAGGCTGCTCCAAAGGGCAAAGTGCTCCAACAGTAACACTGCTGCATTTAGCTTTGATGCAGGCAAAATTAATTGATGCGTATTTCCAACTGATTTTCTCACCCTGTGTTTAAACTTATAATGGGATGTGAATTAACATCTCCTTGTTGTGTTCAGTCACTGTGTCTGTATTCTGGGGGCAGTTTCAGCCCACATTCAACATGATTGTCATGCTAGCATCAACAAAACACTTAGATTTTAAAATACTCTTTTTGGTACATAATAACCATAAACAAACCAGGATGCCGCTTAATGACTTAAGTTTCAGAAAACGTCAGTATTGAACCTGAAAAGAAGAAGAAGAACGTACTTTTTATTATCACATTACATTACATATACATGCACCACACACATGCACACACCATGCTTTTTGTGAAATTAATTCTCCACATTTGACCCATCCTCGGTCTGTCAATCCTCCACGGCAGACCAGGAGCGGTGGGCTGCCAGCCGACAGCAGTGCCCAGGGACCCACCCATTGGTCAGGTGGTGATCTTCTTTGCATGTTTTAGTGGGGGTTATTTAAGGAGGAAACCCCGGGTGAACACAGGGAGAACATGCAAACTCCACACAGAAAGGCCCCTTTTTTTCCTCGAGCAGCAGGCACCGAAGGCATGGTGGACACACCACCAGTGCCCACAGCGGGATTTGAACCTTCTTGCTGTGAGGCGACAGTGTTACCACTTGTGCCACCGTGCTACCCTAAAACTGATGAAGTACAGTAATGAATTCTTTTGAAAACGAGTCATTTAAGTTGCTCAACCAGATTAAGGCTCCTATTTTAATCACACAACAAGAAGAGCGGCGCAAAGCGGTAGCTCTTAGGCGCACGGACTGTGCGGGTGTCTCCAGGTTTGATGATGCAATTTATATGACTGCATCAATCTGACACTATTTCAGTTTAAATTGTATTTCATGTTGTAAAAGGTTGCATCATATCTTCAAATGTGACGTGTGCAGTGTTCCTCTGCATTCTGCAAGTTAAAAAGAAGGTCATGATGCACAGGAGTTCTGGTGATCTGACATTTCCTGCATAAACGGGCAGAATACCGAGTCTTAACCAACAAGACAAGATAAGAACTTTATGAATCACCCGTCTTGAGGATGGTAACAGGTCTGGTGTGTGTAGAGGTGTGGTTGGTTATTTTGTAGCAGCCTGGGAATGTCATTAGCTTTACAGGTGTTTGGACATAACCCAAAGCATCAAACAATTAAAATTTTGACCTGATGGGCACTAGAAGAAAGATAAAGGGATGTCTAAAATGATTACAGTTCATCCTGAGCAGAATATCAAAGTCTGCACCAAATGTCATGGCAGCCAGTAGTCCATTCAGCAGCTGTGGAGATATACCAGTCTGGACACACAAATGTAAAGTGGAGCATCAAAGTTCATTCTTCGCATGGAAAAAATAATCCTGACTGAAAGTCCTATTTCTAGCTTTTGTTAAGCTTTCAACTACATCCTGGCCTTCATCAGCTGAAGGAGTTTGCTCAGTTGTGATGGCTCTCGTGTCGTCACATGACCTGAGTATGGAAGTTGGCCCACATGATAGCACATAACAGATTTTTGTGTATGAGTTGGATGGCAGCCCCTGTAGCAGTTCAAAGATGGCCTCTGGTGTCAGATGTGAATGAACAATGAACACAACAGCGAGAGATATGATTACACAATCCCTAAAAAACAAGTAATTCCACCTTGTATTAAGACTTTTGTATCAAAACACAAAAGAGTTCATTGTGAGGAAGTCTGGGTGTGTGTAAAGTGAACAAGTGTGTAAAGTGAGGGTGTCACTTGAGGAAAGTTGAGAGTGGGTCCAAAATGAAATCATCCTCTGAAGAGCATGAATGAATGAATAATTAATTGCAGAGATGCTTAAAGAATAATAAAATGTATATATTGACATAATGCACAATAGGAAGGTTGAAAAGAGTGTTATTAGACGGCAACATGAAGTCATATTTGAAGGGGCTAGTCTTGCCATGAGCTATACAGCTGCTTTCACTGTGGAGATCTGCAGTCACCCTCCTTTTTCCCCTCTGTGCTGTGGTGTTTCCCCTTCCTGGTGTCTCCTGTTTGTCTCTCCTCTGTCTGTCTAGTCTGTGTCTGTGTTCCTGCAGGGCGTGGCCGGCAGGTTGGGACCGGCCTCCTGAACACACCTGCCCACAATCATCAATCAAGACCAATCAAGCCTAACCCACACCTGCGTTGTTTGTGTCCTGCCGGTCTGCTCTCACAGAAGAACTTGGATCACTCAGTTCGTTCTCACGGAGGACTTGGACCTGTCTCCCTGCTCTCACCGAGGGACTGGATCCGTCTACCCTTCAGCTCTGTGCCTGGACCTGGCTTCGCTTGAACTCTGTCATAATCCCTTTTATTAAATATTTCAACTTTTTTCCCACCTCCTGCCTCATTTGTCTGAGCCTGGCACTTTAGGTCCTGTTCATTCAGTCAAGACCTAACATTCGCCATGTCAAAAAAAGGTCAAAATCTGCATCAGCATATTGACACAGCACTCATTCATTAGCAGTCAACAACTCTCTTTGTCAATAAAGACATCAATCAAATTTCAGCCACTCTAAATGCAGGGGATAGATGGTTTATACTCAGGTAGAATCAGCTCTTAAATCCCAGACTACCGCTGTTTGTATCCACCTGGGGACATAAGGACCAAACTTATTATCCTCAACTTATTAGTCAAATGGGATATTAAAGAGTTCATTTTAATGAACCTGTTTTAACGTCACATCAAATTCATGCTGATGTGAGCTGTCACAAAGAGAGCACTTATCCTTGTCCTCAGCTGTCTGGATAATTGCTTTGTAAACTGTTGAATTATTGATTTAATTGAGTGTTTCAGTGAACTGAATGATCCAAGCTCCTACATTAAAGGCTACAGTCTCTAGAGTGGAGCAAAGTTTAACCATTGTCTGGCTTCTATCCCTGAGGTGGTTGACAAAACTGAAATGCTAATTCATGGTCCAAAACAAAATTTGTCTCTCACACGTACCTAATCCTGGCAAATTGCTGCGCTGGGGTTTCCAAAGGTATCAGAGCAGGAGCGAGGTCTAGCTACATGTCAGTATTTTGCAAGCAAATTCTCATTATTATCACTAACAGGATTTATATGTTGTCAAAGAGATTACGGTCAACATGACTCAAAACAGTTCAGATAGCTGAGCTGCTGAATTAGATGATGGCTGCATTCATTATGTTCATTCTGACATAAAACCTCTCATGACTTTGGGGTTGTTCATGAAGAAAACATCTCATGATAAAGGTCGTCCTCATTAGCTGCTAGTATGGGTAAGGGAAGGGCTTTAAAGTGCTTTTGGCACGTGGGAGAAATTTTCCTTCAGGGCTTTCTGCCAGAAAGAGACACCAGAGGGTGAGCAGGTATGTCTGGGCTGCAGGCGAGTGGCAGAGGGGTGGGTGGAGATAGAGGTGGGGGCTATTTGCAGATCCACAAGCTGTGGAGTTACATCTAAGCCATTTTAAAGCGTGAAGGATTTTCTTTCTTGGAAAGAACTTGTACATATGTAGGAGGAGGGATGAGTTTTTAGGAGTTTAATCAATGCTAGAGAGGAATTTTAATGCATCTCTCTTACAACGGAAGTTAAACTTTGATTGCAGGGCTTCAGCTTGTAATAATGTGTTTTACTTTGCAGTATTGCTAATTTAAGGATCTGAATAGACTGCTCTCGACACTCATGTTGCTGCACATTTTCTTTTGTATCTCTCCATCTTCTTTTTCTTGCAGGCAACTAGCAGCCTCTTCTTTGAATGCAGTTGTCCTTTCTTATATTACCATCATTTTCATGTCTGTTTTCTTTGGGGCCAGGGAAAAAGGAGCTGTCACTGTGCCCATCACCTAACCAGTGAGTCTGTGTCAGGAAAATATAAAGAGCCTTTGCTATTTCTTTCAAGGGGAGCAACAAAAAAGAAAAAAGATTACCATTAATGTGTTAATTTCACTCTTGTGGCCAATATCAGCCGCACACTAATCTGAACCTGGATCAAAGTGCACTTGAGGCACATGTTTCCCATCTACCTGCTTGCAGCTGGAGTCCTGTAACAGTTCAGTGGCACGAGTCCACTCTGAGAGAATAAAAGTCCCGGCAAGAGGCTGAATATATGTCATTTTTTGGAATTAGCCAATCTGCACAAGCGGTCAGATTCAAAAACTGTAAGCTCTGACACAAAATGTCACAGGTCTATAGATTTGATCTGAAAATACCA
Organism: Chaetodon trifasciatus; assembly: GCA_037975065.1. Classification (NCBI taxonomy): domain Eukaryota; kingdom Metazoa; phylum Chordata; class Actinopteri; order Chaetodontiformes; family Chaetodontidae; genus Chaetodon; species Chaetodon trifasciatus. The sequence continues at coordinate 1,841,876 of JBBMOE010000002.1, read as the reverse complement.
GCCAGGCCAAAACAACAGGGGGCGCTCTTTATTTTGCCTGGAGTTGAGAACTCTGGAAAAAAACAACTATGACATTGATACAAAAACACACACAAATGTGCCTCCATTCAATAGATGATCATTGAAAGTGCCATCATGCTGTATTATTCTTAACCATCATATCATACTCTACTAGCATAATGATTGATTGGACAGATGCTGCAGCACCTGAGCCAATCAAATCCATCCCTTGACATGATTTATCCACTGATGTGGGGGTCAGAGGGATATTGATTGATGGACTGATTGATTGGCATGATCTATCCCCAGTATTCTCAGCTAAAATTGGTCTGACACACAGTTCTTCCATCAAAATGAATTCCATGAACTTGACACCGGCTCTGCAGGAGACAGTGGGAATTGATTAAACCAGTCAAAGTAACTAGCTAGCCAGCCCGTTAACATAATGCTGCATTTTTGTATGATTAGCGCTGACATCATTTATCACACAAAGAAGAAAAGCTCTCTTTTGGGACATTTCAAATGCTCTTGGGGGCCCTCTGGTGGCTACAGGGGCCCTAAGCCGGCATTTCGTTTGCATATGCATCTCAGCCCTGTTAACAACACTACCGTCGAAAACCCCACATCAGTCTATTCTTATGACATGATGATTTATTTTTCATGTGCCTGCAGCTGTAATGAGAACAGGCAATATGTGTGTGTATATGTCTGTCTTTAAATCTGCACGACAGCAGGCCACTGGTCTTCAAAGAGATGGTCTTCAAGGGCGTTTGCAGTGTTTTCATGCACACTGTGGCCTTTTCAATCTCTATTTCATCTCTCCCACCAAGTCACTGAACACAGTGTCCTTTGCGTGAAGGCATGTCTCATGTGGAGGAATAAAAAGGCATTATAGGGGAAGGAACATGAGGTCAGGAGAAGCCACATTTGTAGATTACTGCTTAACCTACACTTGAAAAGGAAAATGAGGGAGTACTCACTCATCCATCTATACACACACACATACACACTTGACACAACCTTGCTAAGGCAACAACTAATGATAATCCAAATAAACAATAAGCAACATAATCACAAACTTTTAGCACAGGTATGATGGTCTGAGGGCGGCACGGTGGCGCAGCAGGTAGTGCGCATGCCTCACAGCAAGAAGGTCGCATGTTCTTCCCATGCTTGCGTGGGTTCTCTCCGGGCACTCCGGCTTCCTCCCACAGGCCAAAAACATGCTCATTAGGTTAATTGGTTACTCTAAGATTGCCCTTAGGTGTGAGTGTGTGAATGGTTGTATGTCCGTATGTCTGTATATGTTGCCCTGCGATCGACTGGCGACCGGTCCAGGGTGTACCCCGCCTCTCACCCGTTGACAGCTGGGATAGGCTCCAGCCCCCCGCAACCCCAAAAGGGATAAGGCGGATATAGAAGATGAATGAATGAATGGTCTGAAAGTAATAGGACCACAAAAACATGATAGATTTCAGTAATACATTGGTAATATCAGAAAAATGCCATAATGTTCTGATAATTCAATTGCAAAAATAGATGTAATATAACTTTTAAAGGTCCAGTGTGTAGGATCTAAGGGGTCTGATTTTGTGATCATCATTCACTTGCTGGTATTTCCCTAGACTGGTTGAATGCTTCAAATTTGTTCCTTATGTTCTGACATGTTTTTTCAGACCCGGTGAGCATGATTTGCACAAAAATCTGAGGTTTCCGCTGGAATCTGTCTGAAGTTTGTTCATAAAACTTCTTTAGATATTCATAGCATCTAAATTTCCAGTTGCTCTAGCCATGCCATCATGCTAGGCGCTGTAAAACACAGTGTGTGAGTGTTGTGAACTGTTATTAGAGTTAAAGTCCAGGCAAGAGGAAGAGGCATGTTCACCCAAATGAGCCAAGCCTCCTATGGCCAGTCACATGTTTATATAAGGTCTCTAAAATAGGTGGAGGGATGGCAGCATTCAAGACGAACACCATTGTTTGGTCTCATAGATGCATAGTTATAGTCATAATTTACATTCTCAGGCAGTCTGTGTGCTGCTCATACATGATACGAGTCAATAATCATATACTGTAAGAGAAGATAACATAAGAGATCTTTATAACTAAGCTATCGTCATCCTTTCTCTCACCACCTCCAGCAGGTCGAGGTGGCATCCCAGGACAGAGCTGGCCTTCCTTGCCAGTCTGTTAAGTGTCCTCCTGTCAGCAGTCCAGAACAGCAGACCACTCCAAAGAAGAGGGCTGGTGCCCCCACAGAGTCAAAAAAGGTCCTCAGGGGTGCCGCCTGCACTCCAAAAGACCCGTCTCCTCAGCGGTTACAGTCTGCTGTGACTTTTCTTAGACAGAGCATTTGTACTGTCAGTCCAGTTTATCGTTCAGGTGTAATTGTAACATCACACATTTGATACAGAAAAGACTGACTGCTCTCATCTGTTAACTATGATCATACATATGATACTCAAAATTTTGCAACTTCTTAAAATATGACTTTTAATCCCCCCCAAACAGACAATCTTTGGCTTGAATTACAGACTGGCTGCTCTTGCTTCTGTAGTTCAGAAATGCTCTGAGAGGCTCATACAACACCAACTCAAGTCTGCACACGGAGAAAACAGATCAGATCAGCTTAGCTTTGCACTGCATCCTGCAGCACTTGGACAGTGTCAACATATATGCGTGAGCAGATCGTTAAGACGGCAGCCTCACCTCAGTTCCTTTGTTTCTAAGCACTTTTGCCCTTAAGGGCTCTGTGCTCTCCCCTCTTCTTCTACACCCTTTACATCAATGGCTTCACCTCCAGCAGCCCATCAGTCAAACTTCTGAAGTGTGCCGATGGGTAGAGTCCTCACACCGAGAGGATGTGGAGCATGGTGTGGAGAACAATCTGGAGCTAAACAACCAAGAAATGATCATCAACTTCAGAGGGAAGCCTACCCCACTCTCCCCCCCTGACAATTCCTGGAACCACAGTAAACACAGCTGAATGCTTCAGACCGCTGGGACCTGTCATCCAGCAGAACCTGAAATGAGACAGTAACATTTCATTCATCTCCTAGAAAGCCCAACATGTTCTTCCAGAGACAGCTGAAAATGTTCAGGCTATTACAGACTGCACTGCTCAGGTTCACACTGCCATTATCGACTCAACACATCCTCTATCACAGTCTGCTTTGGCTCTGCAACATCCCTCCCTAAGTGGAGGGTCCAGGGAATTATACAATGTGCAGAGTGGATCATTTACTGCCTGCTCTCCTCTTTAACAGATGTGTGCTCATCCAGGATCAAAAAGAGGGTGAGGAAAATCTTGGTTGACCTCTCCCACTCAAGCTACTCTTTTTCCAAAGTCTCCCCCCTTCGAGGCATCAGAGACTCCGAGCTCAGAGAACAAGGACCACTCCTCAATATTTAAACAGTGTGTGAAACAGTCATGTAACATCATGTAAGTATGCACAGACCAGCAGATTCCTTTTATTCTACTTGTATTTTAGCTGCTCATATGTTGCTCTGAGGATTACTTTTGAGTGTTACTCTGTATATTTTTTCCTCTAAACTTTGTGTGTGTTGTTCTTTGGTTTTAACTCCTGCCCAAAGTCATTGTACATCTGCACTTGTCGATTATAGTGATTCTGATTTTTGAATGTGAATGTGATGAATGTGAACACATTTTAAACAAGTTGGGACAGGATCAATGAGAGACTGGGATGAAGATGTCAAATGCTCCAAAAACACCTGTTTGGATCATTCAACAGGTAAACAGGTTGATTGGTAAGATTTTAAGATTTAGATTTAAGATTCCTTTATTCGTCACAATTTTTTAACACACAACATGCAGAGTTGAGGAGGGAAACTGCACACGCCATGCAATTGTGAAATTCTTTCTCCGCTTTTGACCCATCCATGGTCAAACCTTCCTCCACGGCAGACCAGGAGCGGTGGGCTGCTAATCGACCAGCGCCCGGGGACCGGTTCCATTGTTGTCACCATTGGTCAGGTGGTGATCTTCTTGCATGTTTTTAGTGGGGGTATTTTTTATGGAGGATACCCCAGGTGAGCACAGGGAGAACATGCAAACTCCACACAGAAAGGCCCCTTTTTTCTCTCGAGCAGCAGGCACTGAAGGCATGGTGGAGGACACGCCACCAGCGCCCACAGCGGGATTCGAACCTGGGACCTTCTAGCTGTGAGGCGACAGTGTTACCACTTGTGCCACCGTGCCACAGGTGACAGGTGATAGTATCATGATTGGGTATGAAAGGGGCATCCTGGAAAGGCTCAGTCGTTCACAAGCAAGGATGGAGACAGGGTCACCACTTTGTGAACACATGATTGGATAAAGGATATTAACGCATGGGATCAGGGATCTTGGCTCACCTACACCTGCTCCCCGTGCCAATCAGCCACCACAGCTGCAGCCAATCCATACTCATCAACCACAGGATAAAAACCCGGATCTCCTCACCAGCCTTCACCAGATTGTTGTACTCACCAGCCTGATAACATGTCTAGGCCACTTTGCTTGCCCTTGTGCTTTACTACAGCTTTAGAGTTTGTCTTGTCTGTGACTTATCTATTGTCCTTGTGTCTCAGGATTATCTCTTTTTGTGCTGAATCTGCTACATAGCCGCCAAGCTGAAACAATTCATACTGTAATTTTAACAAACAGTATGTCTGGCAAAAACCTACTGTATCCAAAATTAATTGACTGTTGCACAATTTAGCAGTGATAGTCCCCCTAGATGATAGTTTTCTGATGAAATGAAACCTAGTTGACACATAAAGGTCATTAGTTATCCCTTCATTTTGTTCACAAACATTAGGACGATTTAAGCAGGGTTACAAAAGTCTTAAACGATATGACACACCAAACGTCAAGCTTATAGAGAATAAGAAATAGATGCACTCTTCTAAAACAAGAGGTTCACTGCCTGAAGACAGCGCACGCACAGTGAGACATGTAAAATGAGCCTGAAGTGGCTGGTAGTCACAGAATTAAGGCAGCACACAGTAATAATCCCTTTTGGTCTGAAGCTATCAGAAAGCCCTGATGACTCCAAATGGAAATGCCTGAATGCCTCCCTACTCTTCTAGCATGGCATAATGAAAAGGCTTTTTTTTATCTTAGTATGTGTCTTTCTATGCTCTTTTCCCTCCTTTCCTGCGGTACTCTTAACAGGGCTGGTTAGGGATGCAGTGTGTAGACCGGTTTAGGATATGCCCTGCCTGCTGTTCTTGAAGAAAACGGCACATAGTAGATAGTTGATTGTTTCCTGATTAATTCATCCTCAGTGGAAGTGTGCAGAATGGAAGACCTCTATCATTGTCGGATATGGCCTGTGAATGAGAAATACGGTACATTTTAATAAGTTTCTATCAGACAAATGCAGTGCAGACAGAGACACTTCCATACTTGATTAGAGAGCTGGATTCATAGCTGATTCACATTCATCGAGAAGGCATCCTTTTTCTTTACGCTTCAGGACTGAGATAAAGATTTTGCTTGGAATAAAAGAAAATCCTGAAAATGTACATGTATCACAGACAGTATAACCTGAAGGGGTTTGTGTGAGAACGTGCAAGTTTCTTACTTAGGGCTTGTGTCCTCTTATCTGCTGGGAAATGCAAACGAAGAAAACTTTCCTTCGGCAGCTACTTGTCAGACTAGTAAGCCAGAAAAAATCCACTGAAAACCTTTTTTTCATGACATAAACTAAATTAAAAGCGACCTTTGAAAACAAAAACCAGGACCAAATCTATGTATTACAATAAGTCTGCATGCAGTTTCCTCTCCCCTCCACATACTTAAGTACGTAAAAACAATCTGCTATATAATTTCTCAAAAACAAATATATATGTATGTATGTATATATATATATATATGTTTTTTAAAACACACACACACACACACACACACACACACACACATATATATATATAT
>JBBMOE010000002.1:1584251-1835630 GCA_037975065.1 Chaetodon trifasciatus | reverse complement strand
ATATATATATATATAAAACATGGTTTTCCCATATACAAAGAAAAAAAAAACTGCAAAAGGGGCTGGAATATATATATATATATATACATATACATATATATACACACATACACACATACACACACACACACATATATATATATATAAAAACATGGTTTTCCCATATACAAAGGAAAAAAAAATGCAAAAGGGGCTGGAATTACATCTACTTTTCTGTTTTTGAGAAATTCTGGATACACGAGTCACAGACTCACCATCACTTCATGTTCCAGCTTGAAACAGGCAATATCTGCTGTGATGTTATGTTGGGTTCACATTGTCACAGTGTTGTTATGTAATGATATACTAGAGGTCAGAATCTAAGTTTACACCTCTGGCTGAAATGTTTCTATTTTGTGTAATATCTGTTTATCTTAACAGCCGACCCCATTCACCCTGGGAACTGGCTCATTGGCCGTGGTAGCATTTGGATATGAGAGAGCAATTGGCTTTCAAAATTTGTGACATACCAAACTTAGTTTGCCTCGTGCACGTTTGAACTGAAGGTTTTATGGAAGTGCAGAGACGTGCCTCCCTTCAGTGGAAGAGTATGAAAACACCTCTCCAGTGACAAACCTCATACATACAAGTCAGTATAGTAAAGGTCAGAAATTTTAGGGTTCAAAAACATTACAACTATACTTGAAAGTTTAACTTTTTATTTTTTATGCAAAACTTTTTTAGATTTTGTGACATTAGATTGAGAATGAGCACTAGTAACTAGTAACTAATTAGTAATTTTTCAGGAACTAGAGCAGCACAATTGAATATGCTGCTGAACGCAGAAACTTTGCACTGACAGCAGTGCTTAGACAAGATCCTTATTAAATCCCCTGTTAGCCCATTCAATTTAGAAATTTTCTATCCAGAGTCTTAAAATTAGTATCATGATGGTATCACAGGAGGAGTACCAACAGGTCACCAAAATCATTACAGTCTATCCTTTGGGGATCATAAATATTCAAAGTCAATTTCCTGGGATTCTGGCCAGTAGTTATTGAGATTGTAACGCTCTAGTGTAAAGTTTTGCATAGGTCGACTGAGTTTCCCTTTTTACGTCAAAAGACCAAGAGGCAAGAGCAGTCAGTAGTGGCTGTCAACGTTTCCCTCATGTTCTGAGCGCACAGCAGCCGCCGGTGAGAAAGTGTCTGATTCATTGCGATTGACCACAAGGTGTTCAACACAAATTTGAAATAATGAAACGAGAGTGTGCAGCTGAAAGGAGATAAATCATTATGAAGGAGAGTGGAGCAGACCCCAGACTCTCTCACCACACAGCTGCTGATGCTCAGCACTGAAAGTGCTCACCCACACACTTTCCCCTCCATTCCAATACATCAGCTGGGTCCACTCAGTCATTTATGGCCATAAATGGGAACAAAAGGAGCAGAACCATCAAATAAAATCCTAAATTATCTTCTGCTACACAGCTGTATGGTTCCCATCTGCTGCCACAGCCCCCTGCAGCAGGACTGTTAATACCTATTATATTTAATAATGTCCCTTAGCGATGAATAATGGGGAATCACTAAGACTGTATTTACATTTTCAATATGCGATGTGTTAGAGCAGTGGTTCCCAACCTGGGGTCCGTGCCAATCATTCAAAACTAATTGATTAACTGCTTCTAGTTCTCTCATAATAAACCACAGAATATCAACAATTGTGCCTTCAGGTGGCATAATCAAATATGCAAACTCAGAGACATGCACAGATGTTTTGCAGCTGCGGCTCAATGCTTTAAAACTTCTGCACATCCTGCCTGCACGAGTCTAAATCAAATATACAGTAAAAATTGAGTTTCATTTAAACCAAACTTTTTTTTAAGCTCTGACTTTATGCACTTCAAGTACTGAAGAACAAAAGACTAATTGCGCACAGAGACTAAACTGGCGTGCTGAAACATGCTGACACTTTCATGTTTCAGTCAGTCAGCTTTGGTGAAGGCTTTTTATTTTCACTCTGAAGGCTGGCTTTGACTTCTCCTTTCCACTGGGCTTATTTTTCTATCTGAGAGTCCCCTCTTTAGTGAGAGTGCTTTTTACTTTCCAAACTAAACAAATGGATGTCAGTGTCCATCATGCTTGATGAACAAAGGCAAGCATGGCAGTAAATGTCTCCCAGTCAAAAAAAGTTTAAAAAGTGAATGAAAGAAAAACATGAAGAAAATGCTGGTATTCTCAGTGGAAATGACAAGAAATGTCATTGGAGAGAAATAATATTGCAGCACTGTAGTTGAAAGACCTGGGGGATTTCTTCTTCTTTACTCCCAGTGTACTCTTTGGTCCCTGCTGTCCGTCATTCTTTCAACCTTACACATAAAAATAAAACCCCTGCATAAATCCCAAACCTAGTCTGAGCTGATCTTCTCCCTTTTTATTATTTCTGTCTTCACATTTGCTCAGAAAAGCGGACCATGAAACTCTTTTTGATTAAGTGTATCTTTTTTAATTGTGGCACATACGGTTTCTTTTCTCATTTTTCTCCAGCATAAACTCATCAACCACACACTGTTTGATCAGACCAGGCATCATAGCAACGCCTGTGACAGCTGTAAACCAGACGAAACCAGAGCCAATCAAATGGTCTTAACAACTGTTCACCAACACCCACACTCTGTGAGTTAGTCACTGCCACCCACCTTGTCTGACTAATAGAGACATCTCAGCTTCTCTCATTAAATCCTTGCACCAAACTGGCGGCTGAAACCAGAATACCATCATACCAGCCTGTCGTTCAGATGGTTTTGGATTGCTCATGTCTGGGGGGATGACTGTCGTCTACATGTTAGAGGAGGTTCAAGGGGAAGGTACTGAATGCAAGAACTATTGCAGTCGGGTCCGCGGTGGATGATGTGTGTTCATGCCAAATATGGCTGCTGGAAAGAGAACGACCTCTGAGGGTAACAATCAGAGCTCATTTTATCCAGTATAGTTTGTCATTATGGACGACAGCCAGAGCAGCCTGATGACACCTAGAGAATAAAACTAGCAAGTTCATTTCTTTTCTTTTCCTTTAGCGAATTCATACACTGTTTCCTGAAATGTTGCCCAGTAGGAGCACAGAGCACCGTTCCGCCCACAGCTGCAAACTAAAGTGTACGCTTTAAGTGTCAGTATCATGCATACTGTTACTCAACCCAGTCCAGTATATGCTTAAACATTTGCATGGAGCTCCAGCCCTGCTCAGAATAGTGTACACTTAAATGTTTATGTGATATCCAACTCTGCCCAAAGCGTTAGCATGAACCCAAATGCCAAAACATCTCGATTGTCCCCGTTGGCTGGTTGTAATATAGTTCATCAACCCCTTCCCTTCCTTATTCGGGGAAGGGTTGTGACCCCACCTCCAATGTACAGCTGAAAACATGTTAAATACGTCCTCCTTTTATGAACCCTGTCAAAGGATCTTTCTCTTATTTCCTATTTATTTTCAAATTATTAAGAAATCATAAGTTTCCTCATATAAACTTCAATTCCAGCTCTTCACTTAGTTGCATCCATTGTGTGTGTGTGTGTGTGTGTGGTCACCTTCCAGTAAAAAGAGACAGCAGAAAACTCACAGCCTGTTAGGATAATGGTGGGTTGTTTATTAATTTTAATTTGAGTTTGCCAGATAGTACTTACAGTATTCAACCCCTCATTGTCATATAAACATGTATTACCAGATAGTGGGTTGATATTGTGGTTCAAACATGAAATGCATTGGAATTAAAACAACAAAGTCAAGTCGTGCTGAGTGAAATCTCAGCTAACCAGACATTTGTCATGAAGAAGAAGCTGATGTGTGAGTTCAGATTATTCTCTCACTGCATGGTGGCCTTGTTTTAATGAGAGCCAGACTGCTTGCACAGAACACAAAACTCCATCATTACACATTATTTATTCTCAGTCACCACCTTCATACTGCGGTCAGGGATCTGGAGGTAAGAACAAAAGGCTTCTCTCCGGCTGCATCTCAGACAGAAGCTCAGCAGCACGTTTGACTATCCTCCAGACATGTTTGGGCAGAAAAAGGATTAATTAAAAAGTGTGTAATTCAGTTATAAAATATTGTACATTATTAACTAATAACTTTAATGTGGTGAGACAAATTTAAACACTCACTTATATTATTTATTTCACCTCAGTATAACTTTTGCTATTAATTCAGACATGCAAGTTAACAATCTCTAAACTCTGGCTCTATATCCAAAGTGTCACGAGACAGCTTTTCTATTGATTAGGCTCTTTTTTTAAATAAAACTGCCCTGAAGACCTGTATGGTTCTGACATTGTGTCAGATGGGTGTTTATACTGTGTTAATGCAACTTAAAAGGATAGCAGATTCCTCAAATGAATTGAGTAGCCACAAAAAAGTCTGAAGTTGTCACAACAAGAATGTAATAATTTGCTCCAGTGTAAGAAAACTGAGTAAATTAAGCTTAAGTGACAACATTTGTATGAAGACGATGCATTTACCTTATTCAGACAAATTCTGTTAACACATTTTAAATAAGTTTGTAGAAATGTGCAAAGTACATAATAGTTTTAAGTTCAATTAACTGAATGGAAATGGCACTTTTAACTTTATGTACTCAGGTTTAATTAACAAACGCTTTAAGACAGTTGGTTTCCTTGAACTAATGGGGTTTTACACTCTAGTAATGACATATTTGATCGAAATTGAGCTTTAACCTGCATCTGACTTTCTGATATTTGTTTTACTTTATAAGAAAATATGATGTATATATGAATAAAATTATGCTGCAATGTGATGGCTAAGATGATCCACAGGGTAAAATTTAAAAGCTACCCAGTAGTATACTGTATATAGTAAAAAAAAAGGGCCATTCTACATAATGAGTACTTTTAATATCTTGATCCTGACACTTTTGTACATATGTAAAATTGTGAATGCAGCACTTGTAACTGAGTATTTCTACACTGTGGTATTGCTACTTTTGCTCAAGTGAAAGATCTGAGTGCCTCTCCCGCCACTGATCAACAGTATGTATGCGTTATTTTTCTCATGCTTCTGTGGACATAATTACTCACAGCCTAATATTCACATGAACATGCAAACAAGTGCAACAAAAGCCAGCAACTGCTCAGTTTTAGATGAGAAATAAGTTTCATCAATAGTGCAACATGAAAAAGGCAACCAATTGCATTCAACAAAATATTTAACATGTAATAAATCCACAGACGATAGCTGAGTTTTTCCTTGAATGGGTGGCCTTCCAGCAAACCCATTCAACCTCCTACAGCAGGGGTGGCGAACCTCCGGGCTCCGTTTGATCTGGCCCATGAGGCAATTCATAAATACAAAAAAGCAATTACTTCTTCCAGTGAAGAGGAAAACAACTAAATAATGGATAGAAGACTAACACATTCTTCCAAGTGGTCCCTGAATGCAACATGCACAATAGAAGTTCATATCACTTTTCATCAAGCTGTCAAAAAAACAAAATTAGATGCAGAGCGGCATGTTTTCCAAGAGAAATGATTTTTTTTTTTTTTTAAGTAAAAGTGTGTCGAAGTTAGTTTGTGCTGCAGTGATGAAAAAGGCTAACCTCGAGCATCAACAGGAAACACTGCATTTTCCTGCTCTGCAAGAACAAAAGCCTGCTGTGACATCTGAATACATTGCTGAGTCTGAAAACTCCTTCAGGCGTTTGGTGAGAGGTTTCAGGACAGTAAACAAAGGAACTGAACATATTTGCTGCTGTTTAATGTGGAACCAGCTGATGTGCCTGACAGCCTACAACATGAAATCATTGAGCTGCAAAGCAGTGACTGATGAGCAGCTCTTTTCAAAACTGACTCCTGCAAAGAGTCATCTCTGCTCAAGACTGACCGACCCAAACCTGGATCTCATCATCAGACACCTCACCAAAAAGTCATTCAAGCCAGCGCAGAGGTTAGTGTGATACATGTGTTCAATAATTTAGTATGGTCCTCGAAGGATGTTAAAAAAAATTGGCCCTTGATGGGAAAAACATTCCCCACCCCCTGCAGGGAGAGAAAGATGGCGGTGTTCAAAACAGTCATTTCATTATTCTGCCACAACAGTAGGAAGAATAGGAGATGTGGACGCTTGCTGTGAATGCTCAATAAACATGACGGGATGATCACTGCTCAAAACATCTCCACACCCACACAAGAATCACATGCTTGTCCTCACAATAACGGCAAAATCATTCAAACTCCACATCACAAGTAATGGTGCAGTCGAGTCGAGTCTGTGGAGAGAGCTGGCAGCGAGACAGACAGATGAGACAGTGTTAAGGTTAATACACTGAAGGATAGATCAAATACACATTGAATGTCAGTGTCCCAAACATTTTCATGGGGTTGAGATTACTTAAGTGAGAGTACACACCTACAGTTTGGTCCATACGTATTCGGACGCCGGCATGATTCTGTTATTTTGGCTCTGTCTCGATTACATAATCTGAAATGAAGTAATGATGGACTTCAAGTGCAAACTCTCATCTTAAATGTGTGTGTTTTTTCAGATGCATGAAGTAACTCATGTAGGAATCATAGAGGATACAGAGGGTCATAAATTATTGGACAAGTTCCTGAAAAACCTTGGTACAATTTTCACTTCAGAAGAATAAAATGGCACCTGGTTTCGACTTCTTTGAGTTCAACGAAAGTCTGCACTTTAAAGTCCTAATCGTTGTTTCATTTCAAATCCAATTTGCTGAAGGACAATCACCAGTGTGAGATCTGTCACTCATTACTTTGACATTCCCTCAAGTGTGCAAGCAAGCCATGTTTTCTGGGAAACAAAATGCCACTTTACACCATCATTAGTCACAGGGAGCCATAAACATGAGGAGTGGTGTTGTGCAACTAAAAACATGACTTTAATTTTGAGATTACAGTAGCGAGTGTGTTAGCTACACCAAGCTAAAACTAATACAGTGTAACAGTCCTGCAATGAATCCTCATGGGCTAACTCGTCTCTTGGGTGCTCCTGAATCTACTGTGTACTGTGTGTGTACTGAATCGCAAGATGGACAGTTCTGTATTTGTAGTATTTAATACAACTTCAATTTTGCATACCTGGAGGAAGTGGTGACGCATTGTTCATCTTTACAGTCTCTGTTCAGACTGTCAAGGGATACATGCACATACAGTGACCAAGAGATACTCAACACTGTTTATACGTATAATAACTGTAAGAACACAAAAATAATGTGGTCTCAACCACAGTCCTTTAAAGGTCAGACTCAAGCACCAGCAGGTGTCGTGCACCAGTACACCAGAGGCATGAACTACTTTTATCCAAGAGCCAGAAGTTTTCTCAGTAGACAGGATGGGAGCCAGACCTTCAAATGAAAAAGAAAATGGATTTTGGCCAAGTCGCCTCTTATTGTTTTGACTTTGCAGTGCGCAGGGCTCAGAGAATGACATTCAGACAGGTGAGGATGGGACTACAGAGACGTCAACAACTGCTGTGTTACCTAGCAACATAGAGTGTGTGTGTGCTTGTGTAAAAACTGTGCAGCTCTCTTTGGTCTGTGTGCTTTAATATGTGTGTTTGTGGCTGCAGCCGCTGTGGAGTTCATGGTGTTTACACACCTCTGTGCTGTCGGCTGTGGTGATATTTTACTCTGCTGTTAAAGTGGCAGTGATTTCATCTCCTTGGCTTCTCGTGACTGGTTTCACCCATTACCTCTTTTTTATTTATTGCTGGTCATTTGTGTTTAATTGTCTGAGTTTCATCCTGTTTTCTGGTCAATTCAAGTGAAGCTATATAGAAGAAGCCTGTTAAGTTTTAGTATTTACCCAGACAGAAAAGACAGGAGACCAGTAAAAGTTATAGTTTTAATGAAGATTTGGAGAAACAGATGAATCCAGAGGAGTCACAGAGCTCAGACATGACTGAGGAGGAATAGGCCAGATGAATGTGGAATCCAATCCTGCCAGTCAATGCAGACAGACAGAGCATGGATGGAGACAGGCGAGGATTAGGCACCTGAGCACAAAAAACAAGAGTCAGAGAGGCAGGCAAGCAGGCCTCGTGGTTCAGAGTACAGAGCACATTTTAAATGATTTACTTTTAGATTTTTAGTGTCAAGACAAAGGTGATATGACCATCATCACAAGAACTCATCTATGTGAGCGTACAAAACACATGATCATATTTTTTATATACTACACATGACATAAGAAATATTTTAGAAATAACTCAATCACAACTCAATATCAACTCATAACCCTATAGAGTAGATTTCCTTGAAACAAAAATGATTCACAGCATGTCCAGACTAGTGATGAACTAGAATATGAAATAATCCAAAAGCATAAATACTGTCTATGGAGCCTCACTGAGGTCATCTGGCTTTACTTTGACTCAACTGTACTCCCTGCTTTGCATGACACTGTACCATTCAGAAAACTGGACACATGAGTTGCAAGTTGGACGCCTCACATACAAGATGATTATGATAATATGTTGTTAATAACTCAATTAGAATGGGTTGGATTGAAAGTTATCCACGATTACATGGAATAAAGGAACACACAGGCTTCAACTTCAGAGGCTCAGGGTCTCATTGTGGTGTGAAGTAAAGCATGCAGAGCTAAAAGGAGACTGATGATGATCCGGGTAGGCTCAGGAGGTAGGGCAATCGCCCACCAATCAGTGGTTTGGAGGTTCGGTCCCTGGCTCCTGTAGTCTGCATGTGTGAATGGTTATCACTCCCGATGAGCAGGTGCCACCAGTGTCCATGAGTGTCAATGACTGAATAATGGATTGTGTTGAGAAGCCCATGAGTGAGACTAGGAAAGCTCACACGTGTGCACATACACACACACACGCTTTGCAATTACAATTACAATTAGCCATTTGCATCTGCTACAAGTATAATAACTGTTTTTCATGACTTATTGATGTTTCTGCTCTTGTACTTCTGCTGCTGGCATCAATAAAGTTCATCCTAAAAGTGAGAGACGGCAAGTTTTCATTTCACTTTAAAAGGTCTAAAGTCTTCTGAAAAGATGAACTGAGGCAGCACACCTGAAGCTGGATGTCTTCTTCATGGTCCCATACCTTTTGTTTGTCCAGCAGCATCTCCTCCAGCTCTCTCTTTTCAGGATCCCAATGCTGTGCTCGTCTCTCCCAGCTCTCATAGAGGTCAGGCAGATCTTTCATGATGTGATCCTTCTGTCTGTGAGCTTTTTCTGGAAGCTCTACTCTCTCTCAGAGCTCCTTCAGGAAACTCTCTTCTCTCTCTGAGAGCTCTTTCTGGTGGGCTTCTTCCCTTTCAGCAGCTGCTCTCTGAGTTTCACCTCAAGAGCTTCACAGGTTGTCTTTCTCTCTTCTCATTAAGCAGGGCCAAGTTTTCGATGTGAGCATCAGCGCAAACTCGTTCTTATTGTCCCTGCTGATCTGTTTTTCTTTGTTTTTGAGGAGCTCTTTAAGCTGGCTGACTTCTGCCTGCCACCTCCTTTCCATGCCATTCAACTGTTCACTGGAGGTTCTGAGCTGATCAAACGAGGCTCTCACCCTCTCAGCTTCCTCTCTCTGAGCGAGGAGGCTCTCATTAAGAGAGATGATCTGCTCATTTAACTTACTCATGTCTTCCTCTGACTGGAACGATTCGCCTCCACTTTTTTTCTTGAAGTGAGGAAATAGAATATTTGCATTTTGCATATTCTGGTTGAAATTCACAATTTTTTTTTTAAGCACTTTTTTTTAAGAGCCAATTATTGCCAAGTGTATGTATACAAGTGAGCTAATGAAAACAAATGTTGTCATATTGACACTCTTAATTCTCGCATTCTTTCTTGTAATTTACTGTTAATAGTATAAATATGATAATTATGTCTCCTGATGAGAAAAAGTCATTTACTCTCCGACTGTATATTTGGTTGTAACCTAACCAGTTTAAACTTTAAGCTCTTCAGGGACATGTTAAGAAAACAGAGTACAGTCAGTACAGCGGGACAATATCAGGAGAGCGAAATTTACATCCTTCAAAAGCAGGAGGGAGGTATCGAATAACACACAGTCCAAGTTCATGTAAGACAACTAAAGTGCAGGTCCAAAGCCTTTAGAGTGCATAGCAGTCCATCAGTGCAATGGAGGCAGCAATAATGTCCATAATCCAAGATGACAAACATATAAACCTGCATCCTGTCTGCCTCACCATCACACATCGGTAGCAGCACATTTTCAGCTCCATGACAACCTTGTGGGGTGCTTTAAAGGTGGAATTGAGCTCAGAGGGCTAGTTTAGCTTTAAACAAAATGGCAGCTGCAAATGTAGTTATCCAAATCTTGCATCACCACCTTGTCAAAAACAGCACCGATGCCTCTGACATCCCAGTCTTTAGTAACATGTCCTCTCATTGTGGTGTCCTCTGCGGATCCCTGGATGAGAGCTTCATGATGAGCAAGCTGTAGAGTGCACATTCACAAAATAAAACAAGATGAGATCAAATAGAATCCACATTATGCATCACAAACATTGAAATGCACTCAACAATGACATCAGATAAAGTCAGGAATGTGCACTTGCAAAATGAGGGGACAGCGTCTGAAGGGAGACACTTTCATAGCATGACATGAAACGAACTCACAGGCTGAAAGGGCTGCTGGTGTGTGTGATCATTCCTTCTGTCCATACTGCCTGTGAAGTGATCCCATCATAACAAGACTACACCGGAAGACATGGAGGATAAAATCCACAGGCCTCGTTCCAGAGTCCAGATGAAGAGAATACGAAGCCTTGACAGTCTGACTGGGAAAATCATGTGGTGTCTCTCAAAGTTACACATTCTCAGTGGCAGATCCCCTCATTTTAACAGTGTTTCCTCACTGTACTGTGGTGAATGGAGACATCCTGTTGACCACATTAGAGTTGTTGCAGGGAAATTATATGTATATAGTATATAATAAATAAATCACTGATATAAATACAGCATCAGTATCTAAGTAGAATTCTAGATGAGCAAAATCTAGACACACTTAGCCGAGATCAACACCATCACCATCATCATCATCATCATCAAGGAACAACACCATCGCTACTTACACTACTGAACAGGCTTAGTTATCAATACCAGTTGTTTTTCTCAGCCCACCAGTGGCCCTTTGAACTTCCTCTGCAGCGATACTGACGCTGAAGCACTGATTGACGGAATAAAAATCCTGCTGCATATTAGCCTCCAAAATGTTTTTAAGATCATGACAGCAATTATCCCACTCAGCCGGGAAGTTACTTCCTGAAAATAAAGTGATAAAATTCAGTGTGATAACATCCAATTTTCTGAATAGTCACGATCCCTTAACCATAAATAATTACCTTATGAAATGTATAATCTATGTTAAATAATTAAGATAAGAGTTAAGTATTTAAGTATTCAAGTTCTCTGGGTTTTTATACCATTAACGTGGACTTTTACTCTTTCTGCCAGTTCAGAAACAACATTTAAAAACAAAAACAAATAACATTTTCAGTCAATGCTCTGCGACAAACAAATCACCCTTATGCTAAAAAACAGACTAAAAAGTAAAGTTTTTAGATAGTAGCTTTAAAAGGATGCAACACAACAACAAAAGGGAAGGGTTGACAAA
The DNA here is from genome assembly GCA_037975065.1 of Chaetodon trifasciatus. NCBI lineage: Eukaryota > Metazoa > Chordata > Actinopteri > Chaetodontiformes > Chaetodontidae > Chaetodon > Chaetodon trifasciatus. The sequence goes on along the minus strand of JBBMOE010000002.1, from coordinate 1,824,014 downwards.
AGAAAAGTCAGTTCCCTCTGAAAGAAATCCTTAGATTTCCTTTCAATCCACTGAGCTTCTTTCATAATTAACAATCTTAAATGTAAAGGAAAATTTGATAGTCAGTCCTTACAAGCACGGTCTTTTTAGTCACCTGTGGGACAGGGACATGTTTCAAGAAAAGATTCCACATTAAGCAAATTTTGCTAAATTTCCTTGCATTGCTACATAGAACTGCACACAGCCTTTCTATGGGAAATGCTGTAGGTAGATTCGCTTGTTTGCACCTTCTTGGAAGATACACTAAAACTCAACTTTCTCTCCTGTTCTCTCTGTCCGAATGGGGCATTTTGGGTCCTTTAAACTACCAGATCATAACACATTCTGTTTTATTCATGTTTCAAATGTTTCATGGCAATGTGAAATGAAGGGACTCGCTGCTGAAGCTTCAGTGTAAGCAGGTCCAGTTGTGTAGTGTTAGAGTTACATGCTTTACTCTCATCTCCTTATAAGCTACATACACATGGTCACGCAACCAACATGCCCTCCAGTAACCTTAAGCTACACATACATAGCCACACAGGCAATATGACCTTTAGTAACCTCAGAAAACACAGAAAATGAAATTTAACATAGCTTGTGTCAAGTAACACATAGTTTACATATAGAGGGGGGGTCTAGCCATCTTCTCTTTCAGGGCACTGTCTCCTATGGATTGGATGGGTCGTGTGCCAAGAGGCTGGGACCAGCCTTTGGACCAAGGAGGGAGCACTAAAGTCTAAATCACGGTCTCCCCGTCCTGTTTTGACCAATTACATAGCTGCATATTTCTTTTTAAAACTCTGTATAATTGTAAGTCAGGTATTCTCATCCTGGCGGGTGGTTGCGGCTAACTGCTTGCAGACTGTGATTTCCCAAAAGACTGAGATCCATGTACATGTTCTCTATTTTATCAGTGTGTTAATAAATATCCTTAACTGAAGACAGAATATCTCCTGACCTCTTTCTGACCATGACCACGCTCACAGTAGCTATATGTGAAACATGGACAGTTCACAGATTTAATGTTCCAATAACAGTTCACACTAAGCCACTGACTTCTTTTTAGTCCATTGTAGAGAAATCATCAACCACTCTACCCTCCCTCTCAAGCCCACACCATCCTATGGTTCCCATGGAGAACATTAACAAGTTACAGTTAAAGCCTGAGACACTGATTTGCCTGCTGTGTCTTCTGATGTCTTTTTTCACACTCTTTGAGACAACATTATGTATAATCAGCAGCGTTGCAGCTCCCCAGTGCTTTCACCCCCCGCAGTGCCAGAGAGACTTGTTCCTCAGTGTCACCGCGGCCGTGCCGACAGAAGCTCACTGATGCTTCCAAATGTCAAACCCATCAACGCCCACACTGCATGTCTCATATGTGTACAAGGTGAAGGCATGTGGCATATGTACTGTACACCAGAGGCTGCTATAATGGTATCAAACACAAGTTTCCACAGTGTTAATTATTCTGCTCAAGAAAAGGCAACAGATTAAAGGCAGAGAACAGACAATGAAACAAAATCTCAAAGGTAATTGTCGCTTAAACTTTATTGAGCAGCTGCCTCCTCTTCTGCTCCATCCAAATACATCAGTCTGTACGTGTACAAATAATGATTTTTATGTCAAGTAAACCCCAAAAGAATATGAGCCACAGTCTTTTTGTTTTTTTTACTCCATTCTTAAGTCCATAGTTTCCTCTGTAACACAGCATGCCCCTTACGTCACTTAAAAACTTCACGGTGATAACTGGTGCTGTAGTTACTGTCATGATGATGGAATAATGAAGTACTGTAATGATTAGATCATAGTGGCACAAGACTGAATGTATGTCGGAAATATGTTTTGTGATTCGATGTGGTTCTACAGCAGCATGTGGCTGCNTAATAGAGTCGTAAAATAAGACACTAAGTCACTCTACATTTAAATGAATATCATATAGTGGTTCCTCCATTGTCTCCAATTTGTGTATTGATGTACAGTGCTGTGAATGAAGGCGCTAAAAGAGCACATTCACTGAACCTGTTCACGTTTTTGGTGAATGGTGAACTGAACGTATCAGTTTGCACGAAACACAACCCTTAACATGAACAATGCAGTTTGTGCCTGCAGCGACTGCCAATTGAGATGCAGCAATGAATATCTGAAGGAGTCTTATGAACAAATCAATACAGATTCCATCAGGAAAAACAAAACAAAACAAAAAAAATGTATGTAAATTGTTCCCGCCAGGTGTGAAAGCATGCCCATACGTCAGCCACATCCGTAATGAATTTGAAACGACACATCCAGTTGAGGCATCCAAACAGTCTTGGGAAATTTCTGTGAGTGAATGATGATGACAGGAAATCATTAACAAAGGCAAGACCACAAGCTAACAGCTGCAAAGTCCCTCCACCCAGAGTCAAAAGCATTTTGTAAAGGTACAAGCAGCCGTGGTGGAGGAAGTACTCACATCCTTTACTGAAGTACTAAGTCCTGACTTTACTTGAGTAAAAGTATGTAAGTATTATCAGCACAATTTACCTTATGTCTGAAAAGTAAAAGTCATGTGTGTGTTACATTTTACGTCTGTAGATCTTTAACAATTGAGTTGATTTGAACTACTTTATGTACTGTTTGTCATGTGCTGCAAGCACACTCAAACAGAACGAGTAACCCACAGTGATGTACCCAGGGAAGGACTTGGGAAGACAGGTGGATAACTGAAAATACATTTTTTTATTAAACAAAGCAGTCCAGAAAAATGGAAACAAAAGGCGAGAGTGAACAATGCTCTGAGCTGGTCGGCAACAGAAACTCCTCTTTCACAGGCAAGACGTGGGCTGGGCTGAGGGCTCACCAACAGGACGGAACTCTGAAGAGGAGAGCAGAGAATCCAAGTCAGCATAGGCACAAAATAGGAGAAGATCACAGGGAAGGTAACTGGTCAAAATACTGCTGAGACAAGCAGACGATTCCATGAATACTGGTGAACTGTGCAGGGCTTATATACAGGCAGGTGAAGGAGATGAGTGATGAATTGATGACTTGCAGGTGTGGCAGGAGGCAGGGCTGGCGTAGGTCGCCGGCAGGTGCAGCCCATACACAAATCTAGACAAACAGGGAAGACAACACAAGACCACAAGAGGACAGGGAACACACAGAAACAACAGGGCGAGGAGGAAAACAAGCACTACCTAACACTGTTTAATCTACAGCGATGCTTCATATTCTGTAAGATCATCATATGATTGTAGCGTCGTTGTCCTGTGAGAATCTCTAAAAAGTCAACTTTCCTTGAGCTGAGAAAAATTTCAAAGTTTTCAACTTTGTGACAACACAGTTTGTAGTTAATAGAGTTTTTAAAGTGTATTTTGATTAAGTAGGAGGAGACTTTTCTAGACCCATAAGACTTTCCTCCATGACGAAAGCACCAAGATCCATAATAGACTCACGGTGACTGCGCTCTAAAGGCACAGGGTTGCCTGTGGTCAACGCGTAATGTGTTGGCACGCTGGGTGTTTCCATCGTTACGTCAAACTCCTGTATATTAACACAATAAAATGAACTTGTCCCTTCCAGCACTTTGGATGAATCACGTCATTTTTCCCAATGGAGGACACATTATTACTGCCACCAAGACAATATGCACATTGTCATGGGAGATTCTGCAGCAGCGTTATTATGAGATTCAATATTTCAGTGATCGCTGTTTCTGACTTGCTGTGGTTCATTAAACTGAGCTGTCACAGAGAAAAATGTACCAGGATTCAAGTTTTTGCTCTTATAAGGGGAGCTGTGAGGTTCAGACACCAGCTCCTATCATCTCCAAGTCTGCTCTGTCTGTCTTTCACACTCCTCTGTGTCTCTTTATCTGCGTCACACACAAATGCCCACACATGTCCATCTCAGTCCTCTGAGCTATTTTGGTCCTGCCATTTCTTTTCTTTTCTATTTTTTTGGTGGGGTGTGGGGTGGGGGGGGGGTCATTAGGGTTACGTGTTCTTTCAGAATTCCAGCAGCACCCTCCTGCCCATTAAGTGTGAAAGACACTAGTCCAATGGCATGTAATCTCTCATTAAGAAGACATTTAATGAAGGTGTGTGTGTGTGTCTGAATCCCTGTCTGTCAAGGCTGAATGCAGTGTTAAATCTAACAGGCACAAAACTATATTTAGCTGCTGTTGAAATCTATTTCCTGCGAAAAGCCTTTGAGAACCAGACATTAAGTTCCCAATTTCACAAAATTGCATCTTATCAACATTAAAATTCACCCTGGATGCTCACTGAAAGGTTCAACTGCTCCATCTTCTGCTCTAACAAAGTCTCAGCGAGGCAGCAAAATGATTCAGTCATTATTTTATACAGAATGACAAGCCAAGTCTTCGATCCACTAAAGCCTAATCAAGATGTCAGAAACCATCGGGAAGGAGAATAACAGATAAATAGAGGGAAACAAATGAGTCCATGAATAAAGATCTAAATGCATCGCACACTGTTTACTGACATATGATGGGCTGATCTTCCAAAAAGCACAAATGCTGGCCCTATCTGAATATTTTATACTGACACACACACTGTGCTCATATTAGACAAACTACAGACACACTATATGCACAAGTGGTTGGATGATCAGAGAAGTTTTAAATCAAACTTAATTGAAATTAAAGATTTAGAATTTGCACACATAAAAAGTTGAGGGGAAACAGTGAATATTTAAATATAATAATAATACACAACATACACGGGGGTGTGGGTTTGATTTCAGTATTTCCAATTTTACTACAAAGAACGACATCCTTTACTGCTTTGCTATCTTGGACTGGTGCTCAACTGCAGCATCTTTTTTGGGGAGAATTATCTGTTAATAACAACAGATTAGATTTTTTTTTTTTAACTGAAAATGCAGTGGATGTTCTCTCAGCTCAAATACTGTCCGGAGTATTTCTCTCAATGCACATACAAGCCCAAAAACCTGCCTCTGAGAAGATATTCCAGCATGTTGCCTTAAAAGCAAAACCCAGGGTGAAAAAATTATGCAAATCATTACCTACTGCTCCTATAGATTAACCACTGTAAGCGCACAGTGATACTGAAGGCAACTCATAAAAGCGTATTTTAATTTTGATCAACTCAGAGCTTTGCCCATCTGGTGCGCCTGATAGGACAGGAGAAGTGACACCTTTGTTATCCTTAGCAGTGATGGAGTCCATTGGCCTCAGGTAATTCCACTTAGGCTTTGCATCTTCAGCCGTGCAGAGGTCCAATCAGCCAGAAAAGGGAAAACACCTGTGAGTGTGTACAGAGTCTTTGAGACCTGACTGATCCTCTAACTTCTTGCCCCATCGGACTTTTAATGATGTTGCTGTGTTCCTCGTTCTCATCATTTGCCTTGATGAGTACAGTGTTACTACCACTGATGTGATCAATGAGCAAAACTATGAAAATAGACTGAAATTATAATGAAATAGAATTCTTATTCTTTACAATTAGAGGTGGTTGGGGTTAGCTAATGCTTTGTGTGTCTGGAGAAATTTCAGTCTCCGTCTCTCTTTGAGACTACAGTGGCAGCCGTAAGAGCACATGTGTCTTTTCTAACAACCATGGAAGAAAATCAGCCCAACCTGACCGTGCTCCCGGGACCATTCTCAGCCCTCCACATCAAAGTCTGACAATGCAGCTGTCTGATTTTGAGTGCAGCATGTTGTCAGAATTAAGGGTGTGGGTCAAATGTTAGCCTGCCAATCAGGACTAACAAGAACTCACACTGAGTTAGTCAGCAGCTATAGCATGAGTCCGTCGCGCACGTGCACACACACACACACACACACACAGCCATCTCTCCATCACTTTTGGGGACATTAAATACTATTACATTCATTTCTTGGGGACTTACCAGAACCATAACCACGACTTGTCTGACACTAACCCTTACCCAAATCCTCGTCATTAAATTTAACATGTTTTATCCCTTTAAGGATGGTGCGTGACCACGGACCACGAACAACTCCAACATTGTGGTCTCTACGATCCATGTCAAAGATGTTGACCAGCTTGTTTTGGTAATTCACTCTGTCCAGAAGAAGAATTGTGGGGAGCCGGTCAAGAGGTTTTTAGAAACCATACTACTACATGGTCATAGCACAGAACACATGGAGACAACTCAACTCTCGACTCAACTCTCAACTCTGCACTAAACAAACTGGACATTGATTTGATGGACTGTTGTAGGCAAAGCTATGATAATGCCAGCAATATGACAGTTAAATATTCTGGACTTCAGGCGAGAATAAGAAATGAAAACTCTCATGCTGACCATACTGTGCCACATTGTGCACACTCACAATTTACTGGTGCATGTGCAGCAGAATTTTCTGAGCTTCGACACGACGGTGGACGATTTTAACCCACCTCCCAAAGTATGGGCAAGGTCTGATGATTAAGAACCTTTCTGCCACAAGGTGGTCTGTGAGCTAATGCAACAAAGACTCTGACATTTCAAAAAGCATTGAAAGAAATCAAAGTTGATTATTGAACCTCCAAAGCTGCACAATATGTGCACAGTAATGGGCATCCTTGAAACTTCAGTTAAGAGCATAGCGTGGGATGACCCTCTCAAATGAACTAATTTAAGCAGCAAAGTGTTGCAGCAAAGTGTTGCTGCAGGTACAAATTGAGATGCACCATTCCAGTTCTGTCCAATTCTCTTGTACAATAAATAGACAAGGCCACAAACAAGTTTGAAGCCTAAGAAGCAGAGGCCAAAACTGACACAGCGACCGAGGCAGACAGCCAAGAAGCTGAACAAAAAAAGTAATGTTCAGTGAGCCTCAGGATGTGTTGCACTCCTGATTGACTTTAACACTGGTACAATTTGATGAAAGGCAAACAGGAAACTGTAGTTCTTGTAGACTGAGATGGTTTATTTTATTAAGGCACAGTATCTAGAAAATAGGCATCACATAAACATGACGTACATGTTGTAAATCAATACAAACATTAAAATCGTGTTGAAATGTTTCTTGAAATTGCATTAGATTGTATCAGCTCATAAATTGGCTGACTAAATGTATGTGTTTGTTGTAATTTGTGCTCTAGTTTGTTGCAATCTACATGATGGGCATGTATGTCTACTGTACTCTCTTTTCATTGTTTTCCTCGTGTCCTTTATTTGGTCAGCAGCCGCCACTGTTTTATACTACTTTTATACCTGCACTGCCTAGTGTTCATGCTGCACATGTTCATGCTGTTTGTACTTGTATCTGAATATACTGTATTCATGTCACACTGTTTATATATTTCAGTGTGTTCATATCTACCCCTGACTATTTGTTTATATATACCCTTATACATATATACATGTACTGCACTTTACTGCTTTTTGCACTTCTGTTTAGATGCAAAACTGCATTTTATTGTCTCAGTACTTGTGCTCTGTGCAATGATAGTAAAGTTGAATCTGATCTATCTGATCTATTTTCTGTCTGGAATGTGTCAGTATTACTTTTTACTTTTTACTACAACACCACATTTGTTGCCATATTAACACCTTACTAACCCACAGTTGCACGTCTCTCTGTCTGCTTGTTAAAATTTTAACAGAATAACTTCCTAGATGACAAAGTTCTCAAAACTCTTTTCTCTGTTATAACACTTAGTCAAGCCAGACATGTCAAGGAATTAACTATAAATTGTTGTACAGTTAGATTTAGCAGAAAAAGCTCTGCTGTTTGAGGGAGCTCTCAAAATATCTGAACAGCAGCAGGGATTCTGCTGCGATAGCCAATCCCTCCTTAATAAACATTCATGATAATTCATTCATTCATTCATCTTTTTTATCCCTTTCGGGGTTGGGGGGGGGGGCTGGAGCCTATCCCAGCTGTCAACGGGCGAGAGGCAGGGTACACCCTGAGCCGGTCGCCAGCCAACTGCAGGGCAACACACACACAACCATTCACTCTCACATTCACACCTAGGGACAATTTAGAGTCACCAATTTACCTAGTGAGCATGTTTTTGGTCTGTGGGAGGAAGCCAGAGTGCCCAGAGAGAACCCACGCATGCACAGGAAGAACATGCAAACTTCACACAGAAAGGCCCCCGCCTGACCCGGGGATCGAACCGGCAACCTTCTTGCTGTGAGGCACGCGCACTACCTGCTGCACCACCGTGCCGCCCCATTCATGATAATAAACATTCATATTGTCACTTAGTTAAATCAACAGTGCCAAAAACATAGCACAAAAGGAGAAGGTTGGGGTGGCGGAGAGAGCAGAAACAGCAAATGGACTTAGAATTAGCATATCAGCAAAGTAATTGGGAGAAATGTGAGGTAACAATTTCCATGGATGATCAGCTGAGAGTAGTACTACTATGACTGAGTGAGTGAAAGACTGAGGTTTATATACTGCAGGCTTCAGCTGTAGTTGACTCATGGGCTGGTGGCATGTGTACAAAGAGAGAGACAAAAGAGGGAAAATCAACAGAAACGCGAGGGATGAGGAAGGAATCCTGCTGGACCCGGACAGCATCATGATTACACGTGAGATATCAAACAAATGAACGAAGACACAAATCAACAATGAGAGTATCTGACTGGATGTTGAGGATAACAAGCGCAGTAGACGACCACTGACCTGTCACCACTCAAAGACAGTTTTTAGGTTTACGCCACACTGCCATCACAAATTTAGAGGTACTAGGAGCCTGACACACACTCACACATACACACATGTGACAGGGCAGCAATTCCTGCCTCTGGCTCTGTCATTAAAAATAACACAGTGAAGCCTTACCAGACATAATGGTCAGTATCAAAATCTTGCCCTCCATCTCACCCCCTTGCACTTCCTCACAGGTTTGTCTCCTACTCCCCCCAGGCAGCCTAGCACAATAAAATGCCTCAGCTGTGTCCAAAAATATATAGAAAATCTGAAAACACATTAGGTAAACACGCTTTTACTCGACTGCTCCTGAATTCACACACATTTTGTTTTAATTTAAAGCATTTACTTTTGTTCAAATGACTAATAATGATGACGTACAGACATTCATTTGCACATGAATGCACTCAGAAACTGCAATCCTGCCCTCTTTTGCACTCACATGCTTGTTGCATGCCAGTCAAAGGCAGAGGTTTTTTTATGCAGCAGTCATCAGTGCCATTTTGGCAAAAGCTCTGCTGTCTGGCACTCCTGTCTGGCTTTTTGAGTGTAGTGTGTGTGTGAGAGAGAGAGAGCAAGAGGACTGAAGGGTAGGAGGGGAAATGTAAGAGGAAGATTGGGACTGAGCTCCAGTTTGAGTGTGTGTTGTGTTCACTCTGGTGGAATGAAGTCTGTAGAGAGGCAGATCTCAGTCTCATGACAGCTCTCATCTGTTCCTACAGAAAAACATGTAACGGTGTCATCTGCGACCACCAAGTTTCAGTCTCTGAACAATGTACAGCCTTCAGAGCAGAATCCCACCATGCATCTATCATGTTCTCCTTTATCATCTGCCATCATTTTTTCTGCCTTTTTGTTGTCTTGTTAGTACTGAGAGAGCTGAATATATGCACTTTAACACAAACCTCGCTGAACTTTCAATGACTAAAAGATTTTTTTTAGAAAAACATCTTGTACATGGATTATTTTTGTTTGTTTGCCCTTCAAAGGAGATTAAATTAATTACTGTTGAAAGAGGCCAAACAAAAGAAGTACTACAGCTTGAACGATCAAAGAGAGAAAAGGTTTTTGATAAAATTCATATGCCTCCCTGCTGAGTGGTACAAACATCTGTCTAGATTACAGTCTCAACAAATATTAATACGGTGGACACATACAAATACATTTAGAACATCTCGTCCATGAAACATGCTCAGTTAGTAAGCAAATTGTATTGCTCCTCGATATTTAACAATAGTCAAGGCAACAACAATGAGGATGTATTTCAATTCCTCTCCCAGCCCCCCTCCAACACATTGTGTCACTACATATAACATCATCCTGCCATTCCACAAATAACCTTCAATTAAAGTACAATAACAGGTGAACAGTACATTATAACAACATCCATTAAAGTGAAACAGTGTAAGGCTTGCTAAACAGCAGCTCCTGTGTCAGCAAGTGACAAGTTCAGGGACAATGATTAATGCTAAAATGTAATAGTAGCAGAAGTTATAAAGTTAGTGAACTGACTCAGTAATGTTAGTCACAGATCAATATCTATCTAATAGTGATCACAGTCTATACTCCAGCAAACTACATGCATTTTAGTGTTTGATTTGAAAGGCAGGTTAGGCCTTATCAATATCAAGATATAAATGCATATTTGTGTAGGAAGTTTTAATTCATAAAGACCTGAGCCTTACTTAATACGCTCTATCGTGTCCTATTTCAAAAATACAGGTAAATGATCCAAAAATCTAGAAATGTGTATTACCTGCCTACAGAGCTCCCTCCTTACTCACCAACCAGAGTGCTATTCTGTTTCTGTCAAGTACTTTCATCACACAACCCTCTATTTCACACAACCATGAATTGACTCCAGGACCCAGAGGTCAATGAGTCATTGACGCTCTGTAATGATTACTATTACTAAATGGCGAGTGATCAGTGCACTCATTTCAAGTCTGCACTAGAACAAAACATTTATGGCGGAGTCTCCCACTGACTGCTGACTACGGTGCTTTAAAATTATCGTTGGTTGTTATCACTGGTGGAAAACACTTTGACATTTAGATTTTTTTTGTTCAAAGAAAAGATATTTTTAAATAAACAAGACTAAGGAGCTTTTTTAACTGTGCTAATGCAATGAAAATTGCAAAGGGGTAGGTCTTGGGCGTACAGGCTGTGTCTCCATGTGCACCTACTATCTTGGTTTATATGTGTGCAGCAGCGCAAAGTGCAAAGGGGCAGGTTGGAGTGGAATATCAATTGGAGGGTGTGGTGATTAAAAAATACTTTCTCAGCTAGTGCAATGGCTGGTCTCATAGCTGTCAAACACCTGCACCAACCACAGTAAATCATGACAACAACAGCTTGACACTAATTATTAACACAGTAAACATTATTGGGAGATGGTTTGTTGCCATGGACAACAGATATGGTAAGAGTCATTCATATTAATTCACTGACAAATGTGAAGTACTAGGGCGGCACGGTGGCGCAGCAGGTAGTGCGCGTGCCTCACAGCAAGAAGGTCGCCGGTTTGATCCCCGGGTCGGGCGGGGCCTTTCTGTCCGAAGTTTGCATGTTCTTCCCGTGCTTGCGTGGGTTCGCTCCGGGCACTCCGGCTTCCTCCCACAGACCAAAAACAAGCTCATTAGGTTAACTGGTGACTCTAAATTGTCCTTAGGCGTGAGTGTGAGAGTGAATGTTTGTTTGTCTCTATATGTTGCCCTGTGATCGACTGGCGACTGGTCCAGGGTGTTCCCCGCCTCCAGCCCCCCGCAACCCCGAAAGGGATAAGGCGGGTATAGAAGATGAATGAATGAATGTTAAGTACTACTGTATGGATGTTCCTACTATCAGACCAAATAGATCACTGGACCAGAAAAACAGATACAGTATGTGGAATGCTGTTCATTGACTATAGTCCAGCATTCAATACCATTGATACCCTCCAAACTCATCAAGATCTGGGACTCAACACTGATCTTCTGATGGGCAACACCGTCCTCAAGTTTGCTGACGACAGGACTGCCATTGGCCTGATCACCGGCAACGATGAGACGACCTACAGACAGGAGGTCAGAGCCCTGACATCTTTGTGCGAGGACAACAACCTCCATGTCAACATTGAATGTAGATTGGGTGTGCCCCTGTGGGGTACTCCTCTGCCTGGCATGCAACCACAGCGTCTGCCACCACAGCATCTGACAGAGCCATTGCCCCCGTTCAGACTGCCTCCGTCCAATCAGGTATGTTAAATACAATGGAATGGCATCATTAATGAGTCCAACTGATCTAGCTCTACATAGCTTTGATATTGGTTTTGCAGTGATGACTGACCAGTTCCATGAAAGATTTGACCAAGAAAAGTTATCCAGAAATGGGGTACCTAATTATATGGCTTTAAAAAAAGCAAAAGGTAACAACCATTCAACAGTTTCATTGTGAAATTAGTGAGCTACTGTACTTGGAGGCATCATGATGCAGATTTCCCTGTAGTAGCAACTGTTAAAGGTGTTGCGATTCAGAGACTTGGTGAGAGAGCCAGTACCTGGGCAGAGCAGGCTATGCAGACTACTGATGCCATCACATCTGCCACCACTGCCACCTCTATGAGAAAGAGGAAGCGGCAAGAGGGAGAACGGCTACATCACAAAGAATCAACGACTGAAGGCCTCTCAGATCTCATTCGAACAAATGATTCAGTCATTCGATGGTAAGCAGAGATACTCTGGCACAAAGAAATGTAAACTGTTTCATTGGACAATAGATAGATTTACAGAACAGTGTTTATTTTATAACATATTTTGAGTTCATTTAAATTGAATACCACAAATATTTCTTTACAAACCATATTCCAGAAAAGTTGGGATGCTGTAAAGGGTAAATAGAAACAGAATTTCATTTCTATTGTTGTTCATTTTGGAGGCTTGTTATTAAGAAAGGATAAAAAAGACACCCACATCCCGGTGCTTAATATGATGGATCAAAGAAATATCGAGTGGAGATAAAACAAACAGGACAGACTTTTGTTTGAGGAGGAGCCTTCTGTTTGAAACATCCCAGCATTACAGTATTAAAACCCTTCTAAACGAATCTATTTGTCTCAGCTTGGCTCGTTATTTATTACTACAAAATACCAAATACCAATAAGAATTATAAAGTGTGAGCAGCCTGCAATAATTTCATTAATGTGGAAAATAAAATTCAACTTTTCATGATCGCTGTCTTTTAACCAAAGGTGGAATGTAATTAAATACATTCGGTCAAGTGCTGTACTTATATTTAAGTTGAGTATTTCTATTTTTCCAGAATTTGATGGATACCAAAACAGAAAAGGAGTGAATATTGGACTTGCATTTGCCAAAAACATGAGTCCAAATTAATTTTAAGATTGTTCCATAGCAGCTGGATGTGGAAATAGAGAGGTTTAAATTTAATGTATATCACCGTTGTGTGTGTTTAAAGTTGGTTGTGCTGCCCCCAAATGGTCAAAAACCAAATTACTGCTGCTTTAACTATCAACTAAAATTGGACCCACATACTGATCTGTTGATCATGTGAACAACACTCCTGCTAGTTAAAAAGTGAAATCTAGACATTACCTAAGCAGCACACAGTGCCACGCCATCCAGAAAAAGCTGCACTCGCAACGTTTGATCTTTTCAAAGATCTCGTCCCTTTGGTGTCCTTTGCTATAAAAAAAACATCACAGACCAGCTGTGTTGGCAAACACAGGCAATCTGTGTGGAGTTTTGTGCTCCTGCCTTTAGGGATTTTAGGGTTTTTAAGTTCAACCAGCCTTCAAAACAAGGTTTGGGTTCCAGTTTGAACAATTGCTCATCTGAAATTGTGATTGACTTTGTGGGCTTGCAGAGTTTTTGTTTTTGATGAGTTTGGATTGGATTCAAGGCTTCCAGCTCTTACTCAGAAATTGTCCCTAATCACTCAGTAAACTCAGCATGGCTGCTGCCACAGTGTCTTGTTGTTGGATTGTTCAGTGTTTAGGGAGCAGTTTTTGGATTTGTACTTGACATCATCAGTGCTGTCTCTCTCCTGTTCATCTGAAAAACAGGCTGGACTTTATGTTAATGTGAAATAGCATATAAGGGGAAATATTCAAATCTTTAGAGGAAGATGAGAGGTCTTCCCACTCCAATCAATCATGAGCACAGTCCTTGAGCTATAAGGTCTGCCCATTACTTGTTCATGTGAGAAATAGGTTGTACTGACCCCATCTTTATCAACTCTCTCATCAGTACTGATGGAGGATGAAGGGAAGGGAAAAGAGGACTGAAAATGAAGGTGAGCCAGAGCAAGGAGGATGAAAAAGAGACTGATAAACCATGATGATGTGTAGGAGAGCAGGACAGACTCGAGTGCAGTGAGACCAACAGGCATGAACTGATAGACTGACAATTACTTCCCATCAGACCCTGGGGCTTTCCAGTTTGTTGGGCTACAGACAAAGCTTTTTGAGGGTGTATTTTATGGACTCTTTCTCTCCCTGCTGTCCCCCTTTGTAGTTCAGTTCTTGAAATCAATCACCTTTTTTTGTCTCCAATGAGATACTGCATCATGTTGTTTTCATTTTTTAAAAGCAGAGCCAATGATGGAGAAAAGAAAGAGGTTGGAGTGAGGTGAAATGAGTTAGTGGAGGAACAGAACCTTGAATAAAGATTCTAATAAAGATGGCCACTTATGTCTAAAGTGTTTGTAACTTCAAATAAAGTGGAGAGCAACAACAATCAAGGTCAGTCTGAGTTCAAAGAACGTCAGTGCTTGTCTTCTTGCTTATTGAATCCTCGTCGAGCGTCACTGGAATGCTGTTTAGTGCAGCTCTGAACTGCGTAGGACAGACATTTTTGCTTTCAGTAGAAGAATAATAACTTGATTTTAAAGTGCTGTCTGCTGCGCCTGCAGAGCAAACTTGATAGAAACAGCAGTGAACTGGACCTTAAGTTTCAAAATATCTGACGCAGAATTGAAGACATGTCCAGTTAAATTCCAGTCCAAGGCCAAAGTTAGTCAAGTTCATTTAAGACCAGAAATTTGATGTTGATTGATTGATTGAGTCTAAAAGGCCAACAAGCATCGAGTTCACACCCAAGCACAGGACAGAGTTAAGTTTTGACCGTCACCCTCTTCTTATTTATTTTATTCTGTTAAATGCTAATCAGCGTGACTGGCGCAGCCGTGTCTGTGACTTCATTGCTCCCACTTACTGCCATCTACTCTGTACACCCTTTGTGTCGATTGCCTACATCCTTGCTTCCATGTCCTGGGGATGTAGTTCCTCCCCTCAGACACACCATTTGTCCTTGCAACTACACCCTTGTGTCCAATTGGTTAACAACAATGTTGGTCAAAGGGACAGAGTTCAACCGTTCATTTTATATTTTAAACATGGCTGATATTTGTGAATTCAGGGGCAAGAATTATACCACAGCCAAAGTATTGATGCAAGTGTTTTAAAGTTTACCAGGATATTGCTGCATAGTGTTTGCTAACTATGATTGTACATGGAGTTTAGAACTTGCTGTGAGATCTGACTTGTTATTGCTATTTATTCAGCGTGATGCCATGAAATGAGCAAACAAAGTGTGCACAAGACACAATTGCAAATAAGTTTTATAAACTCTTCTTGAAAGTTGAGCCCAATCTGTATTCAGCAATATTTAATTTACGGCGATGTGTCCTTTGTTTAAATCAGAAAGCATACACTAAACTCACTATTGGCGCATCCAGGGGATGCACCCTATGGTGTCTATGATACTACATTTAATAATTAACAATGTAAAATGTAAAATTGCAGGTTAATAATTCCAGTTGAGAGAAGCTAAAGCACTTTGTAGAGCTGAAATTAACTGCAGAGGTGGGTGATAGCACTTTGTGGGCTTGTCATATACTGTACACATACAGTGTTAATATAAAATTATTTAACTTTGATTGTTTAAACAAAAGAACAATTCTGTAATTTTTCTACAACCCAGTTTCCAATAACTTTGGGACTCTGTAGATAGAAACAGAACCTAATGATTTGCAAAACATTAGAAAGCAAACATTTAATTGAAAATAGCACAAAGACAACATATCAAATATTGAAACTGAGAAATTTCATCGTTTTTTGAAAATTATGTCTTCATTCTGAATTTGACATAATGTTATTAAAAGATTCAGAGAATATGAGGAAAAAAACAATATTGGATGGCCGTGATCTTCACCTCACACAGCACTACATTGAAAACAGACACGATTCTGGTGATTCCCAACACTGGATGGGCTCAGGAACACTTCCAGAAACCATTGTCTGTAAACACAGGAGATCATGGATGCCATGTCCTCTGGGTTAAAGAGGCGAGGGACAGGTTGTTATCAGCGCACAGTTCAAAAGCCAGCATCTGTGGTATGGTATGTGGGTGCATGAGTGCACATGGCGTGACTAACCTGCACATTTGTGAAGGACCCATTAAAGCTGAATGATATATACAGGTTTTGGAGCTGCCAAGCTGATAACGTCTTTTCAGGTAAGGCCTTGCTTATTACAGCAAGACAATGCTGAACTACATTCTGCATGTATTACAACAGCATGGCATCCACTGAAAATGATTGGTACATCATAAAAAGTAGCTCAAGTTGTACATCAAGCACAGATTTCCAGTTTCTGAATGACAGCAGCTGGTCTCCTCAGTTCACAAACACTTACAGAGTTTTATTAAAGGAAGAGGTGATGCAACAGAGTGATAAACATGAGCCTGTCCCAACTTTTTTGAAACGTGTTGCTGCCATCAAATTCTAAATGAGGATATCATTTTCAAAAAACAGTCCAATTTCTCAGTTTCAACATTTGCTCTGTTATCTCTGTGCGATTTTCGATTAAATATGGGTTTCCAGTGTTTTGAAACATGTTCATCACACTCTGTTTCTCTTTACATTGGTTGTTGTGGTTGTGGTGACGGCTGCCTCTTTTCAGAAAAGGTCCTGTGCCAGCTTTAGCCCAGAATGTTGCATTGACAGTTTAAATGCCGTCACTATTTGAACCACTAGGACGCCCCAGCGGGTGGCTTTTTGCATCATCAGCCATTGTATTTTGTTTGAAGGCCCCCTTTTGTCCTACAGGTAAATCAGGCAGGAAGTGAATTAAAAGTTCCACAGTAATAGCCCTGGGGAAGAATTGTACAGCTAATTTGCCAAAGAGCACCGCAATCACATATATTGATTATCTGAAGACCAGCATATATCAGTACCACGCTTTGATAACAAAAGGGTCTCTCTCTCTTTCGGAGCCCAAGGACACAACAACCTGAAAACACAAAAACACACTTATCCCTCCGTTTTGCACAGAATCCATGTTTCAAAGTCTTGAGCACTGTCCTTCACAACTTCACATTTTTTCTCTGCTGTACCCTACAACCACACACACACACAAACACACACACACACACTCATGAGTATGTATGAACACGAGGTATTGACCTCCACTAAACAGATGTCAATTATTACCTCAGATATTTATCATTTTTTTCCACATCCTGAACATGTCATTTGCCACTAACAAACTCATTCTGCTAAGCTGGTGGCATTCACTGTATCACTTTCATGCATCATTTCCCATCAGGATGATCATGACAACCTTCATATTATACCCTTTGGAGATGTGAAGGCAGCAACCATCACCCTCATCCACTTTTGACGTACTTGGGATGATTTAGTGTTAAATGACATGATAGGAAGAGCTTAAAGGAAGAATATTATGCACAACCCAGATAACTAACTCAAAAATGTGCAAGGAAATAAGTAATGTGATTACAAGGCAATTAGACACCAATCTGTGAGCTGGAGAGGCAGCACTCGCCTCGAGTGGCAGCTCATGTGTGTGCCTCTGTGTATGCTCATTTACACATGCCAACTGGGTGTGTTACTTGGCTGCTGCCCACCTGGCAGTCTGTGAGCCTCTTATTGGCTCTCTGAGCCCGTAGCCCCTGACACACGCACACACACCCACCCACACACACACACACACACACACACACACACACACACACACAAGGAAGACTCCTGGTACACTCTTGCACTGAGGGCAAATGTGTTGAACTTCTGAACCCAGCAAGAGAATGTTTGAGTCTACACCCAGAGCAAGAGGGGGTGGTGTAGTGTATATAAAGACTCAGACAACTTACTGATTGGTTAAAATAAGCAATACTAAAGCTCTCCTCTCAATCCCCTTAAGGTAGCGATTATGCCACCTAACCATGGCTGACAAAAGTGCCAGACGGAACAAGAGCGTGCTGATTAGCTTGCTGTTCAGCAATGCTAAAAATGTACTGTTTGCCCCTTGGATTCCCCAAAGAGCAGGGTATAGAATAACAAGACATAACCTAATTCTTGGCGGCACGGTGGAGCAGCAGGTAGTGCGCGTGCCTCACAGCAAGAAGGTCGCCAGTCCGATCCCCGGTTCAGGCGGGGCCTTTCTGTGCGAAGCTTGCATGTTCTTCCCATGCATGCGTGGGTTCTCTCCGGGCACTCCGGCTTCCTCCAAAAACATGCTCATTAGGTTGATTGGTGACTCTAAATTGTCCCTAGGTGTGAATGTTTGTGTGTATGTTGCCTGCAGTCGGCGACCAGCTCAGGGTGTACCCCGCCTCTCGCCCACTGACAGCTGGGATAGGCTCCAACCCCCCCAACCCCGAAAGGGATAGTCGGGGGTATAGAAGATGAATGAATGAATGAACCTAATTCTTCCTGTGGGGAGCATAAATGTGCTCTACAACATTAGTAAGAGACGGTAGGATCACTCAATTCAATGGGGTTCATCCTCTGGGGACCATGAATATTAACAGTTTGAAGTAAGGGTGGTGCATGAAGTGACGCATTAAAGGGTTCGTCCTCTGAGGAGCATGTGCTTTGTGCTCAGCAAAAGTCCTGGCTTCATGCAACCAATCACTCATAAGAACAGAACTGTTCTTCATTTCTATGACTAAAGACTTGACTTAAAGAGAATTTGTCACTTTCACCAATTGTTTCATATTATGACTGATTTCTTCGGCACAAATTAACATCACAAATGGTCCAGACCTGTCCTACAAGTCATGCACAGTCTGCCTACCTCCACAGGAGGAAAGCATTTGTTTGACTGATTGGTTTGAAGAATTATAATGCTATAACAATTTAAAAGGTAAAGGTGTGAAAACAAGACTAAGCATCCACAGCCATGCTAGCAGCTCTGTGAGGCTGTACTTAAGTGCAGGGGTGCTTTGACATACATAGTAACATCAGCATTCTAACATGCTCACAATGACAATGCTAACATGCTGATGTTAAGCAGGTATAATGTTTATCACATTCACCATCTTAGTTAAGCCTGTCAGTATGCTGCCTTTTGCCAGTTGGCAAAATGTACGGTTGGGGCTGATGGGAATAGGATTAGCTTTAAAAGTATTTGGTCATAAACTTAAGTATCGGAAAAATTTAAATATTAACCTAATGACGGTGCTAGATGAAAGGTTAAGGTTTAAAGGTGAAAGATGAAAGGTTAAGTTAAGGTTTACCCAACTTATTACAATATATCCTGAGGGAAACATAAATATATTTTCCAGATTTCATGGCAATCAGTCTTATAGTTGTTGAGACGATTGAGGAGTTGCAAGTGCAATTTTCTGCAGCCATCTGCTGGGGCCGCGGGATCACAGTCTGTGACACTAAAAAACTGAATGGACTGATAAAGATGTGCTGGGGAGTGCTCTAGAGCCACTCGAGTCACTCTGTGCAGCGGGGTGTTTTCAGTTGGAGGCTTCTTCAACTCCATTGTAGTAAGGACCGCCGACCACAGAAAGTCATTCCTGCCCATTGCAGTAATGCTTGACAATGACTCCCCTCTGTGCAGGAGAGAAGACTCTGAGGGACTTTGAACATTCAGCTTTAATTTGCACTGTGCAAGCTCTGTTTTATCCTAATCCCGAATCAATTTTTTCATTGTAATAGTGCAATAGTTTTATGTGTATAAATTTTTAAAGAAGTGTTTTATTATCTCCCTCAGGTCAGCTTTGTCTAAGTTATGTGTGTGTTGTGGAATGTGAAAGCCAAAAGCACAAACCACAGAAGGCCAAAAACACTCAAATTCAGCTGTCCAATTGTTTCAGGAAAAAATCTTCTTAAAAATGTCCAATAATGATCTGCAGGAGTCAGAAGTCCGAGGAGCAAAGTACTTTATTGTCGACAATAAAGGGGAACACACACAGAAACGCACAGCATGCAATCCTGATGAATTCCAACTTACAATGGTCTGCGCTCTGGCTTTTATACTGTTCACCACACAAAGAAGTAGCAGCTGCCAAGACACCTGCAACATCATGGGAAAGCCCAGAAAGCCATGATCTCTCCACCTCTGCTACGGTGTCATGCTCGACGCATCAGCTGTTACTATGATATCACTCACAGCAAGTCAGCTGCTATCACAAGATCACATCCTAACAGATCATTTCTACAACAATATCATGCTCAACAAATCAACTACGTTCAACTACCATTAGTTATAATATTTTCTCCAGTTATCACATATCATCACATATCTGTTAGGAAAAAATTACACTACATGTGCTTTGTGATATATTAAGTGCAATTTCTATCTATCTATCTATCTATCTATCTATCTATCTATCTATCTATCTATCTATCTATCTATCTATCTATCTATCTATCTATCTATCTATCATCCGGATAACAACAACAAACTTATCTATGACTGTGCCTGATACTAAATACTAACTGCAATACCCCATTAAGGAATGTCAACATTTATGTATGCGACCATAAACAGACAACCCTTGTGCGTCACAAAAACCCCTAAGAAATTTACAAATGGACCAAAACTTAAGTCAAATGAAGAATAGAGAAAGAAGGAAACAATTGTGTTTGGCCTCAGTCTAGCCAGCTATTTTTGCTTTATTTACATTCCCTTGACCGGGTCTCTGAATACTGTCACTAAGGTCATCTATTACCCTGTCATGCTTTAATTTCCAGGGATTTTTTAGCTCAGTATGCATCCTTCCCTCTTCTCCTGCAGTTTCCACAGCTGCACACCTTGGGTGCCATATATGCAGACAGATTGATAGATAGCTTCTCTCCCCTTTGTGGTCTCTCCACTTGGTGTATCATCCATCTTTCCATCCACCTCCACCTCTGCTTTCCTCTGGCAGCAGGTATCCAACCTCAGCGGGGTGCAAGCCAGGCTACCTTTCTGCAGATACAATGACACCCATGTATAATTTATGGAGGGAGGGTGCATAACGGCAGTTACATGCAACACTAAGCTACGCTATCTACTCAAAGCCTGGGAGGGGGCGATACCACTCCATTCACTGTCACACTATGACAGCGAGGTGATGGCTCCAATTAGACTCCTGTTTTTCCATTTTGTCTCTTGGAAACAGGCTGCTTAGTTACACATTTGCTCTGAGTTACATACAATTGCAGTATTTATCAGAGAGCGTGACCTTTGTGAAAAGGTGTTGACATAGTGAGAGTGAAAATGAATGCTATAGTTATTTATACCTGCTATCATAATTTTACAGAGTTTACCATGCCATTATTTGTGCTAACTATGTGGCTGTATAGTAGATAATGACATGTACATGTAGGTACTAGGCAAGAAAATGTGATGTTACAGAAAAAGGGGGTAACAATCCAGGAACAAAGAAAAAAAACATACTGTAGGTATTGTTTTACTACTGGGTACTAATTCCATTGTTGCAGTACATTGCTGTGCAACCAAGTTTTGGCAAGATGGTATAATGAGTTCTACATTATATAAATCTGCAGTGATTTATTTCAAGCTTAGGATATATAACTTACCAACAAAACGTCGAGAAAATGACGGTAAGTGACATAGTTCCTTAATAATTATTCATCTGTGCTTTTACATTGGAACAAACGGAAGTCTGAGGAAAAGAGTATTGCCAGGAACATACAGTAGGCCTGTAGCCTGTATGTTACTGTGCATGTAGCAGACTTATTTATGAGGTACAACATTGCACTGAGACTTCAGCAGTCTGAGGTGGTACAGGTTTATGTGGACTGACACAGTTGTTATATGGTGCTGTCCATTGCTGTGATGGAGTACAGGAAGTTGAAAAACTTTTTTATGATGAGAACTTTGAGAAACGTGGAGATGAAATGAAAACCTTTTGTGGATCTCAGCACGTACCTCTCAGAGCTGAACCTCAATCTCTCAGGTCCCATGAAGCATCTAAGACATCAGATGGCTCACCAAAGAGAAGCAGTTCCAGCCATCCTATTAGAAGTTAGTGTGATGTATGGAGTAATTTAGTAAGGCCCTCAATGGATTCTATAAAAATTTAAAAGGCCCTTGACAGGAAAAAGGTTCCCCACCCATGTTTTAAGTGCATTCATTCTTTCACGGTTACAAAATTCAACAAATTGCAACTATGCTCTAAACACCACACTGATAGTTTGTGTAATGCTCTGCACGTAAATAATATGTACCTCTGACATCCACTCCAAGCAGCTTCTGTAAATCAAAACCCTCAGCACTCAACTTGTTTTGCTATTGAAGTGAGTGACTGGACTTTTCAGCTTGACTAGCTTGTTTGTTAGCAATGGCTTGCACCGCATTTGTGTGTTCCTTACTCTCTTCATATTTATTTAACTAATGGATAACTGAAAATCTTTGAGCCTGTATTAATCACACTCACCTGTTCTGATGGCTACATGTGGATGTGAAAGACATATCTTATAATTTATCAGCAGTACAACTGGATGTTATGCATGTCTGATTTCTGTTGCACTTGTGTACCTGCATACCTGTTATGTGAAGCCCTGTCTATAGTATCCCTCAACAACAGCTCCTTGGAAGACATTCTAAGCTGCCTCATGCTTGTGACCTGTGTGCAGCTCTCAAGGATTGTCTCAGCAGTAACAAATACTTACAGGCTAAAAGTTCTGTGCAAATTCCTTCCAAATGCCGGATTATAGCCTACTAAGTCATACTATATCCCATAATAGTGGTTTTAAAATGCCTACAGTATAAGTCATTCTTAAGTTCACAGATTGTTACGCTCTTATTCCCTAACTTGCTCCCTCGTACCTACATGTAATGTATGGCCTGGTATTTACTGTACTGGTACACCATTGATATAAATAATTATATTCACAAATTGGGAAGAATGATGCTGTACATTGTGGTATTACCACAGTTTTATTTGCCCGTGTTCACTGAAAGCCCTGGGTTCCAGAGGGTGACTTTATAAATGAGTGCTAATGCACTTGTACTGCGGACAAAGTTTTGACGTTTTTTCCATTTCAGAAGAGCTACTTGATCCAAAAAGCTTCACAGGCAAGACAACAAGAAAGGTCATTTTTGAAAATTCCTGGTGTACGGCAGAAAAATCTCTGTCCAGGTGTCATCAGGTATAGACTCTCAGGGCCTGGGTGAGAGGACCTTCACACATCCCCAAATAGTGGCTTGTCACACAGAGCAGCATCAGAGGGGGTGTCGTCTGGGTCATGCTGCCGCAGCCTGCAGTACAGCTCTCTCAACCTTGATGTAACTAATGGTAGTGTCTCCCTTGGTTTCTGTGCACAGCTAAAAAATTGAGACCTTAAACATGGGGTTGGGGTTCTATCTCCATGGAGAGAGTCTACATGCAGCAAAGGAATCAGAACCTGGTCTTGTTCATTATCTTCAAGAACGTTAACCTGTAATTTAGTCTTCTCTGCTAGCGTTCCCAACACAATATCAAGCTTCTTAGCCTCCCAACAACACCCAGCAGGAGCCCCGTCAGGGCCAAATGTTGCCAAATAAGGAGTGGATTTAATTCAAAAGATAAATACTGAATAAAAATTTAAAACCAAATGTTGCAGATAGTGCATTGGGTTGTCCAAAGAGCACAGTGGCGTAGCACAGCACTTTGTATTAACAATATCTTAAATCATAAAGCCAAATAAAATTACCAAGATTAATCAAGATTAAATAACAAATAGAATAAGCCTACATTAAAGGTACAGGCACTGGTCCAAGTACAGGTTGCACGAAACGGAACACTGAAAGTCCTAATAATGAAGGGGAAAGTTCAAAACCTAATTTCCTCAGTGGTTATCCATTCCACGCCTGCTGCCACATTCGTTCCAGGTTGTTGTTCTCCCACGCTGCCTGTGGGGCACTCCTGACCGCCTGAGGACACGTGGGAAACTGGAAACAACAGCCAGTAATAAGGTATGCCACAAGCACCACCAGACGCTCTTTGAGAAACCAGGGCAACACTGTCCAAAAGGGATACTCAGTCAACTAGCAGGCCTTCTTCATAAGACTCTGGTCTTGGTCTCTGGTTTATCTTCCTCCCCCCTCATTTTCTTCTGCCACCTTATTTTCATCTCTGTTTATCTCATTTATTCCAACTCAGAGAAAGAGTGTCTGTGGAAGCAGGTTGTCTCTCTGTGAGGGAAGACATTGGCTGTTCACAGGATTTAGTTTAGTGTGAATTATTAATACCTGATGAGCAGGAAGACAAATGTTTAATGTCCTAAGCACCAACATCAGCCTAAAGGCCACTGCACATAACAGCCTGTTTATGTCAGAAGTCGCAATAACTGTGATGAACAATATGCTTTAAAAATGACAACAACTGTTTTATTTGTGAGGAGAATTAAAAAAAAACAATTATAGAAAACAATGCATTTGCAGAAAATAAATGACAGATGATAAAGCACATTCAAGGACAAAGCACAATAATAACAGCCTGAGTTAACTTACCTTTTTGTTAACATTTGGATCTCAGGTTAGCCTTTAAAATACTGCTCATGTAGGCCACCTCTCAACAAATTCCTAGCTCCATGGACATTTATTACTATTGATTGTCTGAGTCTTCAGTTTCACATTTCAGCATCATTCTTTATTGAATTAAAGACATTGTTCATTGTAAACCTCCCTGTTTCTGTGTCTGTGTGCAGTCTTTTGAGTCCTAGCTCATGACAGCTTTCATCAGCTAATGGAGGTGGCTCAGGTCACATCAGTCACATTTCCTTACAGTGACAAGAAGTCACAGAGCAATTGACAAAAATCTGAAAAAGCATTCTTTTCCATTTAGCATGCACTGGTTTTTGCACTGACTGGGCATTTTCAAACCTACAGTTTGTTTGCTCTGGTCTGAATCAGTAGATGAGTTGGTAAACTTTCCCTTTGGTTCAGTTTCCTTCTTACCTCCAAACCATGGCCAAAACCCTCACTCTTCATCCTGTTTAGCCGTCCCATCATTCAGAGGATCGTGTGGTTGCTTATCTCAGTCCAGGCACCACAATGTTTGAATGAGCACAGTCACTGCCCATCTTCCTCCACAGACAATAAGCCTTTTCAGAGTACATCTGACCAACCCTGGCTAGGACTTACTTATTATGTTTTGCCTTTTTTAAATGATGTGACATGAATTAAGGCAATAAGTCCACGTGAGCTTTCATCTTATCCCCAAGCTTTATGGCTCCCGTTCATAAGCATAGGGAGAAGCAGAAAAAGGAAAGACACCAGCGGGTAGCAATAAAAAGAAGTGGAGCTCCTGATGACTTCTGAGATTAGTCAGACAATTAAACTTGTCTGTTTTCAGGTTTAAATGCTCTCTGTGAGCCAGCGTCTGTACTCAGCCAAAGACTGTTTGTGAGGGAATAACCTATGTTCCTGCTGAAGAGACATGCATTTAGTGGAGAATGTTAAAATTCTCTGATAAATTAGAAAAATTAAAATAACTAGGAATTTCATGCCGTTTTTCTTAGAGCATCATAACACCCACTTTTCATAAATGCAATATGTTTTCTCCGTGTTTTTTAGGATGGGGACTAGCAAGTTAGGCCGAGGTTGCTGAAGTGTAAACTAACCAAATCCCACCAACAGCCGGTCAGAGCTACTAAACTTTAGACTAAACTCTGATAACACCACATGGTAACAAACTGGGGTGTATGTGCTCATCTAGTCTTGAAAAGGCCTCTCAACATTTTATTGCATGATTTCACACTGTAACATTGCTGTGCTAGAAACAAAACACTGTTGCTGT
This sequence comes from Chaetodon trifasciatus, assembly GCA_037975065.1. Lineage (NCBI taxonomy): Eukaryota > Metazoa > Chordata > Actinopteri > Chaetodontiformes > Chaetodontidae > Chaetodon > Chaetodon trifasciatus. The sequence continues at coordinate 1,798,307 of JBBMOE010000002.1, read as the reverse complement.
TTCACTGTTTTGCTCTATTGCTCAGTCGTCTGTTTCGCCTTGCTGGCCTTTGTTGTTTCTTCAGTTAATTTTCAGTATCTTGTAATGTGTCTCCAGTACAGCGCAATACAGCGACTCCACTTCTCTTTCCATCAGTGTACATTTGCTGCAGCAGCACAACCCATTGTCACCAGCACAGGGCAGCTCTGTGTTACTGTCCTTGACTGGGACATGACTGCTGTGCATACTGTATGCTGCTAGCTACAGCTAATGTCTGTACAGTCAATACATTTGCTGTTGGTGGCAAATAAGCACAGGGCGAAACACTTCAATGATCAAATTTGTGGGACCAGGAAGAAGGAAATTTACTGCTGTGTTACCCTTTAATTCAGACACCATTAGAGGTAAAGTTGCTTTATGTAAGTCATGTAAATTACGCTGCAGGTAAACTTAGTGTATGGTTTATTAAAACTGCAATGCACTTGAATAATACCTGTTTTATGATAACTTGGATAAACTTTCTTGATAATGAGCTGCTTTAAGATGTTTTTCTTATTCCAATATAACACATTATTGAGGCTTAGAAATATCTTATTGCTTTCAACACATCTACAAGCTGATTTGCAGAATCGTGATTTTATTAATGAGACAGTAAACACTGCATATGAGTGCTTTTGGGAATATCATTCCTTTCTCAGTAACCTACTACAGCTGAGGCTAAGGAGGATTGTTTTCCATTCTGTTTACAGGGGAATGGTAATATTTAGTTTTGTTGACATGATATGCAGCAGAGAGTCACTGTCGCTCACACAGAAGTGCATAATTCCCACGTTGATGTTGAAGTAGGAATACATTTTCCTTGAATAACCAAAAAAAAAAAGAAAAGAAAATCGGTGGTGAGACATGTTTTACTAGTCACAACTAAATAAACAACAATTAACATTGCGGTTAAAAACATCCTTAATTATTATTTATTAAGAGTTTAATGCTCCATAACTTAGTCAGTGTTCTTCATCAGGACTGTGTGGGTGTAGTTTGGTTCAATTTGATTGACACTGCGGGCAACATAAGCAAACAGCCCCTCAGGTGTCATCGCTTTTTGATTCAAATGTTGCTAAACAACAACATCAATTACGTCATCTTAATTCAAGTGAGTTTCACCCACCTACAAAGAGTGAGAAGAGCAAGGACAGAAACACAAAGACGGAAATATCTCCAGTGAAAAATCCAAAACTGTTAGAATATTTTGTGTTCTTGTACAAACTCATGACTCATAGTAAAAAGCAAAGTGAGGAAGTTTTCTGGGCCTTAAGGGGTCTTCTGAATAACTTAAAACTATTCAATTTATTTTAGTAGGTTGTTTTGATATTTTACAGTTAGGGTTAGGGTTAGGGTCCATCAACCGGTAGCGTCTCTTTTCACTCAAAGCCGACAATAAAAGTCTTCTCAAAAGCCATCAGATCCTGAAATGTTGAATGGACGTGATACTCTTCATGGTCAGTGTTAGGCAAACTACTTAGTTAAGGTCAGGTATCTATTACTGCTTCAAAAGAGAAGTTATTGGCTGAGGTAAGGGCATAAATGCATTTTGTTGGCAGTTTTTTTGGATCATATTTCTGTACCATACTGTATATTTTAAGTGGCATTCCTTTGGAAGATCTAAAAACTTTGACACAGAAACATGAAGCCCCTCTCCCACTGTTCAGGTCTGTATATAAAGTAGAAGGTTTTATTGATTTGTGTTGGAAATAAAACACTTATGTTCCTGCCAGGAAGACTTTCTTTCTCCCACTCACTTTTAAACCCAGTTATTTGCCGACCTTATTAAATCCATTTTGCCATGTTGATTCAAAAAGGACTCTTGTGCTGGAGAGATTGAAGTGTCTCCCAGAAAGTACTGGTACAACCAGCTTAGACAATATCCAAAATAAAAACAGGTATAATATCTCCTGTTCATAGTCATTTGCTAATTTATTGAATAATCATTCATTTGAACAATGCTGAAGTCAGTTAGTGATACTGAATGGCTCATAGACTTGACTGAGAGTTTGCAGTGGATTCAGCGGCTAAGACAAATGAAAGGCTGTGGACAGCTGTTATTTGCCCTCATTGTAAATCTCATCCTGAGGCAAAGTGAATAAAACGAAATGGTCCTAAATCAATTCTCTACCATCAGCCGGCCTCAAACAACCCATTTATCCACATTTACTTCTTTGTATCAAGGTCACAAGAAAACGTCCATTTGATGGAAATTGCTTCAGCAATTTGAGTATTTCAGATAGGATGGGGATTAATTCTTCCAGCAGAGGCCTCATTGCTTGGATTCTTTGAGAGCTACCTAATGAAGCCCTTAGAGCAAAACCTCACTGTATGTGCCATGTCTGCCTGAACTGTAATGTTGCTGTATGTTAACTGCAGATATCGTACCTTAAATCCCACTGCTCTCTCTCTTCATGTCTACTTGATACTTAGGATGTGCATTCACCCAAGGCAATATCATTGCAAACATCAGCTTAAAAATCTCGCTTGAGGAAAATAACTAAGGTGTTACATGGACAGGCAGATTGGTGCTGCATGGCGGTAGACCCAGACCCAAAACACGATGGTATCATTTAGCTCATCTGGTCAGGGAACGCCTAGGGATCCCACAGGTGGACTTGGAAAACGTTGCTGGGGAGAAGGACATCACTCCTCAGCACCAGAGGACTCTACCAGGCCTTTTCTGTTTTGTGTTGATGCTTAGATAAAGTCCTGTGATAAAGAAAAAGAACATGCCTTTTTGTGTCTCATTGGTGGCTGCATTGTGTTTCACAATTTCTGAACAAATCTGAAGCAAATGTTATTGTTCACTTTCAGTCTAGGAGAAAGTCAGTAATGGTTGCCCCCCGGTTGCAATAAAAGTTAGCAAATGATATTCAATTTACATGCTTTGACACTTTGGGGCTTTTTATGCTCTGTGAAGCTGAAACCAATCATTGAATATGTGGAGGCCATCTGACTGATGGAGATAACTGACTATCAATGAGTTCTAGGCAGCACCAGGTGCACACAGTAATCATTCTGATTCATGAAACAATGATGAGATATGCTTCTTGTTATCTATTAAATTGTACGTCAAATAGGTCTGAAATGCTCTGTTTTTACGATGTGGATGTGTAAGTGTGCTGTGGTGATGAGAGCCATAGTCTCAGCATAAACAGAATCCACCTCAGTGTCGAATGTGAAGGCAGAGGAGACCTCAAGCATCTTTTTGTTCCTCCCTTTATTATCATCGCCTTGGCTAACACTGTTATCTGTCTAACCATGTCCTCTCTGAATGCAGGGGGAGCAGCCATTCACTGCAGTTTCCATGTCAATACACCAGCTGGAGATGTCATTGGAAGTGCAGAGATGAGAACAAAAGAGGTTCAAGTGTGCCAGAGTACTTGTGATGTGGGTGTGTTGTGCTTCAGCCCCGTGGCTCCACTTTGGCCGCCATCATCCTCAACGGGGTATTTTCATCCGAATTATGAACCCTTGTCTGCACAGATGACATTTTACAGCAACAAAAAACTGGTCAACCGGCTAGCCTGCTAACCAGAGAGCTGATTCTGCCCCTGGTGTGCAGATGGCCTATCTCTGTGTTTTTTGCATTGACAGGGCATTATAAGGATCAGGGTTAATACTCCATTCATTAGATGCTATCATAGTTGTGCAAAATTAAATATATATATATTTACACATACCCACCAATCACTAAAGCAGGGTTCTCAAAACTGTCACTCAAAGGTCCGCACCTGATTTTTATTCAAGGTCTGACGTCTGGAACAATTGGTGATAACAAAATAACATCAATTCTAACATCTCATGTGATTGGGCCGGCATGAAACTGAGGCAGATGAGATCACTAACTCAGACAGTTGGTCCATATTCATTTCTGACTCAGACATATTCTCACACTTGTTGTAGATACTGTGTCCCAGAAAAAAGGAGATACATTCTGTTTCTGCGATTTAGGAGCTGCTAGCAAATTCTCTGGTATAACATTAATGTGTGAACTGAGCAGCAACAACACACAACACTCTCTACGGCAGTTAACATCGCCATGACAACGATGTCAGCCATAGGGAAATAGATCAGATCTCTGATAAGTGTCTTGGACCTTGACCGTTATGTAATTTATGGACAAGCAATAAAACTGTGAGGTTTATTCTGTAAGAAACTGTCAACAGTCAAGTGTTGTGCCTGCCTGACTTTATTGACTTGATCAGATTTTGATAATTATTAATTTGTTAAATGACTGAAGTGATTCAATACTACAGAGGCAGCTGGTGTAAACTCTGTAGTAATGAGTGGAATGGAAAAATTCAAGGCTTCTTCGTGATATTTCACACAGTATTGTGTACTTACAGGTACACTGTGAGTTGTTAACACACAGATCCTGCACAAAATTTTGAAGAAAGAAGCACACATGGAATTTCAGTAACTTTATTAGATATGAAGTAAATCAATGAACATTTTACAGAGGCATACGTAAAACTACTAAAAACACATGTCCCAAAACTCACAGCTCATTCACACTGCAGTAGTTTAATATCATATTTTGATAATCCACTGTATCTGCTGAGCGTGTTGGTAATGGTCCCCTGTGTCTTAAGCAGACCTTTTACTCCTATGCATACTTTTTACTCCATCTTCTTATGTTAGTCACAGTCTATAACCAATATTGGCAGTCACCCCTGTAGATCTATGCAGCAGGTGTTTTCAGGCAAATTTATTTATATTGCATATTTCATATCCGAAGGCAACCCAAAGTGCTTTACAGCATATGCAGGCAAAAGCATAAGGGAACAAATGATGAAAGCAATAAAAGCTCACCAGCAAAATCACGCAGAGAAAAAACAGTAAAACAAACAATCAAAAGCACATCATGTTTTGACATCAAGGCTCTGATCCTTACAATATTTTTAAGGTGGTAGAACGCTGATTTCCTTATTGATGTAATGATGATTGGGTCTAAATATAGGATAACACTGAGGTTTCTCCTTCATATTTACTCTTGAAGGACAGACTGTTAAGGTCAGCAAGACTTTCAGTATTGCTTCACTGGCCCCCAAAAGACTTCCCTGTTGTCCTCATTTAACTGGAGACAATGTTGGAACATCCAGCTGCTAATTTATTTACTGTACTGCTCCAGGGAGTCATGGTGACACAGTAATACATATTTGCATGTCATCTGCATACATGCGATGTAAGATCCTAAAATATTGAACAATTTCAACTAATGGGTGTATGTAACGATTAAATAGCAGAGGTCTGAGAATCAGCCTTTGTGGAACTCCGCACACTGTTGGGAGATACTCTGATGTACAGCTGCCAGTTGATACCAAACACTCTCTGTCTTGAACACAAAGCATGAACAAATTCAGGAGCATGTTAGAGAAACCAAAACAAATATATTATGGTCAACCATATCAAATGCTGCAGTGGACAGAGACTTTAGTGGAATCTTTGCTGGGATTAACATCATTCAGAGACTTGATAAGAGCACTCTCGGTACTGTGGTGTACTGTGGTGTATTTTACTAATAAACAGCAAGTTTGATATGGATATACAGTTGCTTAGTGCAGTTGATTCACTGAAATCAGTTGACTGTCGACTATCTATAACACATCTGTTGCCTGGCAACTGAAAACCTTTTTTGAAAAAACTGTGAGGGCAGTGAATCAAGGGGGCAAGTAGAGCTTTTCAGATGTTAAACAATTTCTATTCAGTGGTTGTGAGGTTTACAGCATCAAAATTAGTCAACTTTACCGGATTACTTCTAGTTGACTGCTGAGTTTACAAAGTCAAGACTCCAGTGAAGGAACTGAACTCTGCCACAGGAGCCATTGTTGTGAGTTTATTTTTGGAGGTGCACGTAACTGCTACACAGGTACGCATCCTTTGACTGCCTGAACTGGGTGCTGACCAAACTGTGCAGGTCTAACACATGGACAATTGAAGCTCTTCCATGACGTAAGCTTGGATGACTGGATAACAAAGTTGGTCACTGTGTGCACAGACGGGGGTGCTGTCAACATTTGTATGTACAATGGCATTTAAATTGGTTGCAATAGGGGATTCCCTTTTACATATTCTATGCACTGTACACACCCTCAAGAACAGTGCGAAATCAGCTGATTACAGTGTTTCCTACTGTGTGACAGATCTCTGCATTGTAAAGCCAAGGTGCAGCAAAAACACTGCTGAAGAAGTTTTGTGAAGAGAGCAGAATCTCTTTTTTGAAACTGAGGAAGTTTCATAATATCAGATGGTCTGCATGGAGGCATGAAACACTTTAAAATATCAAGACTACTGCCAGCCATTTAAATGCAATTGGCTACGTATGATAACAGTGACCTGCAGCATTTGTGCACAGAGTGTTTTCAGTGCTTCCAGGCCAACATGCTTGGCACTGGCAACATTTTGAAGACCACATCCAAAAGGTTTCAGAGGGAAAAGCTGACCACTTGAAAATATAAAGATGAAGTCATGGCAGCCACTGAGCAGTTCACACCCTTGCTTGGTGGTGAGGACCACAGGACACACACTGTTTCTAGTGCTGATGCTGACAGTGTAAATGACCTTTAACATTACCCACAGTATTTCTATAAATGTGTTTTTATGTTTATTTGGTTATATTCTTTAAAGCCAGGCTTTTATTTCTTTATTTAGAGCAGACGTAAAATTGTGCTTTTATTTTGAAAGCGCCTCACCTAAACCGCGGGTTTCCGATCTTCTATCGTAGCAAGAAAGTGCGGCAACAGAACTGAACTAAATGTGTCTGTTAAGTGAAAGGCGTGTCTGCTAAAATGAAGAAAGGGTGTGTTTCATGAGCACCTGGCTGATAAGGGCACAAGGTTTGTTTATCGCCCGTCATGTGTTGTGGAGCGTTAGGCTCGAAGTTTCGTACCTTCAATGCTCTTTATAATGTGTTTAAGTTACCGCTAGCGCGAGTGCTAACTAGCATTAGCTAGCCTACCGTGTCGGTCATTGTCATAAACAGAGCGCCGGTTACTTCTTTATTTGCTCTGCTAGTGTAACAAGAAGGTAATTGTGTGTAGTGTGTAGCATTTCATGCGGTTAAAAAGCAATGTGTGATTAAAAATGAACGGTTAAAATGTTATTCTCTGTTAAATATTATAAATGTAATACACTCCATAGGAGCTTGTCATAGCAGTTAAAATATACATAAATACAGTATTTCATTTCATTGGGTAAAACCTGTAAGGTTAAAATAAGTCATTAATATACGGAAGGATAAATGTATTTTTTATTTTTCTTTCTTATAGCTCTTACGGTGCTGCATGGTGTTGCACGGCGTTGCAAGATGTTCCAAGGTGTATGTAATAAAAATGGTTCGTGGAATAAAACACTGTGAAGCATCAGTTGGAGAGTATGACCATCATTCAGCCGGGGATGCTACAGACAGCAACAGAAAAATTCACTTAGGGGGAGTTTGAAATCAGACATCAGACATGAAATCAAGTCATCAATCACTTTGGCGTCAGGAAAGGCAAGACCTCCACCGTTTTGACATGTGCACCATTCTTTAGATATATGAGGCCACCTCGCAGCTTGACAGAAACTCCACTGCATGCACAAAACAAGCAGTCCAGGTTACTACTCCAACATCAACATGGGATGTTAAATTGCATCTTCCACTGCCTTTGAGCAGTGCAGCATGTGTGCAGGGATTCTCACATCTCAACATCATAAAAACCAAGTACAGATTTCGTCTGTCATGTACTCGTCTCTCAGCCCTGACGCACATTCACCTGTCAAAGACAACCATAGAGACATTTGACCCAAAGCCAGCTGTTGACCTGTGGATGGAGACAGCTGATCTGACTGAGAGGTGTATGTCAGTACTTAAAGTGGGTGTGTAGCAAGAATGCCTTAAGGAATATCAAGATATGTAATGATAATCAATAAACCTCAAAGGGGCACCAAAATTATATTGTGTTCCCTCATTTTTTTTAAATCAACATCATTTTTTTCCCATCTGTTGTTATATTTTCAGAAGTCTGTACACAGTTAATACAACATCCATCTGTTGTGGATCACACCATGAACACAATTCACACTTCAACTAATATGCTTTTCTAATATGCTGACATTTTCTTTATATACAAGCTTGCCCAATACCAATGGATCTTTTGTACTCAGCATGCCAGAAATTAATGTTGAGAATAAAAAGATAGTAGTATAAAGCCTCTACTTGCAACAACAGCAGCTCAAAGGTGTTATGCCCGGCCTAGGGGTGCACAGGCACAACAGGAAAAAGAGCCCCCATCTTCCCCAAGTCCCAAGTAGCCACAGGTCCAGAGCAAAGGTTTCATCATTGATTATTAAATTTATTTACAAAAGTAAGTGAATGAACAAAAAAAATGTCAAGACCATAAGGGCTTCAGGGTGGACCAAGGCCAAAACAACAAACAAACCAATTCTACCTAGGGAGGATATATCTTACCTAGAGACAACAAAGGAACCAAAAAACATAAGACTTACCTCCCTAACTAAGCAAAAACAGGAGAAAATAATGAGTTTAACAAAACTGGCAATCCACCCTTACTACAAGAACATCATACGAATCAAAGCTAATGCAACGTGTGGCCGGTTGGGAGAAGAGGGAGATGAAGAACGCCTGCTGCTGTTCCCCACCAGCGCCGGACGCCATCTTGGACCTTTTTATACCAGGTATCCTCTGGAAACAGCCAATCCGACAGCCAGGACTGAAAACATTTGACCAATCCCCTCTTCGCCATGACACACTCCAATCTGCATAAAGAAAACTACATAATACAGGCCAGAAACACAAGAGCTAACAGAAATTACGACGGTAGTCGTAACAAAGGCTATACGGAAAAAGCTGATATTTGCATTTTTGAATGAACACATTGCTGAAACGCTGAGAAACAGCTGGTTTAAGTTGTTGAAAATAGACCAGTTACAGCTGATTCCAATCTCAGCAGGAGACATAGCCAGGTGTTGAAGTTCTGTTGTGGACAAACACAGTAAGAAGGGGACTTTTTAGATACAAACCAACAGGTAAGTACTGCATTTCACAGGGGCTTCTTCTATCATAACTGTTGCTACATCCTACAATTACGGTAGGCAACCTGTTCCAATGCCAGTTATGTTGTATTTTTGTTCCTCTAAAGGACACAGAGTCTTCCTTTTTTAGATGCCCTTCACCAACAATTGGTGCTAGAGGCAGAAAAGGGACAGGTGGGAGGAAGCATGAGACATTTGTGATTGCATGACACAATGCAGGTAGCATTCAACCATTCACGTGCAACTAACTGGTTTGCAACCCATCCAAGAATGATCCATCGAGGGATTTTTTTCTGCCTGGAGTTGAAAAGTATGTGATCATCCATCACATGACCATATGTCCCCTCTTGGATGCAATGGATGCTGGCTGCAGAGACAGCTCAGTGGATAAGGCATGCCAAGCATTTCTATCCAAGGTGCAAGGCCACAGATGAAAATAGATGTTGTGTAGGATGCGCTGCAGTAACTCAACCTGTTACCACAGCAGCCCAGGTTCAATTCCAACCTGGACTCCTTGTTGTTGTCCCCACTCTCTTTCCCCTTTCCTGTTTCTCTCCAGCTATCAAACAAAGGCCAAAAAAAGATGTTATGTGGATGAAAGCATGGGGCCTAATACTGAAGAGGATTAGAACAACATGCTTGTATTTTTTCCCTACTGTGTCCTTTTTTTACTGTATTTGTGCATTTTTTTTCTAGACATTTGGAACCATTGGCCATGTATGGTGTTTGTTTGTATGGTGTTTGTTTGTTGATCACTGACTGCTGCAATTCTGTCATTTTTCTACTCTACATTCTATAAAGAAAAATGACTCATTCACTCTTAGATAGTGTGATGCCAGAAATGCACACATTCGATACTCAGCCAAAAAAATGCATACTGTCTATTGTATGCAGGTAGAATTGAAACGTGAACAGTAAGGCAGTTTTTATAATGCTGTTTCAGTCATTTTCAGACTCAATTCTGTGGCTTACTACTCAGTTCTTGAGTCGTGTACTGTGATGTTATGCTTCATATGAACCAACCACATAACCAAGTTCTTTATAAGTTAAGGGTTTATTAACTATTAACGACACACATACAACTAATAACTACTAAGCATTCAAATTAATGAATAAACTATGATTAAATGCAGCAAATAAAGTGATGACCAACTAATTAATGTCTGAATGAGGACCACTGTATACCAGATAGAGCAACGAATGATGGTAAGATGTATTTATTTGTTGAAACACAGGAGACCAGTAAGTGGATGAAAGCAGCAGAGAGACTGGGAAGCACAAGGGAAAATACCTGAAGAAATTCAATGTCTTTAATATATATGTTGCTGGAGGATCCTATTTATGAACTACCACTTCATAAATAGTATGACACCAACTCCCAATATCACAGGATGGCCAGGGGAGGCACAGTGTCACTTCTCGTGTGGGCTGCTCTCAGCCATTCTCAGATATCCCACATGGTGACTTGGCTTTAGTCAATCTCTCACCATTCAGCAGGCGACAACAGGATGATGACATCTTTGTTCACCCCCACTTGGCTGGGTGTGATGAACTCAGAGTTCCTTCCAGTTTTATCCTTTGTTGAGTTGGAACACAGACTGGAGCTCATTTCTTACTGAAGGTTTCTTTCTGTCAGGACTGACAGGATGTTGGCCTTCACTGCGTTCTGTAGGCTCAGTCGCTCAGCTGATCTCAGCCTCTTGGATCACAGGAATGTGTCTGCTTTCTGCTCCCTGAGAGGTATGAAAGAGGAGGGGGACAGCTTCCCCCCAAGCAAGCATGCACATGCACACACACACAATGTGGGTGTGCATGTGTCAGAATTAACCTTCAGCTTGCATTTTTTGTTATGACAAACTATGATCAATTCCATGTTAGACGTGTCCATATTAGCATTTTTTGCATCATTATCTACAAAGAGACTCCAGACACCCCATCTATGTCTGCTATAGATTAGTGGATTTATGTAATCTGTTCCTGTCAGTTCACTTTCTATTGTCCTGCACCAAGATCAGCATGTTGAATCAATACTTCACATTAACGTCACATGTTAATTAAACATGACATATCATTTCATGACTGTTTCAAATCTGCATTGCTAATGTTCTTTCTTTGTTCTTCGCTTCCTGTATGAGTCTTTGATGGAAGCCAGAGATCATGAGATATTGGGCCTTAAAAGGGTTGGTGTTAGCTCAGTGACGTGCATGACATATGAAAGCAGATCATAAATTAATAAACTGGCTTTAGGGTTGTCACACAATCGGCACAAACATTTCATTGTTCATTGTTGCTCTGAGTCCTTGCAGAGCTGTTTCTTGACCCAGCGGCTTTTGTAAAGAGCCAGGTTAGAAGGAGTTTAGGAAAAGATCAGTGCTTCTAATGACACCGCTATGTAATTTTGCTTGAGACGTATTGCATTAATTCAAGTGCAATTTCAGTTGTGGGTATTGCATTTGAACTGCTATTGCCTGTTATTTTGAGTTTTGAGTTTGATTGCCTCTCCTTTATTCTATTCTTATTCTTGTTCTCATTTTTTCTCAGGTCTTTCTATTTATCTGTACTTATTTCTGTCCTTGTGCTGCTACAACACCATCACAGCGAGGCTATGTCACTTTTAGACAGAGAAATAACAATCATTCTCTGATGACTGAAAAGTTGCTCAGTTCTGTCAATACAGACATGATTTTTGCTGCTACAGCCTTACGTGACCTCCTGATATAACCAGTGGCTTGATTAGTGTTAACTAACACTAGCAAACTCTAAATGATACAGCTGTATAATGGGTCATAATGGGTTTACTGAGTCACTTTGCTGATTGGAATTTACCACTTTATCCCATAATTGTCAAAACTGTGAGCACATTTCAGCAAATTTACACAGGCTTGCTTGAGGACTTCCAGTTTTAAAGAATGAACATGATGCAACAAATCCTGTTGCATTATGGGCTGATTTGATTTAAAAGATGGTTAATGGACTGCATCTTGCGCTTTTCCAGTCTCCTTTGACCACTCAAAGCACTTCACAACACATGACACGTTCACCCATTAACACACACATACTCACACACTGATGTGATGTGAGTCCTGCTTTCCGAAAAGGTAACTGGTTTTGTGTTTTCTGCTTTTGACACCATGTTAAAAAACAACAAAACTGATTAATTTCCATCATTTTCAAGTTAGTGTGTTCAGCAGTGTGTTCTGCCATGTTCCCATAATGTCACCTGTTGCTAGCAGAGGTGTTAGATCTTGTGTGGTTGTGTGTGAAGTGTGGTCTCAGTGACATTCCCTCCTGTTGCTTTGCTTGTGGCTGTTAAAGCACCATGTTCAGAATAAGAAAAAGCTGTGTTTATCGTGAGTGAATCACAGCTCATCACGGTATCAAGAAAAGCATACAATCACAAATTTCACGCGACAAGCTCATACTGTCTAACTAGACTAGAGCCATGATAGAATTAAGTCGCTGTGCCACTTGAGCCCTGTGGAGACTCTAAATGCCAAACCAAGCGTGGCATTTAGATCACTGTCAGTCAGTCATTCTCTCTCTTTCTTTTCCAACCTTTCTCCAGCTCTGCTTCTACCTGCTGTTCAGACATTTCTCGATTCTCGACATTCTCCTACACACTTTGTCCGTCCTGCTTTTATTTTCCCCTCCCTCTGTTCACCTCACTGTGTTCACAGTCAAACTCACACATAGAGGCGTTCCAGGGGATCAAAGGATATTAACCGCTATTAGAAAAAGAACAGAGTTGATATAGAACAGAGAGACAAATATGGACTTGGTGAAGGAACCACAGAGCATTGATCAGCTACTCCTCTGTTATACAGCCATCCTAATTTATAATTTATAGCACCAGAATTTAGTTGTGAGAACATTGTGTGTCAAACAGGAGCCTCACTTCTGCAGATGATTCGTGAATGTGTTTTCAGAGTCAGTATGGAGAGGAGGTATGATTGCAATGACCAGTAGCTCTTTACACGTCCATATGGCATGTGAGTATTGTTTTAAGACAGACTCTGTTACAGGTCATTGGTTTTGGTTTTAGTGGTTTTCACATAACTACTTTGAGTTTAATGTTCACTGTCCTAGTTTAGTGGGTTGCTAATATTTGCTATTGGGCACTAAATGCAGGTACATCTGAGGCTGATGGAGATACCACTAGTTTTGCAGGTGTAAAGGATTAAAAAGGCATTCACAGGGATTAGAAATGGCATGAAAGACATTAAAAAGTCATCAAGACTATAGTACAGTTCATTTTTGGGACTATGGTAGAGTTTATTGCTGAAATCATAAGTAGGTGTGTTTAGAAATAGACTTCCCCCAGTAATTTTTTTTTTTTTTTATTGTCTGACACAGTGATTTAGATGCCAATTTCATTGCACTATATTGTTACTGGGCTAGTGTAATACTCAAACTGGTCACTAGAGGATAGTGCTGAGGAAGCAAAAACCCGCTGAGAGGCAAGCACTACAGAATAAATCCTGCAGTGAAACAGAACACAAGCAGAGGTCAGGCCCAGGTTCCCCTAGGCCTGAGGTGGGCAACACAGGATTTGATCATAAACCAAAGTAGTGGACAAATTGAAATTGTGAGCTAAAGCCAGCACAGCACAGAGGAAGCAGGGAATAATGGTTACAATTCATTATTTCAGTACCATGAATGTCTATGCCAAATTTAGTGTGGTACCATGAATATCTATACAAAATTTAACGACAATCCATCCAGGAGTTGTTGATATATCACAGCCTGGAACAAAGTGATGGACTGACCGACCGACAGGCAGAACAAAATGCCACTAGCATGACTTAAAAAAACCTTAAATGCTCACAGGAGATCGCTGCTGATTTTGACATTGATTTTATGTCCCCACATTATCAAAAAGTTGTCTCCTGTTCCAAGAAGACTGCAGCCATTGCAGTTAACAGAACAGAACAGAAAAGAAATCCATGTTTTCATTGGAGATGTGCCCACAGCTATTTTATAATCAATAACATTTTTACATAATCGACATCCGACGTTGACAACTCTGAAACTAATGCAAGAGAATCAAACTGACCCACAGTGTGACACTTTTCCAGGGTTCCCATTTCCCAACCATTCGCAGCAGAAGTGTCCCTCTGGTCCCAACCAGCTTTAACTCAAAAATCACCTGCTGCAAAATGTAGAATAGACTGATATCTTTCCAACATATCACGGGTGCAATCATCAGCTCCAGTGGCCAACTTCCTAAAAGCATTCCCAAACTCTGTAGCTGTCTCATTAGGCCACTGGCAACAGGCAGTAAAGCTAGCCCTGCTCCAATTATAACAGTCACATGGCTCAAAACATGCTGTTATCGCTGCTTTCAACAGTACATCGCTGTTCTTAGCCCCGGGCAAACCCTTAAACTTGCCCCAAGCACAACCTGCCAGCAAGAGAGGCATAAACTCAAGTTTAAGTGCCTCATCCCAATTATAGACCTCAGCTGCCAAATCAAACTGTTCCAACCAAGCGGTCCACTCACAGTATATTCACATACATCTCTCCAGCAAGAAGACTGGGCAGGAAGTCAGACCAACAATGAAATGAATATTGTGGGTCACATGGTGCCAAACAATAGAAGGAGGGTCATCATCATTACTGTTCCCATTACTCTGCAGCTGCGACACCCATTTACCTTCTGCCTCCAACATGTTGAATGACTACATTTAACAAGGTTTAATTTTTGGGAGATAAAAGACTCCCAGCTGCCACCGGGATAATAACCCTTTCCTCAGATGTGAAAATGTAGACAGTCTGCACACAGAATACTCCTACTGTGCACACAACTAAAGGAGGAGGAAACCCAAGAGTGACAGAAAATAACAGTCTTTATTACCAGAAATTCATACAGCAAACAGCCTTGCACACAGTTATATGGGACACAGTCTAAGTCCTATACCTTTGCTTCCACTGGACACCAACACGAACCCTCAGGTGATCTCACTCCTTGCTTCCTACTTCCAACACTCACCATCAGTGGATGATGTTGATTGCATTTCTTCTGACATGTTTATTGTGGTCACCTTCTTTCTTGTTACTTTATGTTTTATGGTGGCCGGCAAACAATGAAGTGACACACTACCTCTACCACTTTAAGAAAATTTAGCTGTAAAACACAAGTTAGAGGGAGGAATTGCATTATTTTTTTGGCTTATTAATCCAAATTTGTTTTTCAAGAGAAAGAATGTACTTTCCGTACATTTAAAAGTTACATAGTTTCACTTTAAGTGAGCAGGAGGAAGGCCATCTAACTGCGGTGCTACATATTAATAGCGTCAACATTTATCTCTGCTCCTCTATGGCTTTATCCTCTAAGCCATTTCTGGACCTCAGTGATAGCACGGGGAGAGCAGAAATCAGGGACACTTCTTAATCCCCCATTTTTTTCTCCTTCCTCTGCAACCACTGCTCTCCTGATGTTCAGATTGCTGCTCTCCTGATGTTGAGATTGGGCGGCTCTCATCTGCTCAGTAGTTGACTGCCTGCTTCTTGGTAATCTAGAGGAGGGGATCACAGGGCTCGCTTTGTCTGGAGATTTGTGTAAGCTGAGAAAGCAGAGACTTTTCTGAGAACGACCTCCGACTATCACCGCCATCACGTTTTCTGATGGGAACAGAGAAAAAGGGTGAAACGGAGCGAGGACAGAAATGATTTGTCTCTTTCTTTGGGTTTGATCCTGGTGGAAGGTTGTTGTAAGATGGTGAAAAATGCCAACACCACCTTAATAGCACCCAGCTTGACCCCTGCTGAGAATTCATCTATTGTATTGTATGTTTCAAAGAAGTGCTGCATGTGGGTGGGAAGAGTTAGGGTTAGGCATTGCACCTGGCACTGTCCTGAATAGCTTAAAGGCTTTGAGGGAAAACACCAAGAATCAACTGAAGCATTTTGAATTTTATCTGTGGACCAACACAGCAAAAGATCTACATTAATGGTGCTACATGTAGCATGGCTGGACTATTTTTGTTGTTCTACTTTTCTTATTGAGGTGGGTGGAACAGTGAAACACTTGCATGTTGAGTTTTAAGCAATGGCACCTGTTAAATACAAATCCCAATACAACTTTGAACAATAGGGCTGGTGTTATCCTTTTTCCTTTATGGATGGCTCTGTTGGTCCACCACTTTGGTCCAGACTGAAATACTGTAACTCAACAACTATCAGGTGGATTAAGATAATATTTTGTGCAGGTATTCATGTGCCTATGGGAATGAAGCTTAATGACTGTTTATCTTGTGAGGAAGCTCTATTCTCAAGATCACACAAGATCATGCTAGCCAAGAATCCATCTTGCCAGGCTTTCAGTATTGTACCTGGGGCTAAATCACAGTGGTTCAGACGAATCAGCATATTAGGAGGAACTACTGGTAGCTAATAGGTTAGTGTAGACGCTGCAATAGCATCAGTTTTATCAGAACAGGAGAGCATTTCTTCATTGAAAGCAGAGCAAAGAGCAGCACTGAAGGCTTTTCTTCATGAAAAAGTTTTACTTTTCTTCCATCTGGCTTTGACAAGAGCCCTACTACATCATATGGTTCATTGATCTGATTGGTTGAAGTTAGCCCCTGATAGATGCCGATAAACAGATGGTTCATGTAATCACCTGCTAAGTATTTTTGAAAGTACCTGCCCTTTTCCAAACAGTTTCCATGGACACCTTTCTAGAGGGTTTTGTATGACAGACCACTGGCATGTCAGGTCAAATGACTGTGGTGACCCTACAGTGCCCTCTAGGATGGCCCACTGTTCAAGAAAATGTGATAAAATGCCCTTGCGGGTGCCCTTCAGAAATGAGAAGAGAAAATGTGATGCAGAGCAATATCGGCTGCCCTGCATGCTAGACAATTAGTTGGCTACCATTTTCCTCCAAATGGATAAATAGTCAATAATTCCCTGCAATTTTTTAAATAATTACTGCAGTGTAGAAGTTACACTTTAAATGTGAGTGACATGATAAAACTATTTTAATCTTAACCAGGGTTTCTATTCTTTAAGCCCAGAAGATGAATCCTAATGACTCGTTCCCTGACTTTTTCTGCAGAGCCACTAACAGGTCAAAGCTTTTCTCTTACCCTGTCAGATATCTCAACAGCTACCAGTTGGATTGGCATAGACATTCATGGACCCAAAGGATATATTTTTAACTGTAATGACTCCGCAACACAAGCATAGCTATGTATTCATTATTCTAATAGACTGAAAACATATGCTTCTTTAAATCACATCTGTCAGTAATTTAGTCTTTCTACTATATATGTATAATCAGAGGAATAGTGTTCTGTTTTTGGACTGTAGTTGTCACAGTTGAACTATTCTTAGAGATGTTATTATTTTTCTTGGCTTTGTCCAGTGTTTGTTGCTGCAGCAGCCCAGTTTTCCCTGGAGCATCAACAATGTTTCACCTAATCTTATCACACCAAGGACTGTGGCCATCACTGTCAATTCACTGACAATAGAGTCACAAATAGAGAAGGAAAAGACAGGAGATTTTTCTTCTCTACCTATTTTACCAAGTGTCACAAGTGTTACCGAGTGACTGGATTTTTCCTTTTGTTCAGTTCACAGAGCACTTCAAGTACCTTGTTAGCCCCCAGGTTTGTGACAGGTTCCATTTGCCAGCAGTCCACTACCTGTTATATCAGTGTCAGAGAAATACTGGCAGAGAAATCCGTCATTACCGTCATAGTCTAGACCTCCTGATTCCTGATGTAGGTTTCATACTTTGACAGTCTAAATATTTTTGACAGGAAAAAACGGGTATAATGGTAATATCACTGAGTTTGACCATTAACCATAGTGCAGTAATAAATGAGCTAACTATGTGCTGGAATACTAATCCCAAATCCAATAAATGACCAGGCAGCAGTGTATAAACTCAGGCAAGAGATCCATCAAAACACAGGTGAGCAAGTTGTAATCCTTAAAATAACTAAACTGAAATTATAATCCAGACATCAACTGACTGTTTGCTAAAGCCCTGGCCCAAACAATCGGGTCACAGCTAAGCAACCATAACAATCAAGCTTTGGATGTTTCCATATGCAGAGGTGGTGTTTTTGGCCTTTGTGAGAGAGATACTCACCATCTGAAGAAATTTGGAGAGTCAATGCAGTGCTTTAAGATAAATCACTAATGTTAGCAGTCTGGCTAACTAGTTATCTGTACTGGTCACCTAGCTTTACTTTAACAGTCAAGAGTTTATCATTAGCTAACTACTTTAACTTGTGGGGTAAGTGACAGAAAAAGCTCCATTTAGGATTAAGGACTAACTGCTATATCAGAGTTTATATGAGGACATACACTACTACTAGACATACTTTTTTTCTCTACTCCTCGCAGGGGCACCATCTGGGAGGGTCAGCAGCCAATTTTTATGTTCATACAGTCAGGCCACCAAAATGAAGCAGGTTGAAGGGGACAACTTTTCAATGTTTTTTAGTGTTTCCAAGAGGTATTATTCTTGCCATTGCTGTCTTAAAGACAAGCAGATCACTTTTTGTTTTCTTCAGAGCCCAGCAGCTACTAACAACACAGGACACACCACATTAGTTTCCAAATGTCCTTGAAGAAACAATCAACAAAATTAGAGAGAAAAAAGAAGCATGTTCACTGACGAGGTAAAGTGAAATTGTCATAATTTTATATGGAGAAACAATCAACGCCCCTTTGGAAATTAGAGAGAAGAAAGAAACAGGGGTTGGCATCAGGTTGGAAAACATTATGAGAAAAGGCATGAGTTCATTCATTCATTTTAAGTATAATGGACATGAAAGCAGAGAGAAACAGTGCCAGTCAGCCTTTATTTTCGCGAGAGATCGTACCCAGTGGAAGACAAAATTGCACTGTGAAAGAGGCTTTTAGGGAACCAATCTAAACACTGATGATATCATTATTCTTTTGCCATTACACTGTGCAATCAACGTTTACTTCATTTGGATATGTTCAAACAAAAAACTCATCTATTGCCACTTTAACACAATGCAAGACAGCTAGTTACTCACAATTAAGTTGCAGCTTTATGTGTTCACTCAAGTTAATACCTACCCCATAGCATTACATTTGGCAGCATATTTGTGCACATGCACAATGTGTGTCTATGTGAACACGCACTCCATTACAAAGCTTAAAAACTATGATAAGAAGTAATACCTCTACAGAGAAATGTCTCAAAACATCTTAGCCTTACCAGAGCTTACTTTGATGATAACAATAGTTGTTTATTCATATAGTACTTCTTTTTCAATATTTAGCAAAAAAATGCATGACCCCAGACTCAAAGTTTCCAGGGCTAAGTCTTGTGCAAGGTGATAGTTTATGAAGCCAACCCTGCATTGATGTCGTCTCTTTCATCTCAGATTGGCAAAGGTGACAGAGTGAAAATTCAGAAATACCAAGATGCAACCTTCCTCCTGCTCGCTGTGATTCCAAAGACCTTCACAGCGGGGGTGAGTGACAGATGGGTGACACAGTAAGAAATATCCCCTGATGGAGGATGAGCGATGGAGCAGCAGGTTTTTGCATTGCTGTACTGTGAGCCACATGGAGCACAGAGTATTCTGGTGTGCCAGGCTGACCTGTGGAGCTATCAGTGCAGAGGTGAGGGGGGAGTCTGTGCAAGAGTATAGTTTACAAATGCCATGCTGTGTTGCAGCTGAATGGCAAAACTCTGTCATTAGGGAAAAAACTCTGTCATTAGGGAACCATTTGGGAAGTGGTTGTCAGTAAGGTATCAGAAACTTTACACTACAGGAAACGTACAGGAGGTCATGCTGATTTTGCAGGACTGTCTCAAGTTTGTTTGCTGAATGGTTAGCAACCAGCCGCTACCTGCCGGCAGCCACTGTCATTTTAATGTGATCTTATCAAAACACCTGTCAGGTCATGTACCTGACAGGCTTATTCAGCCCGACAGGCTTACCCTGACAATGTTTCACATTTCAACAAATACTTTTGACAGAGAAAAACAGGTATACGTGTTAACATCACTGAGTCTGACCACCAGTTATAGTGCAATAATAAATGAGGTAACTATCTGCTGAAATATTGATCCCAAAATCAATAAAGGACCAGGACTTTGAAAGACAAGATGTGACTTTACATCACCGAGTGGCTAAACTACATGAATCGAATGGGTTTTGAATTTATGCAGAAGAATGTTAATGATCTCCAACGAGCGATGAATCAAGCCTGCCACACCACCAGCATGTAATATTCATACTCATGCACCCTATATAATGAACATTAATTATGCATGAGTTATGCTGCCACCTGTAAGGGTGTTGAAACATCTAAGGAAATAACAAGCGTTAGTCATTCCTTCACACGTTACATGTCTTATCTCCAATGCAGAACTTCAAGCTCGAGTGTTCCACATGACATGTGTGTCTATACGTGCTGTAGGATGTACTGCATGTATGTGCTCAGCTTATTTTTTCATATTTATTATACAAAGATGATCAATCTGATTCCACACCAGCATACGGTATTATTATTCTGAACACTAATTAAAACTTACTATGCATTTTATTATTGCATTTTTATCGTTACTGACATAATTTCTAGTCATGAATCACTGCCAAAAGTGTTATTTAATGTGTTTTAGGAGTGCTAAAATATGCATCAAAGTTGACAAAGTTAACACATTACCAAGAACATTTACTAAGATAAGCATGAAAGAAAACAAATATGCATGTATATGTATATCTATTTCAAACTGTGACAAACTTTCAAACTCACTTAACAAAGTGAGTGTCTTGATGTAAAAGCAAAGATAAAATAGAATAAAAGGACAACCAGCAATGAGATACATCATGAAAACAGAGCGGGGATTTGGAGCTATTTTAGAAGTATAAGTGCTATTATAAAACTCATCAATTTAGACGTCCTCATTCAGGCCCACTGGAAACTCTTGAGATAAAAAAAAAATGCCAAATACCTCTGTCTTTTTCCTGAGCAGCTAAAACATGAAAGTGGAATGTGATGTTTCACTGAAATGTCTTGCAATCAGACTGGTTACGTCACTCCTCTTGGTAGAGATCCTTTGTTCTGTGATTCGATCTTTATGAGAACAGGTTGTCTCTTTTATCTATGTATAGGCAGTACATGAAGAGGGGAAAAAAGTGCCAGTACTCCCCTTATTAACAAAAAGCAAGCAGTCAAGAACGGGAACATATGAACATCACCCCCTGGGTAAGGGCCATTATGGACTGCCCTCACAACCTGATATGGACAGGACAGAAAAGAAGACCAGCAGCTTGTGAGACGTGCCGTGTTGGTGAATATTGGCTCACTCTTGTACTCCGCCTTGACGAGGTTCACTTGTGAGCTTACTGTCGGTCACTTTTAATTGTTGACACACTCTAACAAGTGTTCCTGTTGTTTTAAAGTCAATGTTGGTAAGTCTTACACAGTTTCTTTCAAAGGTGGGTCATTTTAGAGGATATGCCTGTGTTTGATGGTTGATACTGTACGTGCTACAGTGTATAAGGTGTGGCTTGTCCTCTTTTTCTAAATCTGGACAGCATCTCTTACTTTTCTCACATTCTCCTGTATCAGAAACATACTTTCCACTACATGACATTACCTGAGTTTTTCCCTGTTCAGACTTTTTCCCTTCTCTATACACCTTCCCTTCTAGCTATGATGTTTAGAAGATATGCATTGCTCCGCTATAGAATCAGCTACTTAACATGGAGGAGGCCAGGTTGATGAGAAGGATATTTTGTTGGGTTAACGAAACCAAGAGCAATGGTCAGAACTAGTAGTGTTCAGCTCTGGCACAGAGGAGATAGGTCTGACTATGCAAGACTTGGGTGGAGGAAATATACGGGTCCTTAAATAAAAGTGTAATATTAGACTCTAAAAATATTCAGTTGCAAATGAAAGTCCTGCATTGAAACTGTTTTGTTAGAAAAACTGACTTAAAGAATCAAAAGTGAAAGTGCTCAATGAAGAAAAATGACCCTGTGAGTGTAATGTATTAGTTTTTAATGGATTATTATCATTAATTTATAAAGCATAAGTAGCACTCTGCTGTGGTCCTGTAGATGCTCATGGTGTAAATAAAATAAGCACCAAATCAGTATTTTATATATTATTGGGTAGTTAACCTGTAGTAATCCATCAAAGTTTAGAACAGTGGTTCTCAAACTTTCCAGGCATGAGAACCATCGTGTGTTCTGCATGTAAAATTCCAAATTTGTAGACTACTCAGTAATGGTAGCTGTCAAATAAATGTAAAATGTAGGATACTGTCCTCTGAATTGTGGTGAAGTAGAACTAAGCAACAGAAAATAGAAATACTCAAGTACAATACAAGTACCATTAAAAACTATATTTAAGTGCAATATTTGGGTAAATGTACTTACATACGTGAAAAGAACAGCTTGCATATATAAATCAAACTGCATATGTGGTCGGAGAATTGTGTTGATTACAACTGATATAACAACTTATTATTATTATCAATGTGCTTCAATAGACACAAAGCCACACACAAGTATGACCTGCAAATACTTGAACGTGCACATGCACCCACCTGAAGTCATTTCAGTTTCCCTGAGATTGATTCATTGAATACAAATATCAAATAGTCTCACTCCCTCCCTCTCTCTCTCACCCTCTCTCTCTCTCTCTTTTGCTATCTCTCTCTCTCCCTCTCTCTCCCCCCCTTGCTCTCTCTCCCCCTCGCTCTCTCTCTCTCTCTCTCTCTCTCTCTCTCTCTCTCTGACTATGGATGTAGCCTCTCAGTCCCAGTGTTGATTGCAGTCTGGAGAGGTGAGATTTTTGGCTACGACAAGAAGATGGGCAGATAGGAAGTTCCTTAGAGTGGGGCTAACAACCAAAACACACACACACTCGGCACACAAACCTCAGAATTCATCTATTTCTTATCACAATCTAGCCCACTGCCCCGCAGCATTTTATTTATATCTTTGTCTCTCTGTGCTTTTCTGTGGTGATGAAACGGTGCTTTCGATGGCCTATCTCTTTCCAGGGGAGTCAAACTCCTGAGAGAAACAGCCATCACTGCCAAGACAGACAAGGTCACTAAAAAGAGGGAGAGAGATATTTGTCAATGAAAATGAGACCAAGAAAGTCAATTTTAACTCTGAGTTCTTCGTAGGGTGAAGATCAAGCTCAAAAGGCATGTTTGAGGCAACTGAATTCAACCAGGATTTTTCAGAAGAAGAAGAAGAAGAAGAAAAAGAAGAATCGGAGGGACAATCCCCTTCTTTCGTCACACAATTACATACATGCAATGACACGCCATGCAAATTGGTGAAACTTGTCCTCCGCCTTTAACCCATCCTGGTTGCTTTCCTCCGCAGCAGACCAGGAGCGGTGGGCTGCCATCCGACTGGCGCCCGGGGACCCAATCTCTTTCGTCACCACTGGTCAGGTGGTGATCTTCTTGCATGTTTTTAGTGGGGGTATTTTTATGGAGGATACCCCGAGTGAACATGGGGAGAACATGCAAACTCCACACAGAAAGGCCCCTTTTTCCTCGAGCAGCAGGCACTGAAGGCATGGTGGAGGACACGCCACCAGCGCCCACAGCGGGATTCAAACCGGGACCTTCTAGCTGTGAGGCGACAGTGTTACCACTTGTTCCACCGTGCCACCATTTTATTTATTTATTTATTTATTTTTTTTTTTTGGGACCATGATGTGGATGAGGGCTGATTTATGAGCTTCACTCAGCCATCATCATGAGACAAACATGAACCACCTGCCCTGCTAACTGCGTAAGGATGGTGATGTCCAAAGTGAGACAGTGAGTCTACCAACCAGATTGTCGTAAAATTTAGTGCGGATGCTCACAGTGTCCCAAAGGATGATTTATTTTGGTAACCCACAGACCTTTCATTTACTGCCATCATCAGGTTGTAATTTCTGCTTGACCGACACTCATCCTGGAAAATAATGGCGAAAATTCCAGGAAACTTACTGTTTGATATTCATGATTGATGACCCCCTTGTTCCTCCCTCTGACACCATCATGAGGTCAACAATTTCACTTGTGCACAGCAAGTAAAAAAAAAATATCATGGCCAGATTGCCATGAAATTGACAATCTGGCTGGGTGACACGACTCATCACTTTGGTGATGAACGTTGCACGGTGTGGAAGCCTCTAGCCAGGATTTAGACTTTTAGGTGGAATCCCAATGCAGCCCAGCTCATCCTCACCAGAAAAATGCCTGACCGTATAGGTCAACTATAAAAATAAGTTATTACGACCCATACTTAACTTTTATTTTTAGGCTTGTCGCTGGTACTCTCCAATGGTGACAAATGCTGGTTTGACAGTCATTGGCAATGGTCCTGTTCAGTGGTGTAGGTATGAGGATGTGTTGATCCAGGACTAACACCCTTGCTGTATCCACTCCACCTCAGGTTGCACATTCACTTTGTTCCAGACCAGCTAGTGTGAAGTGAATGAAACCCTCTGTCTGTATTTAATCTGACTGGTCTGCAGCAGTGTGGATTTGTTATTCTTTAGTACTTCTGTCCAGAGGCTAGAGCGCTGGATAGCTGGAGAAACACACAAACTTTCCACATCAGGTCAGTCAAGGGGAGTACATCTCAGCCTCCCAATCTCACAAAAACAAATCAATATATTTGCAGTAACTCGCAACGCAGAATGAATCTGCAATATTATCTGATATGAATACATACTAAACACACACAACTTAACTCTTGTATGTAATAAGTGATGTTTTTCATGCAGGCACTGCAAGGGTGTGATATCAAGGCAGCAGTCATCATCTTTACACTAGACAGTCCTTTCACAAACCTCTCCGTGCTCTCCAGTGTAGTACCCCCAGCATGGATGCTTTCACAGCTCCAGCAGCTGCAGGAAATCTTCGATTTACAGGGGCAGTAACCTATATGGCCCTGATATGGCTGAAAGCTTCAGTAAACAGTGAAATAAGGCTTGTGAAAGAGAAATGCAGGAATGAAACTGAACTCCAAACTGCTGACATTCATGGAAGATATAAATACTGAGAGCTGCAGAGATACTTTCAGACACAGAGTTTCTCTCTAGTTCCAGCCAGACAACTTTACAAGACATAGCTGAGGGTGAGGGAAGCTACCAAGAGGGCCCGCAGTGTGGCTTTTTCCTGCTGTTTGGCAGCAGAGGGAACACGGCGCTGCTAAAGTGGACTCAGGAACAAGGAACAGGAAAACCCCGTTAGATCTGCAGTTTTTGGAGCTTGACCTCTCGGGACTTAAAGTCATGATAGCTTGCTGTGTCCTACTTTGAGCATTCTTTTTTAAATAAAAGGAGCCATCGTTTTGACCTTAGATAAATTAATGTGATTTGTCTTAAAGCCACATATGCATTCTTAATTAAGCACCTCAACAGCTGAATGGGCAAGGTATCTATTGGTATCCATGGATACTGGAGGAGAGTGCTATTTACAGTTAACAACAGTTTAGCTGTTTATTTATGCCCACCTCATTAATGTGGAGTGCCCTCCACAGCCACTTGTGTGTATGTGCAGAGCGACCCTGAGGGCTACTGAGTATTATAAAAGGGCTCATCTGTAACTTTATTGTTGAGCGGTGACCAAGTGATTTCAAGATCTGTTTTCTGCGGTGCAGCCACCCCTCTCCCATCCCCTTGACCTTCAGTGGTTTGTAAATAAGACATTCAGTAAGGTCACTTTTTCACAAAAAAGACAAATAGACTGACCAATTTGAGCAGAAATGGTTCAGCTGATTTTATGTTTTTATGTCTATAATTAGATTGCTACTGCTCCATTAGACCTCTTCATGTACAAAATATGTGTGGATGTCAGTAGCCATTCTGTAGTATAGAACAGAGCATCCGTCAGTCCCAAAACTGATCTGAGACCATTGCACAAGCACTGGAGGGCCCTCTTCTCCTGGTTACATTTTCTTATGCTAATTTGTCCTCATTGCTAATTCAAGTCACCAAAATTTAAATTGTAAATCCCACCACTTCCGCTGTAAATGTTAGAAAAGACAAAAACAAAGACCTTGCTAGGAATTTAAATGCATGCTAAAAACATACTCATGAGTAAGCATGGCTTTAATAATCATGCAGAATAATTTTACACCTGTCACAGTCTGTGCAGCACAACTATTATCCTGCGATTCTATTCAGAAACAATATGGTGTGTTGCTCTTACAATAGAACAATGAGAAGAGAAGACAGTGTTTGCTCGTCAAGAGAATATATTAAAGGACCAGTGTGTAAAATTTAGGAGGATCAATTGGCAGAAATTAGATAAAATATTCGTATGTATGTTTTCATTAGTGTGTAATCACCTGAAAATTTGAATTATTCTGTTTTCATTCCCTTAGATTGAGTCCAGCATGGTGCACCACCGTGTTTCTACAGTAGCCCTTGTGTATTCTGATGATTGGGCCCGTCCCATGACTACACTGAGGGAAGTAGTTGACGGCCATTTGAAAACTAATCTAACACTCCTTCTTGCCAAATGCGAGTTTGGAAAAGATACTGTCCTCTATTTTGGCCAGCAGGTTGGTCGAGGACAGGTGTGTCCTGCACAAGCAAGATCACGACCATAACTGTATTAGTTAGTTGTGAGATGCAGTTCCAAACGTTATTAGGTATGGTGGCCCCGGAAATTATTATTATCTTGTCTATATCAGCAAGTTAGGTCTTTTTTTGTGTGTGTTTCTATTTTTTTCTATTCTATATAGTTTTCTATTTGTTTTCCCATTTTGAGAATTTTTGTTATGTTTCCAAGTATCATGATGAGCTGAAAATAAATCACTTTCATTTCAATTTGGTTGTTGTGTTTTTGTCTCCATTTCCCTCTCTTTTCACAAATTGGACCTGACAATAAGTAGGCAGTTTGAATTCAGTGCAGGAGTGGCAGACTCAGCCACTTATGGATGCTGCCTGTTACACTCAACTGTAACAAAGGGACTGACTGACAAAGCTGATATTACAATAACCAGAATATCTTGTTCAGAAAACCACAAATCCAAATTTGTAGTATTTGTAGTTACAGTGGCACTCAAAACAGTGTGCTGCCTGAAGTAACAATACAAAAGAGCTGTGACTGAAAGGTGGTTCAACAAATGTTTTTTATTGACTGTTCTTAAAATACTGAAGGAAAGCCACTGTACTGCACATGCATACTATGAACTCACAGACCAGAGCACATTCTACACAAAATAATAATAAAACAATAGAATAGTAAAACATCATCTTGTTGCAACACTACAGATAGAGCCACTTTAAAATCACAGCATAGTTAAAACACAAGGAACCAGCAGCTATCCAGGGCTAAATAATAACAGAATGAGACACATCCACAATCAAACACACACTCTAGCATGTTCAAAGGAGCTCTACGATGCTTCTATCAGCCAATCCACCCACTGTAATCATCCAAAATGAAAACATATATTCTAAGTCATTTCAGAGAATAATTTCAAGTGTACAGTACAGAAACAGGTGGGCATCACTGCTGTGCTAACAATTTAGAAATAAATAAATATTCTCCTTAGACTGTTGTTCCCTGAGGCTCCGTCAGAGACTTTATAAACCATACAGATCATCTTACTTGGCTTTACCTGAATTGCATTTCCTTCTTTGTACATATGTACTCTACCATCTGATAGTGAGCTCCCTGTAAGCAATACATGCACATGCCCACACTTACACACACACACAGAGACATAGTATACCCACATAATGAAATAAATATTTAAAATTTACATCAATTAAACTGCCAAAATGCACATTAAGGTTACGAATAAAACATGTTTTTAAATTTCAAGCATTATAATTGATTCATCATCAAATGACTTGTTCAACCATCATACAGAAAACAACTGAAAAGGTCCAAAGAAGAAAATTAAAAACTCAAACATATCAGTGATAGACATGGAGCTCCTAGCATTTGTGTTCATACTGCAGCTCTGTCCACAAAATAAGGTTTTACCTTTTTGCCTTTACTTTAAGCTATTTAGCTTGCCTAAGTCTATGGCACATGAATCCAAAGGACAGTGGATGGGCATAAAAGGAATGTACAGTAGTATGGGAACAATGGCAGCTGAGGCAAGCAAAAGATGTTTGTAGATGAAGAGCTTGTCATCGAAGAGACAGTCAAAGCAATTCCACTTCAAGCATCTATCATCGCTTCAATATGATGATACAGTTTAGTAAGAAAAGAAAGCAGTTACGGTCTGTCTGATGCGATCTTTAAAGCTGCACTAATCTTTTTTTTTTCCTTTAGTAATAGATCAAATGATTATGTGTAATGAGAAAAGAGGTTGCAAATAGTGATGAACCACAAAGAAATTATCATGAGTTCTGCTTTTCCCCTCAACTGTAATTCTGTGGAGCTTTTCGGCATATTTTAACTAACAGCCGTAACCTCTGCATTTATCAACCTCTTCTACAGTCACAGGAGGCAAGACAGCTCTGATAAACCCACTGTGCACTGCCTATCCAGCGCCAACCAGCAGACAGGAAACGATAGCAACAAGATGCTAAATATGTTGAAGCACTTAGCAGCTAAGAAACTTCCCAAGTGGCCCAAAAAAAAAAAACATTCGCTGCAGCTTTCACTTTGGGCTGCAGATGTTTTAGGTTATTATTTTCATTAAACATCAGCACTACTACATACAGATAGCACACTCTGAAAAAGCTAAAATAGGCCACTGCCAACTATAATCACGAATAAATACATAAATAGATAAAAATTCCTCCACCGAATAAAGCTTGAGTTGGAGTATGGGAACATTTCCACTCACTTTCTCACATTATGGTAATGCCAAGCAACTACTATCACTCAGCGCGGTGTATCCAGTGTGCATGTGCATGCTAAGGTGCTATGGTATTAGCATGACAGAGCCAAGTATCTGCAAGGACACTCGTGTTCTCATCAATTAAAGGGTAAGCCGACTTATGGGACAAGTTTACGGAGGCAAATACTTGGCGTAAAGATTTGAATCTATAAGTAACTGAATCCCTCCCTGTGAAATGTAATCACCACTAAATACAACTTGATTAATTACACTGAGTCCCAAATATGGTCATTTTGCATATAATATTATAATTTATGACTGGAAATACATTTTTTGAAATTGCTCACCTTGAAATGGACTATTAAAATAGGTGGCAATCAAATAGAAATATTTCAGTGCAAGTAGTGATGAGATTTCACAGTTTCACAGCTTTAAAGATTCAAACCTTCATGGCCACTGTTTTCTTCTATACAAGTTCCCCAAAACCTAGTGTATTCCTCCACAAAATACAGACGCAAAAAACAATAATTGTGTTTTTTGAATTGTTGAGAAAATTTTGAAAACGTCTTCTCTTACGAAGGAAACCAGTGTCTTTGTATTAAAAGTACAGTCATTACAGCTAATAATAAATATGCAGAGACACACAAGTACACTTCAACAGTAAACATTTTAGAAAATAGCCATCTTACCCAGAGGCTGCAGGTAGATTTCATCAGTTTCAGTACATAGATACTGTATGTCCAGGGCATCTTTAGCCTAGCTTGGTAAAAAGACTAGAAGCAGAGAGACTTTCTCCGATAACAATTGCTCTAAAAGATTCCAAACTGTCCTTTTTGGTTATTTAACATGTACAGAAAGGTGTGTATGAATGGAAAAAGGAAGCTGGCTGCTTGTAGCATCTCTCTGGGAGACATGTCAAGCTAAGACAACAAGCTGAGCCATTTAATGCTTTAGCATTGTGACTGAATACTGAATACAATCGGGGGAAACAGCCTCCATGTTTTTTATCTCCTGGAATAAAGAAACTTCTTCTTTACTTCCTGTACAAAACATGTTTCTTTTTTCTAAAAACATCTAACTAGTTTACACATCGCAGGTTTACCCATACAAAGGAACAAAGAAAGAGCAAGATAGCAGTCAGTGTCTGCATGTTTTCCACATCCATTGAAGCTGACAATGTGTTAACATCCCACAACCTCCTTGTGTCTTTCAGCCAACAAGTGTCCATGAAGTTATATCAGGTTAAAACAGACAAACCTTGTACTGCTTATAAGACTCTGTAAGAATGTATGACTACATCAAAACACACTCTGGATCACTGAATTAAGTTCCCCCTACCAAACCTTAAACACTGTCTGGTGGACTACAAAATCTTGCTATTCAATACTGAATTGTCCTGATCTTTTGCTCAAGTTTGAGTCTGTCCTTGCTATCATACAAGAGAAGAAGAAAGTTGCTTTAAAAGTTGCTGTCACTCTGCCTTTTTTTTTAAAAAAACTTTGCTGTATTTCAGCAGTGAATGACAGCTAGCTGAAGGGTGTATGACAGATTAAAAACATGAGCAGTTAGAGAATTAGTGCCTTAATTAGTGATGGCAATACATAAAAGACCATTGTGTCCACCTTTTTACACACAGCAGTGTGTCACGTCAAATGTCTCTATGCAAGTCAGTAGAGATATTCAGGAGCAGGGTGTGCAGACAGGCAAGCCAGGCAGTTGCTTGGAGCCCCCGGCCACTAGGGGGGCCCAGACCACTTATTTACAACAACGATTATTGATAGACCTGGGTTTTCAGGGACCTCTGTTGGTCCCTGGACCTCACTTTGAGTACCACTAATCTATTTTTTCAGTATTCATCTCAAATGTCCCAGAAATTGTGCACTCGTGTGCAAAAACCAAATTTTTGCTGCGTGCACGGGTGGGATGGGGGCCCCAGGGATTTCTTGCTTGGAGCCCCAAGAGACCCTAGCAACGCCACTGGAGATATTGGATAGGACACATTATTTAGATCACATCATATGCAGTCTTTCATAAAGCAAATTATTCATTATTTGAATTCATGCTAAATGACTTCCATTACATCATGAGGTGAAACAGATTGTAGGATTGCATTATAATCTTGCTTCATTATGAGACACGTCCATTGTGGATTTTTGGAGGTTAAAACCGTAGAATAGTCATAGCTTTAAATGAGACATATGTAGCCTCTCTTCTACAAACCCAAATTAAGCTAATATTTTGAAATGCAATTCAGAGAAGATTTTGTGGCCAAAGAAATAATTTTTCCATTCCACAGTGTGAATTATGCCACTCACACATCGTCTTTGTTCTCCTTACATGTGACCTCAGTGGTCAAGGCGAAATCTACCACTTTTTAACGATGAAATAAGAGCAAGTCACAGCTTTCTTCCCTCTTTTGTCATTAGCTAATGCAGAGCCTGTCCATGAGTATGCACAGCTGTTTTGTCACTAGATGGAAACCGCTCAATTGAGTTTTCTCTTCTTTCTTTTCTTTCTCATTTAATTTCAGTGATACTTACAAATTCATAGATATTCTGCAATATTATGATATAGACAAATTCATATGTCTTCCTGCTGATCGCTTGTTGTTTGTCTGTCTGCAAAATTAACTGTGGTTTTAGCTGATGAACGCCAATCCAATGTCTCATCACCAGTTGGACTTCCTCTAAGGCTAAAAGTAGCTGGGCTAATGTCGATGGGATGGTCTGCTGTTTTGCCATTGACTGTCGCTGTCTCCTGATGATCACTTCCA
This sequence comes from Chaetodon trifasciatus, assembly GCA_037975065.1. Taxonomy (NCBI): domain Eukaryota; kingdom Metazoa; phylum Chordata; class Actinopteri; order Chaetodontiformes; family Chaetodontidae; genus Chaetodon; species Chaetodon trifasciatus. The sequence continues at coordinate 1,766,699 of JBBMOE010000002.1, read as the reverse complement.
TTCTGCTTTGTTGTCATGTCAGTGGTAGTACTCAGAATGGCTCTCCTTGCTTTTTCATTGGTTCCATTGCTATTGGACTGGGAGGTTTGAGGGTCTCGGACAGTGCTGAAGCCAGTCTGGACCACTGACAGTGTCCTCTGATTTCCCTCTTGCCGCTGGCAACAGTAAAGCCTGCGGAATGCTGAGCGAAACTTCTGAGACATGGCATTGTATATCACAGGGTTTATAGCACTATTGGCATACATGCATGTCCGACAAAATAGGAGGAACCAGGCATTCAGATAGGGTGTCGACACAAAAGAGTTGATCAAAACCAGAGTCCGGTAGGGCATCCACAGGAGAGCGAATAGGATCACCACAACTGCCAGCATCTTTGTCACCTGCAGGGACAAAACAGAGATTCACTTCATTAAAACTCTATTAAAGCAGCTATGATAAGAATTTTTTTGTGAATAAAGTCAGTGGTAAGCAAATTGTAGCCTGTGGGCCAAATGCAGCCCTCCAGCAAAATTATTTAGCCCCCGATGAATGCTGAAATTTTCACCTTCATAATTTACATTAAAACTTTTATCTAATGTTTCATAAATCTACTGTTGATAATTATGTAAATATGAATTTCATGTAAAATAAATATGACCTTATAACCTCTAATATTGACCGCATGTGAACAGAGGCATGCATACTTAGGCCACTCAGCCTCGTTTTGTACCAGACGTTTTGACCAGTAGAAATGAAGTCTAATACGTTTACCAGATAAATGGTACATAAACAACATAGTCCTTGCTGAATTGACCATAACATCTATGAGACAAGACACAATCTAAAAGAAATTGCTGACGCCATATTTTTTTAAGGCATCATCAGCAACCACAGCCGTACCTTTTGTCACAGCTGGTGCAGGCAGGGTACAGTAGCACGGAGGATAGGACCCTAATGCTGACAGCTGAAGCAGAGCTGCAGCTGTTCAAAGATTTTATTACAAAACACCAAAGGTACACGGGGCAAGTGGCCTGAGAGCTGAAGAATGGAGCCAGGGATCTGAGGCGGACAGCTTGGGGATTGGACAGAGGCAGAGTAGGAGACCTCAGGCAGACGGCCTGGGGTCGAGAGAGATGGGTGAAGCAGGTCTGGAGAGAAACCAGGAGGCATAGCCAATGGACAGGGCAGCTCTAGACGCTGACCAGGAGCTAGGGCCAGAGAGCAGAGCAGCACTGGATGACAGCCTGGATGCTGATGACGTACGAGTAACTGGGGAGGAGGACTGGAGGCCAACTGGACATCTGGGTGTTGGCAAGACGTGGCCAATTGATGATCCGGGAGATCTAGCTGTGGGTTACCAAAGGCAGCCGATTGATGTCTGGGAGGTCTGTCAGTGTGTTGGCTGACTGGAGGTCTGGCCATGGGTTGGCATGGGCTGTCAATACAAGATGTTTTTGTTTTCACTTTTGGAATGAGCGCTACTCAACAACCTCACAATTAAATGTAGTCATTGAAGCACTACTTAATCTTGATGCTGTGTTACTACTGTAGGTAGCAAGCTAATTACCTTACCCTCCAAATGCCCCACCCCACCACTGGCTGGTGGTCATGGTAATGCGTCAGATATTGCTGGACCCCTGCAAGACAGATGGGTGGAATAGAGCCACTGAGCCTAAAAGACTCAAGTGATTCTCATCAGTTGCTAATAAAGCTACTCACCTATCCCCTTCTAGCCTCATCCCACCACCCATCCATCTGCAGCCATTTTAAGGTTTTCAACCTGCCTTTACTGGGTAATAACAGTTCTGCTGATGCATGGCTGCTTCCCATGTTTTCCACATCACAGCAGAAAAAAAGCAAAACTAAGTGTGGCAGGTTGATACCAGCTACTATGCACATGCCTCCTCTCAGCAAAATGCTATTCGAGATAAGGGTCTGTGTCCACGCCTTAAGCGGTGAGCCCGTGACAGCCACCTCAGCAGGTAGATAAAAAAGGAAGAACTCTGCACAACAAAGCGTTTAATTGAACACGAAGGAGGCAGTGAGGAGAGCTTTCTAATTATCTCTACACTGCGATAATGAGACAGAAAGCATTAGAGTGACATTTTGAATATGCATATTATAACTGTAATTATGGCAGCATGGTACTTGACTGGCTTTACAAACACATCTGATGTTTTTAACGACAGCATCCATCCAGACTGAATTCTGTCATGGACGGACATTTTGGCCTACTGAGCCAAAGAATTTGCTTCAGTCTCTGATTCGCCCGGGGCAACAATGACCAAGCTTTCACATCTCTCTTCCCCTACATGCACTTGAGGAGATCACAGACATGAAGAAACTCTCAGAGATTAAAACTGTGCAATCTCATACCACACTGTTTTAATCTCCTATCATAAAAGTGCCTTTCTTTGACATACACAAGTTTATCAAACTCCCATCAGATTGAGTTGGCCTATCAAACGATGAATAAAAGAGCATGAAGTGCTATTGAAGAACTGAGGAAGCAAAATCATCTGCAGTATTAAGCACACTTCAATGTAAATCCCGAATCACATTATGCAAATCTTCTGATAGATGGAACCCCCTGAACACATGAGATTAGGATCTTCTCTCTGCTCTCACATGAGAGTTCAGTCTCTCCGGGGCTTATGTTCATGCAGAAACATGCACACAGTGACACACAAACAACCTACTGTACACTAAAAGTTGCACGGGAAGGTAAACTGCTTGAGGCAGCTCTGCAGCTTGTTTCTGTTACCCCTAGTGGCCAAAAATAATGCTGCTTAAAATCCACCCTCCAGTGAAAATCAAGTTATTAACCTTGTTAACATGTCCATGTCATGTTTTTTTTTTTTTTTTTTTTTTTTTTTTACATGCAACAAGACATTAATACAGATTCAGGCAGCCAGGGTTTCATACGTCACATAAGGAACCAATACTGGCAACTTGTGTGTTAGGGTATTCCAAGAGATTTCAGAGAAGAAACCAGGTGTAGCTACCTATCAGTGTGTTCCAAGTTAAGTTTCACTTAGGAGAAATGGTGAGCCTTCATTTTTTTACCAAAAAACCTGAAAATCTGGGTTTGCAATAATTATTTTCCAGAACACTGGAACAACAAAAACACAAAACTAACATTTAAACCCTACATTTTTCCATTTAGTCATCCATTTATCCTGGAGACACAGTGTGAACGAGCCAATATGTTCCTAAATTAATTTTATGTGTTTTATCCGTTGACTGTGTCCAGCAAACCTGCTGTGTGCTAGATAATGCTAGGACACATTAGCCTGCCAATTTATATGAAGATGGATGTCACATACTGACAGGACGTTTTATATTGCTTGAGGATGTTGATGAAGAAAGTTACGGCAAACATGACTCAAAACAGTTGGTCAGATAGCTGAGCTGCTGAATAGATGATGGCTGAATTCATTATGATAATTCTGGCTCAGATGACTAAACCTCCACCTCAACGAGTTGTTAGTAATTCTGCATTCCAAACTATCACATGCTGTGTGTCATAGTGCTGCCTTTGGGTCCAAAACTAGTTTAACACAACAGTTTAACTCAGACCTGGACACAGTGAACAATCAGAAAGCTACTTTGAACTAAGGAAAATTACCAGGACACCATGAGCAACTTCTCTGGACTCTCTCTTGCAGCAACCAGGCTGTGGTAAATCAAATCACCCAGTTATCTAATCAATGAACTCACTAATTTTGATTGTTTCCCTAGCTATCAGTCTAATCATCTGCATGAGTGACACAGGGAGAAGCTGGGTTGTCTTTATCCTCCACTCACAGCACCTCTTGCAAGATCAGAAGTCCCATCATTCTCTATCATTCAGACCTCTTCTTCTCCTATCCCCTCTGAAGAGAAGCCTATCTTTCTCCCACTGTTATATCAAAAAAATCAGGAAATCAGGACTATTTTCATTGCTATGCAGATGACACCCAGTTATATTTATCAATAAAGCCAGATCAAATCATTCAGTTAACTGAACTTCAAGCATGTCTTAGGGACATAAGGACCTGGATGACCTGCAACTTCAAAACTGAAGTTTTAGTACCTGGCCCAAAACAACTTAGAAACACACTTTCTAATGATATGGGTCCTCTGGGTGGCATTGCCCTGGCCTCCAAATTTCAGTGTGTAACGGAGTGTTACTCGCATAGCAAAACATGACAGCAAAGCACAGCAAGAACCAGGCACATCCTGTCTCAAAATCAGAAAAACTATTCCATGCATTTATTACTTTCAAGCTGGATTACTGCAATTCCTTTTTATCAGGCACACCAAAAATCATTCAAGATTCTCCTTATCTACAAACCCCTAAATGATCATGCACCATCATATCTTAAATAGCTCAGTGTCCCTGACATTTGTCAGTTGGGTTGTGTTCTGACTATTTGCAGCGAGTTTAGCTGTTTGGTTGTGTTATGTGTATTTGCAGCATATGTGTTGTGACATTGATGATGTTTTATTAATTTCTTTGTGTTTTGCTTATTTGCCTGTTGAGCTCTCTTGGCCACCACAGGAATGAGCTCTGGCAAACAGACATACCCACACCAACAGACCAAATAACACACATTATCAGCCTTGTCCAGGTGTACCACAGAAAATATGAAGGAAGCCATAGATTTCAGAGAGGATGTTTTTCAGCCTGGTGTTTGGGTTTATCATGCATTGCATGGGACTTGAGGTTCTTCTTCCTGCCTTTCATCAGACCAACTGCCAGGGTCCCTAAGCACCTCACATCAGTTTGGGTTAGGGATGTGATTTTATTCACTTCAACGATGTAAACATCATTAGACCAGTATTCATGCGGACACCTCAGTCACTCAGCAGAAAGAAAGACAGGGGGAGTACAATCTATCACACATATGCTACCTTTGTTGAACACAGGCTCTTCAGCTATTCAGTTGAAAAAAAAAAAAAAAACCTGGAATCTGACAGTACTTGGGCAGCTGTGGCTCAGGAGGTAAAGCAGTTTTTCCATTAATCAGAAGCTTGGTGGCCTCTACAGTCTGCATATATAAATGCAGTCCATTGGCAGTCCATTTAACATGCTGCGACAATGTTGAACGTCTCATTACATAAAGTGAAGGAAGGTATTGCATCAAATACCTTACAGACACTGCTTTATTGAGCTATGACAGAGATGAGGATGGTACTGAACGGAGGAGGTAAAAGAAGAAAATAACCAAAACCTTACACAGAGAAATAGCTTGATGGTCGACCAAAATATTTAACAGAAAAACCACTCTCGGCCAATGGCCCATGGCCAATAACATTACTTTGAATGAAGTGTGTGACTACCTTCTGCATTTGCTTTTGCCCCTTGAGGTATAACTTGGCCTTTTCTATCTCTACATTCGACCTTTGTAATGTCCTGTGAAAATAACACTGCATTTCTGCAGGACAGGAACATGGTGATCTTTCTGTCCTTAAAATTGCACAGGACAGAAATATCATGTGGTGAAGTAATGTTGGAAGTTGGATTATTTTATAAACAAACCAACGGGTGCAATACCAGCGATCAACAAGTCATTGGTATTAATTTGTAAGTTCTAGGTGGTCATTTTGTGATATGAAGTACTGAAAATCACACATAGTGCATTTCCTCTTTCATCTATGGGGCATGCTATTGGCTCAGGTCCTGAAAAATGATTGATTTTCAAGCAGAAACACCATAAAAAAATCAATCAAATTATCACAACTCTCTCAATGCCATGCAAGCTGGATAACACAGATGCACTGATTTTGTATAATTGTGTATCATGAGTTTCTGATGGGCCTTAATAACTTTTCTCCAGAAGATTTTCCGTCACTGTTGTACAGAAAGAGTGAACAATGCAGGGTTGGCAGCCACAGACAGCATGCAAGTAATTATCTGGAGTGTGCAAGTTACAAAATCAAAAAAGATTTTCACTTAAATAAAAGTCTATGAAGTCGTTTTCTATCACCGCATGAGGTAACACAATGGTGATTGAGCCTATGACCCACTAATGAGAGTATTACAATATTTCTATACAATATTTGCAGTATTAAGAACTGGGTGTCTGTGAAAACATTCAGACAAATTCAGAGAAAAAATGCTTTATTAAGTTACTGCTAAAGCAAAGAGAACTGTGGGATTGATGATGTTCAACCTGCTTTAAGAAACTACAAAGCTAAACATATGGAAATCATAATTGGTTAAGCACTACACAGATGTCACCAGAATAGAGGGAAAAACAGCAGATGCATAATTGAAATTATGATATTAAACACATTTATTTTACATGTTCTGCCATACAGAATGCAGCGGTAAGTGTTCTGAACAGCTAAAACTTGCTTTTGTCTTGATGTAAATGCAATAATCTTAAGGGAAGCAGTGATTCAGTCACAACCTACGTGTGTGAAGTTGAAAGATACAGAATTATAGGCCTCTTTTCTCTCTTTTCATGTTGTTTTTGTTCCTTTTGTAGAGAGCGAAAATCTCTGTCTTTCCAAATGTCATACAACTTTTGAAAGAACAAAAAACAGACACGAAACTAGTTCCTTCTGGACTAAAAACAACTTTGTCGTAACCCTTAGTGGACAAAAGTTTATGACGATGGATGCTTTCAAGACCAAAAAGCCTGAGAGAATGTATTCTACATCCAAGAGCGCAGAGACAAAGCAGCACTGCAGAGCAATTCCATGCAATCTGGGAGAAAGAGGACTTTCTCTGTAAGAAGGCTCACTGACTGCTCAGCCTGAGGAAACGAAGCCATTACTGCCACGATTGCCTGCAGGGCCTCATAACAGCTAGAACAGAGAGCCAACAAGAGGACACTTCTCTGAGGCAACGGATAGCAGGGACATCATCACCACGCTGTTAAGAGGGAATCATGGCCCCTATATTCCCAGTAGATTACACACACAGCCAAGGACAAGACCGGGGTCAAATGTGACTAAAGCTGTCACACAGCAATTACTTGAAAGATAAGACAAGATGTAACAACAAGAAAGGAAAGCACAGAAGGAGTTAATGGGAAAGACATTAAATGTGGACGGAGGCACAGACCTGTTTCCTGGAGGAGAGTGCACTCTTTGGCCGGCCCTGGCGACCCCCCTTCCCCATTTCAGAAGCTTCCCGGCAGCTCCGACGCAGTGTGGTGGCACTGGTGTCAGGATGGTTGGGCAGAGGGCTGGAGGTCCACAAGGAGGATGTTAAGGAATTCATCCAACGGGATAATGGCAGGCATTGATTGTCTGGTTGGTTTGGTTTCTGGAGTAAATGAATGTGCTCGCAGGTGGTTGGTGTGATGCAGGGTGTCTTTACAAGTCCTCAAATCCTGCAAAAATGCTCTGCTGATATACCTACAACAAACCTATGGCTTAAAACTGGAATTGATATTTTAGGCCAGTATTTAATATCTTAGAACTTCAGGATTTGAAATACAAGCATTCATTGTTTGTTTGTTTGTTTGTTTGTTTTTTCACAGAATGTAATTCTGTCACGTTGGAGGACCTTCTGAACAACCTGTCAAACAGCACAAAATCCATTGCTTGGCTTCTAATATGGGCCCCAACGTGTGCTGTAATCCAAGCATAAATGTGTTTTCTTGCCCTTATTTGTGCCAAAAATCAGAGTTGTTTCCAGTCAACAACATTAATATTCTAATAATGTCAAAACATACCGTGAACAACATCCATTTAGTCTTTTTTTCTTCTGTATTTAATTTGTTGAAGTATACTCCAATAAGAAGAGTCCATACTTGCAGCTGCATTACGTTAGGATGATAAAACAGCTTTAAAACAGAATCAAATGAATTTTTTTGGCCTCTGGGTGCAGCAGAAACAAGCTACAAACACATCATTGGCCCATTATCATATTAGAAAGTTGTTATGGTGAAAGTGTTAGCACACAGTGTTTAGTCTCTGTTTACACATCCAGCTGACAGAGCGCCAGTAGCATTCATTTGGAGTCATGTTTGTGTCCACATGAGGTATGATGAGTGCAGTTTAATAAGAATGATTAACAAAACCAAATAGATTATGAAGATGTCTATTAGCAAATGTCATTAACATGTATCCAAAGACAACATTCATAGTATAATGAAATTAACTGAAATAACTGGCTGGTAAATCAGTGTTCTCCAGCAGATAGATAGATAGATGGATTCTTTATTCATCCCCAAGGGAAATTCACAAGTTCCAGCATATTCAAATATCAAATTTTAAGTAAAGGCATGTGATAAATAATCTAAAAACACAGCAAGCAAAGAATTAAAAGTTAAAGGTAAAAAATGTAAAGATGTCCACATATCCAGTGCAAATAGGACTAAAAGTACAGATGTCCAGGGCAAAATATAATAATATATTATAATGTATATAATGTGTAATAATGTATAATATAATAATGCAGATTCACAAAGTTAGGGGACTAACAAAAGCTAGATTTTGAACAGAATGGTCAAACCAATGCAGCAGAGACTCCAAAAACTCCACGTAAATGCCAAAGTTTCTCAAACTCCATGCTTCCAGTTTGTAACTCAGCCTTTCTGTTCTAAATCTAGAAGCCCAGAAGCTAAATTGAGATTATATACTGATGGCATCGTCGCAGTGTGTGGTGGTGTGGTGGAGCGATCCTTAGCAATTAATGAACTGATTCAGTAATATGGTTTGAAAGACCGTTTACAGTACCTGAGGTAGAGGATCCGCGCTATCAGGCCATACAGCACGATGGCGAGGAGCAGTGGGACGACGTAGAAAATGGCAAAGTCGATGAGGTAGATAGGCAGGTACAGCTCCCGCTCCACTTTGTAATCACACTGCACATGTCCGTCCGGTTTGACCTGAGTGCCACACAGTTTCCATAGAGATGTTGTAATGAAACTAGACTAGTGGCTCACAGACTGGCTCAACAATCTTTCACATCTCGACATAATAATACTACTCAGAAAAGGCGTAGAGCTCTTTTCACATTCCCCTGCATTCAAACCAGCACTTGTACAAAAGAGGTCTTGGTAATCACAAATGTTTTATTCTTCTGTTCATCAGTCATCCACTTACTGAAACGCTGTGCTGTGAGTAGGCTTTCTATTGTCTCTGTTTTTGAGTATAGCCTGTAAGTGCATTCACATACATAGCAATATTTAAATATATATATGTACACACACACACACACACACACACACACACACACACACACACACACACACACAGATTCAAAAAATACCGTTGCCACAGTACACAAACACTTTTCCTATATGCGTTATGTCTGAATCAGTTGTTACTGTTCTGTGGTCCTCAGCCATCTTATTTCAACAACACACAAATGTAAAGCTAAAATATATTTCTCTAACCTTAATGTCCACCAGGAAAAACCAGAGCATGCAGTAGACACAGGTGAAAATCCAAACCCCAGCAATGATCCGCTTGGCCCGGGACACTGTGCACACTGTCTGAGCCTTCATTGGATGGCAGATAGCTATGTACCTGCATGCAAAGAGGAAATGGGGGGGTCCAGAGACAAAGTCAAACTAACTATGGTTGTTATTTTAACTGGCAACAATCTGTTGGTAAATAGACACCACTGAGATATTTATGCATTGTTTTTCCCCTGCACTACAGCAGTGGCCTTGGGTAATGGCACCTCCTGTCTAGCTTACCATGAAGCTCTTGTATGAATATTGAAGGTTTGCTGGAAGTTCATTTATTCATCCATGCATTTAGTGTGGAAAATATAGGGAGAGACTGTTGGTCAGGGTTAGTGTTAGATGATTACTGGGGTGGGGGGTGGTGGTGGTGGGGGGGGTTTATACCTCTTTTGCCCCAATCTCAAAAAGAAGAAAAATACACCCATCTGATACATATGTGAAAAGTCTCACATACACCTACCGAAAACTGAAAAATTTCAAAAAGTTGAATACATGTTTAAGAGTTCAAAGTCCTGAGACCTGTTTTAAGTTTGAATGGTGTCTGTAGCTGAAAGTATGCAGAACTAGTAGCATTTCAAAGTGGAACGGGTTTGAAGAAGATTTTAAGATGGCTCTATTTACTTCCACTGTGAAAATGTTTTGAAAAAGTTTCACATTTCAAAAGGTTTTCAAATATAGTTGAATAAAAGCACGGCCTTAAAGAGCTGAATATTTTGATATTTGAATGGTTTCTGTAGCTGAAAGTATGCAGAAGTAGTGGTCAACCTAAAACCTAGAGAAGACAGAAAAGGAATCATTATAAAGTTTAGAAGAACAGTAGTGTGAATGCTGAATCAGCAATAAGAATAATAATAATATACAAGTTCCATGTGTAGAAGAGCATATGTTGTGAAGGCTTTTAGCATTCATCCTGCATCATAAATACATGTCTGGAATGTGTAACAATGTGCTGGTTCCAATCTTAATAACAGGACTTTTTACATGTTGGCACATAAATGAACAGATAGTCTTCCACTTTTAATGAGGAACAGAGGCATCAGACTGCAGCTATGGAGGTCACTGCTACATAATCCAACACTGCTGCAACACAGACCCCAACGACAGCGGTGGTGTTGGACAAGTCACGGTCATGAAATTACGAATCCTACTATAGCAAACACGCGTCATGTTTTTTCCAGGGTAGGACTCCGTAATATGGCAGTCGGACCTCTGATAGCCTCCCCTTATATAGATTTTATTCAGGATTCTGATTTTAAAGTACGTGTCTGGACGGGATTTCTTTTTTTAGGACCAATGAGGGAAAATCCAACTTTAAGAAATAACCTTGAGTCATGGCTTCCCTGTACTAATATGGCAGCTGTTTTCAAGTGCACCACAACTACCAAGTAGAATAACTTGCGCCATTGTTTCACCTCACACCAACAAGCACACTGTCACCTATGTTCATTAAAAATCAAAGCATTCTCCAGTCAGAGTAAAATTAACAATTCAAAAGAAAATGCTACAAGCCAGCAAATCCTGTCCTGAGAACAGCTGCAGATGTTTGTCTGTCCATGCTCACCTCTCCACAGTGAAGGCGGTGATGGAGCAGGAGGACACGTTGATGCCCAGGTACTGAAGGTAGATGATCCCCTGGCAGCCGATGTGGCCGAAAATCCATGTGCCTGTCAGACTCTCCGACACGTTGGGCAGCCCCGCTGCCACCAGCACCGTCAGGTCGGCAATGGCCAGGCTGACTAGGTAACAGTTGGTGGGTGTCCTCATGTGGCGTGTGGTCAGGACCACAAGGACCACCATGATGTTGCCCATGATGCCCACGCTGCACACCAGCAGGACCAGGAAGACCGACACCGTCTTGTACTCCAATGAGTCAGAGACGGTGATGCTGGGACTCAGAGAGATGTTGGTAGGGGTGTCGATTCTGGAGCTCACGTTGTCTGTCATATCTGCTAAAGGATGGCCTTTTTATTCCCCAAGTGTTTGATAATCAGAGGTTACATTCATTTGATTCAAGCTAAGTGATGAGGGGCATGGTTCTAAAATGTTGCCATGTTTCTTCTTCTTCATTTAGAGCATTCACTCTCATTTAAAGCCAGTCCAGTTAAAAGTAGCACGTGATATGGATTGTTGTGGAACTTAAACATCTCACTGGTTTGATTGAGTTATCACTAGGAGGAAGAATCAGGTGTGAATTTGCTTGTTGATGAGTGAATGAATGTGAGAAAAGAAACATGAATAGAATTATCCCAGGACTTCTGAACACCCCTCAGGCTCCCGCTGAGTCACCTAGAAAAAGAAAAGGTATTCAATTAATTGGACAAACTGGAAAGTGAATTGAAAATAACCGTTGGATTTTGGCTTTGTGCTTTCATCTATCAATGTCAAACACATTTTAACAGGAATCTTTCTCTGTGACTCCCTCAGGTATCTGCAGTTGAATCAGCTGATAAATGCTGCTTAGGAGCAAAACTGCTCATGCAATCAGACAATGCATAAGGTGGTCAAAACAAAGGGGGGAAATGAAAGAATAATAAGTTGTGTGAGGAAAGACTGAGCAGTCATTTCATTTTTCTCTGGAATATTTTTTAGATTCTGAGATATATGGCATTCAAAGACGACATGCTGTCCTGAAAGTGGCGCATGGTGAGTAAAACCAAAGTGTCCAAAGTGCTCATTATATCTCATGCCGATCTGACCATTTTATATTTCTTGTGTCTTAATATGAAGTTAAATGGGGGACCTATAGGAAAGGTCAGCAGGTCACAGGTGGAACTGGTCGGTGTATTCTCTCTGATCATTGAAAAATATTATTTATCATGCTATAATACACATCATGTCCATTTAGATTTGGAGATATCTTGCATATATCTCAGTTCCCTTGATTTACTTGTCCTTTCCAGTCATTGATGCAGTGAAGGCAAACTAATCAGGGATACACTGTCACCTCTACCTTTGCCTGATGTCAGTGCTGCCGCTGCAGCACTGCTACTGCCAGTCCTATCTTAATAGAGTGAGTTTGCCTTGGCAAATGGCTATCAGTAATGATGATGAGGTGATTTCTGTTTACCTTCCTTCACAGAGAGAGAGAGAGAGAGAGAGAGAGAGAGAGAGAGAGAGAGAGAGAGCTACTGGCCTTCATCTGATATTCTCTCATGCTTGTGACATATCATACACATACAGACACTGAAGTTGTAGTGAAAGGCTGCTGTGATGGCGATATGACAACAGATCATCTCCAGTCTTGCAAAGATTCGCGCGTGTGCTTTTTCTCTGTGCTTGTGCAAGACTCCACCACCTTAACAGGTGAGAACACAGCCCGTGTGAGCAACGTAGGAGGCTCGCGAGCTTGGTTCTCAGCAAAACTACAGACTCAGTGCAAATGATCTGCTGATTCACTGATTGACTACACTTTCAATGGCTGTATCTGAAAAAACAGACCTGTAGGCAGGTAGTAGCAGCACCACACAGGTGACAGCTGCAGCGGTCCAGCGAAGCAGCCGTTACGCACAGGTGGAGGTGAGCAGCGTGTGCACGCCGCCCACCTGAGCAGCGCAGGTGTGTCGTGGAGTAGCTTGCATTTCATTTCAGTACGCATGTGAACAGCAGCAGTGAATGGCAGGATGGCTCAGTATGAGAAATAAACCGCAGTCGTAAACAGGCAAAAGAATCGTCTTCCTGACTGAACCTTAAGTTTCATTTCAAATGGATATTATACTATACCAATCAAATGAGCATCCTCCGAGGTTACTGTGATTTTAGTTCAAAATCCCCTCATATCTCTCCACCAATGAGGGGATTTGGCATAGAATGGTTGTGGCTCCCATCAGGAAAGATTGCCTTCAGGGTCGGTGTTGAGAGGAATGATAACAGCAACCAATAACTCTTCCAGTGCACAGCATGTACAGTAAAGATTGTTTTGAAAAATATTCATTTGAAACAGACTGACTCATTGAGCCATGCCATAAAACACGTGACATCGCTTCAGATAATGCTTAAGAGGAAAGGATGTCTTATTGAACTGAAAACATATCTCCAACTCATACCTCTTCTTTGCACCTCTCACATGAGGGAGGGAAACATGGATACAATTTGAGGGAATTGAGGTGTACCCTTTGTCAAAGACCAAAGAGTTGGTCAAGTGCACATTTGTGACCTGATGGGGGTGCTAAAGGAAAGGTCAGTGGGGCCTGTACTAAGGAATGAGAAGAAATACAGCTTGTGTGGACATAGTGAAAGATCAATTGCTCTGTTCAGCTTTAAATAATGTGAGCAAAAATACTGTTTTTTGTTTTTCTGGGGACCACATAAAGCCCCCTAATGATCCCTCGTAGGTCCACAGACCTCACATTGAGAGTGAGAGCTGCAACCATACCTGGTGAAGCTTCAGTAAGGTCCAATATGAATAGCCACTAACAGGCGATATTCAGATGAGCCCTTCTGCTGCTGCTGAGCATGCATTGTAACAAAAATGCTGTACTCACACTCATACACACACTCAGTGAGTGCATTAAGATCATTTTAATGTAATATCCTGACAAAACACACTAATAAGTGTAGGGTTTATTCTCCTCTCATTACACACTTAATGGTGCCTCATTTCTGGTGAAGTTACAGTCACATTCCTAAAATCCTGTGAAGCTGAAGAATTTGTGGTTGAAGTCATTTATTAAAATGCACTTAAAACAATACTGAGATTGTTAGAGCACAGTGTGAGCCAGTTCTTCTCTCTAAAGTTTCCTAAGGTTTGTTTTGAGGTTTCACATTCTGCTGAAACCTAATTAACTAGCCTGCAAAGACTGTGGAAAAACTACAAGGCATCTGTTGCTCTTTTCACTCATCTCCCGGCCCGGTCACACACACATATTGGACCTCCCCCCCTTGAGGGCTGCCTCTAATAAATTGAGGTGGACATGAAATGAAAAGTAATTTAGTTTCACTATTCTGCCATCAGTCAGACCTCATACACTCTCCATTCCATTACACACACACACACATTGACAAAATCAGCGAGGCTGCGCATTTCTCACTATCCATCATGTCTGGCTGAGTGAGGTGCCTCAGGAACATGGATGGAGGGCTTCCTGTTGTGCTGCAGTTTACATACACAGATACATGTTTCAATATGAGAGATTAATAAAGGTGAAGAGGCAAATGCTCAATTTAAGATCTCACAAGGAGTAGAGGAAATAAATTTGTTGCTGCTGAGAGTTGATATCAAACACATTGTGTGATCAGTATGAAGCCAGCTGGTTGGTTTATCTTAGAACAAAGACAGGCAGGGGTAGAGCTACTAGTCTGTCCAAGGGTCCACCCTGTGGAGCCGCACTAGGTGACTGTACCCAGCCAAGAAAAGCTGTCCTGCAACCACCAGTAAAAACACAAAATCTTATTTTTTTTTACATTTTGGTTTTAGTGCAAATTAGCAAACAAGGCATAACGTTTTAGCTGGTGAGCTTTAGAGGTGCTGGAGGGCAGATTGTTTTTTAATACTGAACAGAGCCAGGGTAGTTGTTCCCCCATTTCACGTCTTTATGCTCAGCTTTTAACCATCTCCTCGCTCTAGCTTCATAGCACACAGACATTAAGGTGGCATTAATCTGTGTGGCTACTGATCTGTGGACAGAGCTGGTCACAACTCTACTTGAATACACTTATTGCTGTGGAAGACTGCGCAGCCGACCTAACTCAATCTGGACTAAAGGTAGTAAACATGAGGTCACCAGACAAGTTGGAAAACTGTTGGTGGAGAAAGAGAATAGGCAGCAAACCTAAAACTGCTTCAGGGGCCATTAGTAAACGGCAGCACTGGTGGCATATAGGTGTGACAAGTGAAGCGCTATGAATTTGAGTGAAGGCAGCAGCATGGGGCTGAGCAGATCTAGCCCACTGTGATACAAGATAGCTGTTAATAAGAGGAATAGCTTGATTCTGAACGGAAATATTTGATATATGAGATAAAGTTGATCATTTACACGAGCAAGTGACTTAGGCTTAGCTGTTAAAATATAAATCAATGCAATGAGAATGGATATGTCTGAGTTCCCCATGACAGCTACTTCTTCTATGTAATGCTGTGCTACTGACATTTTTTTATTACTATTATTTCCAGTTCTGAGTATCAAAGTATGTATTTCTTATTTATTTCTCTTTTTCTCTGTCTTTCTGTTATATCTTTGTTACACAGTAAGTAATTGAATGGAGCATGGGCTAATGATGACAGCAATGGACAAACAGACAGAACTGATAGTAAACTTCTAATTATTCTTATTCATTTGCAGGAAAAAATTAATTTATTTACCTTTTGCGTCTTTGCAGCATGTCAGCTTCCTCCAGAATTTTCTTCAAGCCTGTATCTCCCTTCACAAAGTAAAATACCGTATTGTTTATCTCTCTGTGTGTTTTCTGCTCCTCGCTGGTCAAAACCGGGTCAGCACCAAAGGAATGCTGTACTCTATATACTATACGGCACAGCGCTTTCTATTACGCACTGAGATCCGTCAATTCACACAGACATACCGGGGAAGCGGCACCTGTGCCTTTAAAATAAAAGCACAATGCCTATCTGGGGGATTTATATTGAAATTTGTCAGTGTCAAGTGTTCAGAATCAAGTCTTATTGCTTAATTCTGTGATGGGCTGAATTTCATAGAGAAAGTTATAGCCTATTGTAAAACCATAAAACAAAATTAACCAATTTCTCACTGATTAATATATCATTACATTCTTTACAATAGTTTTCTGTATTGGTGGATGTTATTATCCTTCATCTAAGTTCATCATAATTGGTGGGCTGACATTTACATAAGCAAAACAATGTGTGGCACTAATAAAACTCTGTGTTGTCGGATAAAATCATGACTTAAATAAGTTTCCATGTAATAAATTACATTATTTTTATCGGAAGGTGGATGTTCTAGTGGCCATGATTACACAATTTCTTTGAAGCCTCCTAGGAAGAACGTATTTAATTTTGGTGTTTTGCCATTGCATGACTGATTGAAGTTAGACATATAGCAAAAGTGTGAATGAATAACGCAAGTGGCAGAACTAACAGTCGATTCTATAATTTTTTTATTTTATTTTATTTTTTTTAACTTGTCTTTCTGATCTAAATTGGAAATGTTAGTTTGTGTCAGGTGGAACATGATAGGTTTATTTTGAAATTTGTGAGAGGAAGTCATGTATGTCTTTGCTCTTGTGAGGGCTCATATGTGTAAGGGAAGCATGTATCTCCCGCTGCACACAACATGCACACACGCGCGCGCGCGCGCGCGCACGAACGCACGCACAAGATGCCAAGCTATCACTTAGCTCAACATGTATACACCAACATTACTGCAGCTGATGTGTCCTCTGGTATCAGACTGACAGCTTACTGTCCTCTGAACAGCTTGGTTTTAAATCCTTCAAATAACTCGTACTGTCATCTGTCACACTGTGTTACCAGCACTTTATATTTTGTCTGTTTTATTTCTGATGCTCCCTGCATTGACTAAAGGAACGACAAAGAAAACTTTTTCCCCCATGTGTAGAAAGGGGGATACAACAAAGTGGCCCTCTTTATACACTTTTACCAAAATCTACCAAAAATGTTCAAACTTCAATGTGGAATGTATTATTAATTCACTGTTATAATAATCCTACTATATGAGAAATTATTAACCTTTGAGGCTCTTACACACACACACACACACACACACACACGCACATACACACACACACACACACACACACACACACACACACACACACACACACACACACAAAAGAGCTAGAAAACGCCAACACGTTTGGTAGTTAATTTGTGTAAGGTCACTGCTGCCATCTAGTGGAAAAAACCGGAAGTGAGCAACTTGACAGTATAATGTAACTCAAGTGTCATTTACCCTTTGCTGAGTCAGCCTTTATTTGGTCTGGCCAAATTTGGCACAATGCCAAGTTGCGTTTTTAAAAGGGCATAAAGGATGGCAAAATACAAAACCATGTTTGATTCCACAAGTAGGAACTCTTATAATAAGAAATAAATTAACACCAACAAACTACATTTGACGTCAACAAATAACACATTCAGACAATCAGTCATCAAGTTTCAAAATGTCAGTAGTTTAAGAGAATTATTTGAAATGCTATATAAACTGTTTTATTAATTCATTAACCTTGCTTGAAGTCACATTTACTTTTAGAAATCTTCAATTCATTAATACACAATATTTTTGGGGGGTTCTTTGGAAATGGGAGGATGTGTGAACCCCACAGCTTCTCTCTGAGAGAGGGACTTGTCTCATGCTGCTATGTGCAGCCACTGGAACTAAACTGTGGACAGTCACTAAATTACCCCTAACGGTTGTTTGCTTTCATGCACACAGGAATAAATTTCCAGTCGGGGGATAACTGTCAGGCAGATGGAGTTCATTTTCTGCCAATGAATCTGACACTCGCATGTAAATATTATTTCAGCAGAAGGAGTAGTCTATTATTGAGGACATTTAAACCTGCAACAAACCAGCTGTAAGGCCTACATGCTGGTCATCACTTAGTTTGGATGTTTTAGCATGTCATGAATGCTGTGTCATGTTTCTGATAGTCTTTTCCTGTTCCACCTTTCACATTGTGGTTGAGGAGAACAAAGGGAGATATTTGTTTTCCTCGCTGGCTGGCTCTCTCTCACTCAACCACTCACTCACCATGCACATACGACACACTATCCTAGGAACTATGCTTCTCTTAATGTGCTCCTCCCACTCTGGATGGCAATTACATCACAATTCCACTCCAGCACTGTAACATAAATCAACACACATATACATAAGCATACACATATACAGCCCTCATTTGCATTCAGTCCATTTGAGAGCGTAGATTTCAATTCCATTGCATGTGAGACATCAGCAAAGGTGCAGCATCTCAGTGCAAATGTGGATTCCAGTTGCTTAACATACACATATTAGAGTGAAGGAAAATAATGTGAGTGGCTACGTCACATGAGAATTCTAGAGTTAGAGTTGACTTAATTGAAAGAGAGCAGGGTGAAGAAGTTATCCTTCTCATTGAAGAAGATGTGTAATCTGCAATGTTATCTTCATTCCGCAGCCAAGGTGAGATCGCTGGTTGCATGGCGATCTTTCTCAGGATCCCAACATGTTCAGTGAACACAACACAGTCTGTCACTCATCCAGCAAGTTGGGGGACTGTTGCCATGGCTACTTAAAGTATAACCATTTGATTGTGAACGACACACATCCTATAGAAATTTGATGTGGTGGTGGTGATGTCATGGCCGTGTCGCAGGGGCTTGCCTGAATCTGGTGGGTCTCATTCAGTGACAAACCAGGATTTGGATTTTAAAACCAAATCTTGCATTCAGGTGAGATTTGCAAGGCCTGAATGGGGTTTTTGGTGTAGTTTCATTGTTCAGGCTTTTGTTTTTCCATGTGGGCACCTCTTTGTTCATCCACATGGTGAGGTTACAACAGCCTGCTGCAGCTCCTGTAGAGACAGCTCAGCTTCATTGGTCTGAGTCAGGTACATTCTCTTAGGAGGTTTTAGGTTGTGTGTGTCAGCAGGCAAAGCTTTGTCTACCCCCACAAGACTCAGCATCATCTATACACTAATACACTAAAATGGTTGATTTTGAGTCTGTATGTAATCAGAGTTGTCCTGAACTAAAATTTGTCAATCATTGTCAAAAATTATGGAGCAATATGTTTTTTGTTTTTGTTTTAGAAATTTATAAATGCACCCATTTCACAGCAAAACTCCAAGACTTTTAGTTTGGAATTTCCGTACATTGATACAGCAAAAATGTTTGGTTTTGATGTAGTGTGTCGTCACAGTTGTCCTGGTTGGAAATCTATCAGTCATTGTCGGAAATTATGGAACAATGTATACCTGTAGAACCTCAATACTCAGAAATATACCCATTTCAAGGTACAAATGTGGGACTTTTACTTCAAAATTTCTCTCGATTGAGTAAAGGTGCTTAATTTGGATTGTATATCTTGTCAGAGTTTTCCTGAACTTAAATGTATCAGTGTCAGAAATCATGGACCAATGTGTTTTTTATGTCGTCTTAATATTTAGAAATGTAGCTTTTTCAAGATAAAAATGTAGGACATTTACTCTGGAATTTCTCTATATTCATATATTAAAATGTTTGATTTTTGAGTCTGTATTTAGAGAGAACTGTCCTCAACTGAAACGTATCAGTCACTGTCAGAAATGAAATTTCTCTACACTGATACAGTAAAAATGCTTGATTTTGAGTTTGGACATAGTCATATCTGTCCTGAACTCTAAAGGGATAATTTATTTCATGTTTCTCCAGCAACCCCAATAGCAAACAAATAATAAAATAATAAAAATAATAATCAAAGGTAATTTTCCTCACATCACATTTTTAAGGGATTTTTTAAATTAACACAGGGCACATTATGCTTCCTGTGAAAATAATGCAATTAATCTAATTTCCATATAGGCCTGTGTATTTGGTATATTCGTTGTGTTAACACTTTATTTTGAAAATTGGACTTATTTTGAAGTCCGACGCAATTTGATAAATTGTATTGCATGCGGTGAGCTAAGGTACAATTAAGATTCCTTAATTAGCCTCGTTATGACATTTGTATTTGGAAAGGGAGAAATCTGACAGAATAAAGTCGCTAACTGTCCCTGCCAGCTCGCTCTGGGGCGCCTCGGATCAGGCAGTTCATCTCGAACGAGTCTAATCTTATCCACATACTGATCTGAGGTCTGTCCTCAATCACTTCCAGCAGCGCCTCTGCCCCCCTCATTGTCGTATGTTGATGACGTTGAGGTAATGGCCGCTCTCGCTGTGTCGTGCCGAGTGTTGTATTTTATCCACCATAGCGGTTAAAATAAACCGTATAATATTTATTGTAGACTGTAAAAAACAATATCAGCGGAAGAGGGCAGTTCTTAACGCAGCAGTGCCGTCTTTAAAGATCTCCGGGTCGGCAAGGTGAATCAAAATGTGTGGTTGTTAGCAGCTAGCCGAGTACAGTTGCGCTGTTAGCTTAGCTTTAGGGGAGGCTGCATTGTTAATTGAAAGACAGGCGAGAGTGCTACATTGTCCTGTCATTGCTAAAGCGGCAGTGTCCGATAGTTTTGCCTTTAAGCGAACCGGTTTATTTGTTTGTATTCGTGGAGAAGATGTGCTGTTCGGTGAGGGCTGTGTGTTCTTTGGTTAACCAGCTTTTCGCACTGGCAAGTTATGGGCCTTGTTGCAAACTAGCCCGACGCAGCTATTAGAAGTGTTACCAGTTATTTTACGCTGCAGGTGAACTTGTGTAGTAATTGCAAACTTGGACATAATGGGTTATTATGACCTTACAAGTAGGTGTGGGATTCTTAGGAGACATTTGAAGCATATGAAGGTTTTGGTTTCTACCCCTGGCAGATTAGCTTGCTTGCTATAGCTAAGTGTCTCCTTTACTGTTGAATTAGCGGCGCCGACGCTAACTTTAATTCAGTCAAGGTATGGAAAAAGTAACGAAGCTCTAGTCTTGTTTATTTAGATAGCCAATTAGCAAGCTAGCCAGTTTTTCTTTGGCAAAGTCCAAATCACTCGAAAACCAACATTTGGAGTGTGCTGTCATACATTTCGTGTGCTATTTAGTCAAAAACATGTTGTGCTGTATTAAGCGGTCTCATATGCCAAACTACATTTGACGGTCTGACAGTATTATTCCCCCTTTTCTCAGCTGGTTAACATGTTTACAGTGTTAAGTTACGTGTGTGTAAATGCTCTTGTGTACAGAACACCTTTAACGAACAGTTGTCCTAGTATATTAGGTTAGGTTTGTCTGTTATTTCCTGTTGTGTTTTTTCTACAACGATAAACTGGGTTGTGGTCGTTTTCAAGTGGGAACTTAAAAAATAGGTTGTGTTACAATATTTTCTCATGGTGCACTGTGTATAAATATGTGTTGGCTTTGACCAAAGACAGCTCTATTGCATAGTTCATGATCTGAAATTCTGTGCTAACTGGTATGTAACCTGGCTGTACAGATGATTGACAGCTTTTTCTTTAATAGACTATGTCATGATGTTCTTCTCATGATATAGTAAAGCATACATTTGCTATCCAAGCTCAGGCTCAATTAGCATATTACTTGTTGGCTATTTATTTTACAGACTCCTGTTTTTCTGTTTACACCAGAATATTCTCTAATGGATACTCCTGAAAGCCCTACACAGTCCCCTCAGTCCCCTGAAGAGGAGGAGAAGGGCCTCTCTGACAGTGAGCTGCTGGATTCTCCTGATGAAGATGAGGACAGGCTCATCTCAGACAGTGAAATAGTTCATGAAGAGGAGAATGGGAGACTCATTGAGGAAGATGAAGAGGAGATGGAAAGCCAAGGAAGAGGTTCAGAATTAGAGGAGGAGAGGGAAGAAGAGGATGAGGTCATCCCTGACTTTGTCTCTGACCCAGAGGATGAGGAGCCTGTAGGAGAAGCAGAAGGGATGGGACAGGAGGATGGCACCATTATGCTGATGGAGGGGGATGAAGATGGTCCACAGGAGGACCATTTGGATGGGGAGGAGAAGGAAGGAGAGGAGCAAGAGGGTAGAGTCTTTGACACCCCACAGTCTCCAGACTCAGAACCAGAACAGGGCAGGGGCTTCACTGCTGAAGAGGATGGAGAAGATGGGGAGGAACGTTACATTGACTATCAAAAGGAAGCCTCGGCAGAACCTCAGACAGCTGAGGTGGATGACGAGGAGGAGGAAGACAAAATCAAGGCTGAGGAGGAAGAGGAGGACGAAAGGATGAGAGCTGAGGAGAGGAGGAGAGCTGTTGCAGCGAGGGAGATGAAGGATGACTCAGTGTCTGTTTCCCGGGAGCTGGACGAGCACGAACTGGATTACGACGAAGAGGTCCCAGAGGAGCCCAGCATACCTACGCATGAGGAAGAGGAAGATGAGGATGACACAAAAGCAGAGGGGGAAGAAGAGGAGGAGAGTGAGGACAAGAGCAGAAAGAAGGAGAAAAAACCAATCCTCCCCCCATCTCCTAAAGACAGTGAATTCAGGAGAACAGATGACTCGAAAGGGCCTGAGAGAATGCGCAGAGATTCCTTCAGAGACAAGAAGAAGGATGAAGATGACGGAGAGATTGATGAAGGAGAGATTGATGTAAGTGATCATTGTTTTGCTGGTAGCTACATGTTA
Source organism: Chaetodon trifasciatus (assembly GCA_037975065.1). Classification (NCBI taxonomy): domain Eukaryota; kingdom Metazoa; phylum Chordata; class Actinopteri; order Chaetodontiformes; family Chaetodontidae; genus Chaetodon; species Chaetodon trifasciatus. Next base: position 1,744,113 of record JBBMOE010000002.1, on the reverse strand, counting down.
AAGGTTCTATGTATGAGATTTTCAGCCACTGGATGTCACACACGAGCACTGATATCACAAATCAAAACAAATGGGCAGGTTGGCAACATCTCCGCTGTTCCTTCGTGTCAGATGCGTAGTGAGCAGTAGGTAGCCCTGTTACGGCTACCATTACGTGTGCTACACTGATTGTATTACTGTGCAGGCCGGGGCTACCGCAGCTTGGTTCAAAACATGCAATAATCTCATATGAGCTTGGAGTCAACTACCAACCACTTTCTGGCTCCGTGGTCAGCGTGGCCTGTTCTATGCAACCAAATTGAAAGTATTTCATTCTGCTGCCATTTTCTTTGCTTGGTGACAACATGTAGATATAAAGTTGAAAAATACTCAGCCCGTGTGGTGGTGCCAGCCACGAGTTACCGTTTCCCATTCTTTTGTAACTGTACTAACTGTACAACACTAGTCACTAGTTGTGCTTCACTGTCACGAGCTGTGCTTCACTACATTTTTGAAATACCCTGGAGATTCGCACTTGAAATACAGTTTGAATACAGAATCGGTTATCGTAACTAGAGGCCTCAACTAGGGTTTGGAAAATTAGTAATGCAAAGTAATGCATATTCTTTCACAACCAGGAAGGTTGTTTACACAAGAGCCAAAATAAATAAATGAATAAATAAATAAAATACAGCCACTACTCCCATTCTAGCACTGTAAAATCCATTGAATGACTATGATATTCTACCGTAAGCCAACAAGCGATTGCAAAATTTGCATAATAAAATCATAATACCGATCCCAGCTGTTATGCCGATTCTATCCGGTCACTAATGAAAACAGAGATATAAGGTTCTGGTTCAGCCGTGTTTACACAAACAGTGTACGGTGCCATAAACTCTTGCTGTGTCTTGGTCAGGTGACTGGTAAGACTACATCTTATGATACCAACCAATCACAGTATGTCTTATTTCACAATCACACACAAGTTCAGACCTCATTGGGGAGGCGGGTGAAGTAACTGTCAGTCATGGTGACAGAAGTCTTGTATGTAGTCCTGGTGGTCTTGTGCACCATGTCTTATGTCAAGACAAAGCAATTCTGACATGCTAGTCTTTTGGTCAGGGTGTCATGGGGCGTCCCAGGCGTTGCATGACAGGTCGTTTAGCATGTCACACCACAGGGGTGTAGACGCCCAATTGTCATTTACGGTCGGCCTCGATGCTAGTCATTGGTCGGCCACAACCGAATCATCTCAAAATCAGTCTAGATTGATGTAGTCTGATCCTGGCAGTAAAGGTTCAGTGTGTAGGATTTAGTGCCATCTCCTTTCCTTACCCCTCCTTCAATAAGTAGGTGTCAGAGAACCACTAAAAGACATAAAATTACAAAAAACCCTAAAGTTACAAAAAACAGTACATTTCTGACAGGCTTCATAATTCTGAACAAAATGTGCTAAAAAATATACAATGTACCCAGTGTATCAGCAGAGTTGCAGTGGAACAGTTACACAGTCTGATAAATAACACACACACACACACACACCACACATACACAGTCTATGTTTCACAGCCCTGTTGGCCTGCTGGGAACTGACTGTATGACTCTCTTTTAAAGGACCAGTGTGTTGGATTTGGTGGCATCTCGTGGTGAGGCTGCACACTGCAACCCACTGAGTACCCCTCGCCTCACCCTTTCTTACTAAGAGTGTATGGTGGCCACAAAACTTGCAAAAGGCACTTTCTAGAGAATCTAGATGTGCGTGCGTACGTACGTGTGTGTGCACATGTGTGTGTAATAGGTGCTCTAATGTGTTGTTTGCGTGTGTGGACAGGATGATGACCTGGAGGAGGGGGAGGTCAAAGATCCCTCAGACAGGAAGATCAGACCACGTCCAATTTGCAGGTTCTTCATCAAAGGTAGGTGGTGAGGAGCAGATCTTACCCCAGAGCTCAACCAGCATATCATGGCTGATATTATTGGCTGATATAAGCTTATGACAAATGTATTAGTATTTGTGTATGTGTAAGGGGGCACGTAACAAAATATTGCTGTGGTACTTTCACAAAGATATGTTTCAGGTCGGAACATCCCTGTCACATTGTTGCTGCTGATACCGATTACCAATAATCTGTGAGCCATATCAGCTGATACACATCCAATATTGATCTTTTTGTTTTGTTTTGTTACAGCAGCTTGCGTACAGCATGTTATAGGTCAATTTGTCTGCTTTGTATTGTATTGGGATCTCCACTAGTTGGCAGTATGTCCTAGGCTTCAAAACACTGTGTGAAGAAAAAAAAACACACATAGTAAATCTTGTTCAGAGGCTAAGAGCCTTTGTCTAAGTACCAGAGCAAACCTGTGACACTCAGGCTTTCAGGGTGTGCAAGGTTAAGTTGCTGCCTGTTTCAAAGGTTATGTAACCACTGTTCCTATGGTGGCGAGTTCACATACGTTATTCAGCTGTAACTGACCACAGCATCAAATGTTAGACTGACTGTTTGAATACCAACCCAGGAGTACATACAGAGTAACTAGAAATTTAATAAAACACACTAGGGGAGGCTGAGCAGTCACTTATTTGCTGGCCCCATATTTTTGCTGAATATCTGCTGATCAAGATCAGCGTCCAGTCGATCTGGGCATCCCTAGTGTTTGTAAGACAAGTTGACAAGTGTATCTCATTGTGGCAGACTTCTTTCATAACCATGTTTAGGATATTCATCCACTCTTTGTCAATGTCAAAAATATATTTGCGATACTACATGAGGAGACCATCAGAATACAAGTTTTTACAACTCAGACTGTACCAGAGACTGACTGTGGTTTATCCATGAAGTAGTCAGTGTTCAGTGTTTTATTTATATCATAATTGATTTTAATGTGGAGTGGAGGTATGTGGTCACATTGCTACAAAGTTTGGCCTATTCTCAAATTGTCTGGGGTTTTAAAAAGCCAAATGGAGAAAAACAAGTTTTCAGACAAATGGTTGGAGGACAAGGAGTTTGAACCACGGCTGAGGCCCATCTCTGGAAACAACCATGAGCTCTCATGTGCTACTGTAAATGCTAGCCACAGATACGTAAAACTCTGTGTAGATTCACAACTAAAACTGTGTGTAAGCACAACGACAGATATATGCATTCTGTTCATCACATTTATGAAGCTGTAATACAGCTGATTGTGTGGTGTAAATCTTTATCATTGTGGAAACGGATACGCATGTACGAGCTTCATTTCCGCTCCCACATATACTAACAAATGTTTGCATAGTGGCACTTACATCAGGCTTGTTTAGATGGTCCTTTGCAAACCTCTGATGCTGAATTATGTGCAGAGGACGCGGGAAAGGTTTTCCTCTGATGACTCTTCCACCAAGGTCATTTTTGTGCAGGTGTGGCTGCACAGCAGAACAGTGCAACGGCACTACAGTCTGCTAAATCTTCCTGATGGTCTTCTGCAGTCAGACTTGGGCTTTTGATTTGCCTTTCTAGCAATGCTATGAGCAGCTCTCTTGGAAAGTTTCCCTGGTCTTCCAGGCCTCAGCTTATTAACTACCATTTCTTAATTATGTTACGAACTTACGAATTTTCAGTGTGCTGTGCAGCTGCGTAGAGGAGCCCATGGTAACTGATTGTTGGAACAAGGTTTGAGGAGTCACAGCATTGATAAAGTTTTGAAGTCTGTATCACTTGGCCTTTCCTAAGGATGATTATGAACAAGCCATTGAGGTTATATGAGAGCTCAACTTGCTGGGGGGGGCAATCTTTTGCATGGTGCTCCTTTCTGTCTTTCACTCTTCACTCAGGAAAAGCATTAATCAAAGGGTGGCGCTTATCATAGCTAATCTAAATTTCAAGTTCTGAACATAACCCCCTATCGAGCAGGTTAAGTGTGCAGCAAAAGTGTTTCAGTCTTGACAAGAATTAAAATGAAGAGAACAGGCATTGACTTGTTAATTTTTCATACACAGGAGCACAAAGTTGGGTTGAATTTCTGGATTAGATACACAGTGACCAGACAGTATTGATTTCACTTCTATTGAACATTGACTAAGATTCTCAAATCCCATGCGTCCTTGAAGATTTAATGGTAGACGTATAACAGTCCAACAGTGTGATAATATCTGTTGTTGCTTTGGAGAACGTGAGGAGTATTTGTCTCAGATATTGTTATGTGAGTTGTTCTGCAGCAGGGGGAGCCATTGTACCTAATATACATTTCAATTTCTTTTTCACTGTCTTCTCATCAATAATAGACAATAGGGGTACAGTACTAACATTATTGTCTGTATTAGTGCATTATATTTTTCCACTGTTGGTGTTTATTCAGTTGTGGCAATTTGTTTGTCACCTTATTTGCAACTGGATTTGATGATTTGTACCAAGGTATTTACAAGAATGGAATATTGATAATGACCATATCATTGAATCCATAATAGAAAATATAATCAGTGATGTGTTTTCAGTGCCTGAATCCAAGAACCACTCATGACAAAAAAAATAATTACTCTGTGTCACTCTGCCTGCAGTGGAATTTAAACCACGCTGTTACATTTTGTTTCCTCCAGGAAATTGCACTTGGGGTATGAACTGTAGGTTCATCCACCCTGGAGTCAATGACAAAGGTAACTACTCTCTCATCAGTAAGCCAGACCTCTTCTCACCTAACGGAGCGCCTCCTGGAGGACCACACCCTCTCATACCCAATAATCCCTGGGTATGTCTCTGTCCCACTGCTCTGCACTTACATAGCACTCATATGAAGGCTCTAATATTTTTGCACTTTTGTAAATGAATTGTGAAATTGTGAATGAATTTCACTGTTTAAGGCTGGACCTGCCGTGGAGGAGCTCCCTCCACCCCCTCCTCCAGTTGAGCCTCCTGTGGAGAGTGCCTGGGAGCGAGGTCTGAGGCATGCCAAAGAGGTAAACACTTCCACTGCCTCCCATGGAAATAGAGTTGAGCGTGTGCCAAATGGGACGGCTGACGTGCTGTCGAGTGTGTTAACTGCCTGTGACTATTGACCTGTTTGTTTAATAACACTCCAGACCAAATAGAGTTTACAGATTACAGGGTTTACAGTTTTATTACTACCGCTTTATTACTTTTACCGCCTTTTCCTGTCAACAGTTGGAGAAGTTTGCCCTTTTAGCTCATAGGGCTAAGTGCAGAACTTTTGTACTTGCTATCTGCAGTCAATCCTCCTTTCATGAAGATCATAATGATCTGTTTTTACTGAAGCTGATTTTGAGGCGTTCTGTTGCACTATATTGCATCATACAGAAAGGTGTTTCTGCTATTTAGCCCACCCTCATTTGTTACAAATGTGATGGACAAAATAATAGAAACACAGTTCACTGAAATACACACACAGTCTCATTAAAAGCAACAGTGGGTGCGACATCCAGAGATGGTTAGACATAGATACCTTACCTCTCTTCACATCATTATAAAATCCTCCAGATTTCTACGCAGTGTTTAAATAAATACTTTTGTATCCTGTTCTGTGTCCCACAGGTGCTGAAGAAGGCCACCATCCGTAAGGAGCAGGAGCCAGACTTTGAGGAGAAGCGTTTCAACGTGACCATCGGAGAGGACGAGAGAGAATTTGATAAAGAGAATGATTTCTTCAGAGAACGCAGCTATCGCATCATCAGAGAGTATGACCTGCTCCCATTCAATACACTGTGTCATCAGTTGAAAGTAGGAAACAAACAAGACAGTGTCACTGATGCAGAAACCTCTCACCCTCCACAAACTTAAACTTTAATAGGAGCACTTAGGGCTGAGTGTAATAAGGTAATAGGTCCAGATGAGCAAGTGAAACCTTCCCCTGGTTCAAGCCTGGAAGCTATTCGGATTTTACCACAGTGTCTGCGGTTTCATAAAGTAAAGAAAATCTTGCCGCTGCGCATGCTTTTTCTTCCAGGAGATTCTACATGACAGAGTTATAGATAGATCAATTCAAAGATAACACCACAGGTTTTTTTTTTTTTAATGTAGTCCAGACCTTTTGTGCTCTGTAACGGTCTAGTGGGAGATGTTCTTGTTTCTTCAGCACACTACATCAAAGGACACTTTTGTTGTCTTCATGAAACTGGACATCTCACAGAAACATGCTCTTTGAAAGATTTTTTGCCTTTGAAGTATACACACAAGCAGTGTGTAGGAAATGCACCAAATATGATATGATTGGTGTTGCCACTGATTCTAATCTGTTTTTCTCTTTCAGTGAAATGGACTTTAGAGATCCTATATATGGGTAAGTGTAGACCAACATAGACACATAAACGCTTCACACCTCACTTGGTCAGTTTTCTGTTCCTTGTCAGAACCACAATCAAATTGACTTTGTAATGTAACGTACGATTTCTCACATGTGCTTTCCGTTGCAGTGACCCATATGCTGATCCATACTATGACTATGAAATGGAGGCTCTGTGGCGAGGTGGCCAGTATGAAAACTTCAGAGTGCAGTACACAGAAGCTCCCCTTCCTTACCACTACAGTGTGAGTATCCTCCACAGTCTGCTGAAAGATTTCTCCTTAAAGTTCAAGGTTTTCATCACTCATGTGAGTCCTTCAACGACCTAAAATCAAGTTTGAAGAAACACATCAGTGAGTTGGAGTAACAGTAAACACTACAGTTGACGCTACAGTAAGTTTATTTACAGTAAGAAAAATGTAGAATAATGCTAGTTGGTTTTCTCAAAGCCATCACCTCCATTTTTTTCAGTAAACAGCCTGTTTTTTGCTAAAAAACTGATCACCTCCACCTCGACAGGAGCGCGAACGGGAACGCGACCCTCGGGAGCGCCACAGAGACCGAGAGAGGGAGAGAGATCACCGTGAGAGGGAGCGCCGGCAGAGGGAGAGGGAGAGGGAGAGAGAGCGTGAGCGCGAGAAGGAGAGGATGCGGCGAAAAGAGGAGTGGGAGAGGGACCGGATGAAGCGGGACGAGAAGGAGAGGCCAAGGATGCGTCCTCCTCGAGACGCCAGGGAGAAGAAAGACGAGGACAAACTGAAACCACGATCCCCCCTCAGCCTGCCACCCAAGTAAGTGAAATTTCAGTTGGCTGTTACCATGGTTTGTGTTGGCTGAATAATAAGTAAAAAAAGTTTGATCAGATCACATGTGTTTGCCACCAGTACTGCTTGCCGACCATCTGTGAGCCAGATGAGTTTTTTCTTTGTTTTGTTTTACAGCAGCTGGTACAGCAGTGCTGTAGGTCAGTTTGGCCGCTTTTAAGTGTATTGGGATGTTCACCAGGTGGCAGCGTAACTTAGGCTATAGATGCTGTGTGACTGTATAGTATAAAGTAAAGAGCCTCAAATAGTCAATTTTGTTAGTTTCCTATTCTGTCTCTCTGACAGCACAAAGAACTCCCAAAGAGCAATGAAACAAGTAATACTCCAATCTGCCAATAAAATAGAAAAGACGAAAATGACCAGCCAAAGCAGTAGCTAATCTAGTTAGCCTTGGGGTGCCCGTTACCTTCAAGCCAGCGGCTGATCCAGCAGGTTGCTCATTTAGACTCTTGAATCACCACCTTGGTTGAATGAATAGTCAGCTTCCTATTTTCCACCGCCGGCCTCTCAATTACAGTGGAGGCTTATCATTGGCCACCTCAGTGGCTGGCTTCGGCAAGGATGGAGTTCTTAGTTGTATTAATTTTGTCCGTTACCCTGCACCATAGCAGATATGTTTGTTTAAGTTTGCCATGCATCTTAAAATGTGCCATATTCTTGAAAATTTAGCAACTGGCTGAGACGACAGCCAGCCCGTCATCTTTGTCTCTTTGGTACCTGCTGGCAGTGAATCAGACCATTAGCAGAGGGAGGAGGACTCCTGTGAGGTTTTTTGAATAAATGCTGTAATGATAATTATCTAAAATTGTGTGAAAATGCATAGTTTTTAGTCAAATAACATCATGTTCTTGGGGGAGGACCACCAAACCTCTTGTCCACATGACTTCCCCCTTGCAACCGCAGTGCTCTGCACTCTCTCCATTTTCCTGCTTTTTTGTTCTTTTGCCAGTCTGAATATTGTAAACAATATAGCAAAATCTTTTTTACATGGAAGTTATAATTCTTTCTATTGCACACACATAGTTGACCATGAAGTTCTTTTGTATTACGTAACTGCCAGCTCAGAGTTTACATGGAAAGACCAGGTTCCACAAATCATACATGACATTGGTTTGTATGTAGTCGTTACTTTAGACCGTCAGAAAAGACATGGAAATTTGTAATTAGAAATTCCATTTCCTGCTAAAAGCTTTGCCTCTTATGTGGCATGCAATGTAACAAAATATTCCTCTCAGTGTAATACACATTACTACAACTCCGTTGGCATTCTTTCAATCCTTCCCTCATTGTGATTCAGTCTCCCAGCTTGTGACTGATAACGCAGCCAGTGGTGTCACATATTTCCATTGTTTTGCCTGCATTTGAGGTCTCTGGTTTTGAAATTGTGGAATTTAACTAGGTTTTCCTCGCCAGCCTTGAAGGCACCGACAATGATGATGATGACGTTCCTGTCACCTGTCAGCCAACACCCGTATTTTGCTATTGTGTTCAGTGATGAGTGACGTAAAACACATACAGTAATATTACCTGCCAGAGGCCATGTGGAAAACTTCAAACTCAAAAACAAAGAAAACATAGAAGTACATCCTGAGAGCTGTCTTTCTGGGTCATATTTTCCTACTGAACATTTTGAATGAGAAGCGGACCCTAGTGAAAAATACAAACTGATTAAATATTTAGTGTTGATACACACAAGCTGATGTCAAGCTAGCTAGCTTTTTAAAGATTTATTTATTCACTTTCTAATCTGCAGTTATACAAATATCAGTGTTATCGTGACTACATAAGTTGCACCACTGCTGCAAAATAGTAGCACATTACTAAATTATTCCATTTGTTGAATCTCACGTACATTCAGCTAACTTTACTGCTTTTTTTCTTCAACTTTGGCTTGCCAGAATAATAAATTCACCAAAATTGCTCTTGCTCATTTAAAGAAAAGTTAATCATAAATGTTAGCTTACCATGTCCAAACAGCAGAGGCATGGCCTGTATGTGGAACAGACTGAAATGGAGATGGGCCTATTCCTAATTTTCCCTGTTCCCCAGCTGATGCAAACTCAGTCACTATAATATTACTTTTCCCTTCTGCAATAGAAACTCTGTTTTCATGCACAAATAATTTCCACTTGGTTTGATTTTTTCTTTCTTTTCTGATCATTGGAGGCTACCATCAGTGAATACAAATGAGTTGAGTCAAAAGATTTTGTAGTTAGTTGGTCTTTAACAAGTCTTAATGTGTAATTGAAGACCATAAATAGTTGTGAATGTCGTCATAATTTGTATTTTTTACGTTTCAGTACAAGTAATCAAGTAATACAAGATTGCAACCACATTCACTTTGCAATCTCATGTCTTAAATCAACTTGCTGACGCCTGTGCTCTCTGTGACGCTCTCTGTACACTCCTTTGACGCTTTTTAAAATTTAAACACCTGCTCTGTATCTAAAAGCAAACACTGACGTTAGGTTTGTGCAATCTTCAGCTTGTATTATTACTGGCGCAAGCTTTTCCAGAAGCCTCCTCAGGCTTGTTCATTAAGCTCACACAGGTCAGCAAACATCCCAATACCTTTTGTTGTATGCCTTGTGGGTTTAATTGCCCCACTTCCCTTTTTCATTCCTTCCTCAAAGGAAATGATTCATTGTTTGGAGGAAACATAACATGAAGAGCTAAAAATAGCTCTAGTGTTGTGGTTCTTTTTTTAGCTCTTTGGGTTGGACTGTGATAAGGTCACATGTCTGCTATTGCATCACACCTGTGGAATTTCTCATTCACCGGGGACATGTGCTTTTTGTGCACTTGCACTTGTATTCGTTGAGCAGATGTTTATGTAATTGCACGCGTCCCTGTGCGAGCTTGGTGTTTAATTTTGTCTTTGTGACGTGTGTTATTAAGCTTCAAATTGTTTGTGCTGCACAATGCCTAAAGGAAGTTAAACGAAAACATACTCGTCACACTAATTTAAGATGAGATACGACTCCTTCAAGAGTTCAGAGTTTTTGTAATCTAGTTTCATTAATAGTGGGAATATCCTCTTATCTTGTTTATTTCCCCAAACAAATATTTAGAGACAAGCTTGAGAATATCTCACTGTCTTTAAAATAAACACTGACCTCTCTACGGGGGAAATCCCGCACACGTTGATGGTAAATTGTGAATTGTTCTAATAATGGTTTAGTGAGCAGGTTTTTACTATTAATCTTTTGCACGATGATTGGGTGACATGATGACACATAATGTTTGAGATTATAAGAGTTGAAATGATTAGGCAACCTAAATGTTTGAAGAAAAAAGTTTTCATTTTAAGGATAAATGGCAAAAATCAACTGGTTCAGAGCCCTCTGTCATAGTCACTGAAACTGAACTGAATTTCATAAACCAAACAAATCAAAAGTCAATTGTGAGAAATTAACTGGCTGATTAATTGATAAGGAAAGTAATTGTTAGTCGCAGTCCTAAAAATGATGAAAACTCATCCACCCGCAGAGTTTGTCATAAGTGTCGTGGTGCAGTGAGTACTGGAGGAATAAACTGTTACACCTATCATCTATCTTACAAGAATAAATGCTGAGTGGTTGGTCTTATGCACATGGACTGTGTGGCCATTTCTTAGTGCACGTGCATTTTTTGGGGTGGGGATTTTGTTTTGTTTCATGTACAGTCTGCGCATCAGCGCAAAGCATTAAAGGGTTGGGTGAAGTGGAATGTCTAGAACAGCTGCGCCAGTCGTGCCAGTCATGGTGACACTTGACGACAATGAAGAATCTGCTTCTGTGGGAAATCATTTTGTTGTCTAGATGGTGCAGAGTAGAGTAGCGCAATGTGAGGACAGAACACTACAATCTGTGTGTTTATTTTAAACATTTAATTAGTACAATGATGCGAAAAACATTATGAAAATTTGTTCGACATGACCCATGGAGTTTTTATTTATTTGTTTACTTTGAAAGAGGATTAATAAGATGCAGTAATCTGATGTCTCCCCTATAAGCAGGCAGGACACTGAGTGTGGTTATTTTATAGGGATCAGGTGTTGTTTGAATGTGATTGGCCACCTTTCCACTGATTTCACCACCTGTGAATGGCATTGCACAACTAAGCCTAGTGGCTATATCAGCTACTTACAGGCTGCAGCCTATGGTCAATGTCTTCAGCTGCTGGTGCCAAAGAAAGAAACCTTACTTGAAACCGTTAAGTCCCTCCCATCTCCATGCTCTTGACTGCTCACATCTGGGTGCTATAAACTAGGGATGCACCGATCCGCTTTTTTCACTTCGATACCGATACCTAAGATTTAGTAATCAGCCGATACTGATCCAGAAACACAGCGCTGAATTACCTAACAAATGGCTTGTTTCATTGTGTGGAAAAGACTGGGATCATTCTTTTGCGCATCAGACTTGACTTAAACATTTCTTTCCTGTTTTTTTAAAAACAGATATAAATGAACTGAGTTATTTATTTAGTAACTATGTACCAGTACAACAATCTTAAACCAACAGCTTCTCTAGCTTGGTCAAACAACATGTAAAAATAATATAACAAGTGTAACTGCTTCAGTCAGGAATATAAAAGGAATATAAAGTGTGCAACAATCTGTCGCTTGCATTTGCTGGCGCATGTTGCTGGCGTTGTCCCTCAGAGTCACGTGGACTTTACTCAACATATGTCAGACATTTCCTTCAGGGTAGCTGCGATCGCGTCGCTGGTGTGTGGCCCACGGAAGTTTGTAGCATTGAGCATTGCACTGTGTGGCACCTAACTCTCATCCAGCCAGCGTGCAGTTAAACTTAAAAGTGACACGGGACGTCCTCTCTGTGATTTTTGTTGCCTGCACACTATTAGGTTTAAATTTTTCACCTCTTTCCTTCATCTCCTTCAAAGTTAGCTGCGTCATACCGCCTCCTTTTTGTTTATTCAGTTCAATAAACCCAGCGTGCTCCCTGGCGTGAAATCTTTGTAGGTGCTTGATTAAGTTGGTCATGTTATAACTTGACGTTTCACCAACGCCCCTCGGAACATTTACTGCGCAGGTATTGCAAGTAGCTGTCGAGTTTGTTGGCTGAGATAGTTTGAAAAAGTTCCAGATGGCCGATCCTTTCGCTCGCTCTATTTTGAAAACAATGCGATCCACATTATGTGCGCTTCAGCACTGCTTGTTCCTGCGCAGGACACCACTCACAGCACCTATAGCATAGCGTTAGCCTGAATAAATCTGCCCCGATCTAGAATTTTCTTCAATATCAGGTCCAATACCGATACCAATATTGGATCGGTGCATCCCTACTATAAACTATGTTGTTCATTCAGGTTAATATGTGAATGCAGAGAGACCACAGTAATTCACTGTAACTCTGGGATGAGAGCAATTATTAATCACAGTATTAACAAAAGGAGTTGCTGCAGCTGCAGCTCCTTCAAATTTCTGCCCAAGCTCTAAGTATGCATATTTTGAATTTAATCGAGTGCTGCGTAAGAGCCATCTGTAATGGAAGCAGTGTCACACAAAGGTAAAACATTTCATCGATAAAGCTAACATTCAGAATCACATCACACACTTTCAGCCAGAGTGGGAGGATGCCAAACAAGAAAAACCTCAAGCAACCGTTAAAGCAGCAGACATTTATTTCTCATGTGACATATTCACAGCAAGTTAAATCACAGTGTCCCAGTACACTGAAAAAGAAAGTAAGACAGAGAAAGAAGATAACAATATAAGACCAAAGTACATATTGAAACAACAATCAGTTTTTTATTGCTTATTTACAGGAAGCCATAAATAAGAAACAAAAAAACAGGAGACAGGTGGCAAACGGACAATTCAATTATAAGAGGTGGAATAGTTTTCAGTATTGATTCAAAAATGTCATTTGTGTTTGCCTTTGTGATCGGGAAAGGAGTGAGGACCAAATGTGTTGGTTCTAGTAAAAATACTGGTGGCTGCATTTTCGTACTTAAGACCTCAAAAAAACATATTTCAACTGAGAAGAATCCACGACCGAGTATTTGTGCATCTGACTGCGTTAGAGATGGCCAAGCTCAGGCAGTATGACGGAGAAGGAAGAAAGCTACTTTAGTGATGTCGCTGTGTTTCTAGAAAATGAGAGGAAAACTGACACTCAGATGACAGTATCTAACTGTAGTTAAACAATGACTTGCCTCTTAGTAGATGGTTTGTGTTTCCAGGCTGGATGGAAATATATGTGATCTGGGTGTCATCTGTGTAAAAATGGAAATTACGGAGGCAGTTACCACATAGACGCATGTACAATGAGAGTCTTCCTTTCCTTCCTTCCCAGCAAATATAAGTGAAACCATTACAGTGCAGTGCCAGTGATGCCAACGTTATACTCAAGGTGATGCAAGAGGAATTCGCGGTCAAAGGTGTCAAACACAGTGCTCAGAGCAGGCAGAATTAGAAGCGAGGAGAGGTCTTCGGCGAGCTGAGGGACTCACTCGCTCAGCATACAAACTGGGATACTTATGTTAAGAATGATAATGCAACAGACTTGTTCAGGATGGATCTTAAGGATTGTGTTTTCTGAATGTGATCAAACGGTGAGGAAATTTTTTTTCCAGATGGAATCATAGCATCCTGTGTCTAAGCACATGAAACCTCAATATACCAAGAAATTCCCAGCCCAAATATTCTCCCTGAATACACCCTGGCTGGGTGGCTGAGTTTCCATCTGTAGTTTCACGTTACTCATTGTCCTTCGTCATTGTTCCTGAATTTAATAAGTATGAATTTGACACAGATACCAGCCATATTTGCACAGTTGCTGCACTTTTGATTTGTCCGTCCTTTACTCGTCACACCTGACCTATTGAATGTGGTCATTGACATCAGAGTCCAACCTGTCATTGTCCTTTTCTTTTCTCAGTCTTTCAGTCTTTTCTCAATCTCAGTCTCTTGTTTGTATAAGAATAGGTGAAATGGGACATTAGTAGATGTGTATCTTTATCGAGAGACAGTTTCAGTGCAGGCAGTTGATGAGTCAAACAGCAGTCTCACTCGCTCATTCTTACACAGCCCACTCTGAAACTACAGTGGCTAAGTTGTCGGTGTGTGTTGGTGTGAAGTTATAACAGAAGAGAAACTAAAGAGAAAAAGATGGGGAGATAATACAGTTAAGCAGCAATAAGCCTACCAGAAACCAATTCCACAATTTAGTCAAGAATGAAAAGTATGTATTATTTTTAACTAGTTTTGATGAGTCATTTGAATTTCCAAGAGACTGCAGATACAAAGAATGACCCTCAATTGGGCCGATATTTTGGTGAAATTTTACAAAGTTGTAGCATATATATACCCTGAAAATGTTTAATTGTGTCATTCAGATTGCCTACAGAAACCTTGGTGTGTATTATGCTAGAAACTCAACTGTTGGTAGGATAAGATGCACAGTACGACACTTCAAAACTGGTTTATCAGACGCAAAGTGGAACAGAAAAATGCTGAAGTACAGCTTTAAGTTAGATCAGTCCAGCTTGTTCAAAACTACCAGCTGTTACTATTTCACTCTTTCTACATCTTGTTCTTTCTTTTTCTTTTTCTATGTGAATATTGGCACCTCTGATCACTTAAACCATTCACCTATTGATTAAAGTGCATACCATCGTTATGTCTGATGTAACTGCCATGTTATCCTTTGTTTTAGGGTGTGTGTACTTTTACTACCTTAAATCTTACCACATGGACATCTTACTTAAAAGATCACAGTGGACCACAGTCACAATCTGCCATTAGTGGCAAAGGTCATGAGTTTCATTTCTCAGTTGTCTTCCCCCTCTTCCTTTTTTCATCTTGCGTCTCTTTCCCCTCCTCGTCCTCCTCCTCCTTCTTCTTGTTTTTCTTTTTCTTCTTCTTCCTAAATTATGCCTGGTCAGCTCGCGCTGTTGTAACATGAACACATGCGGTGGTGAAGTTTTTGGTTAAGAAGGGATTGTTGGGGTGATATTTAGAGTAGACGAGTGCGGCTAAACTCTGAATCTAAAAACACCTTTGTGGGGTCTTAAAAAGAAAGAAGCTAAAACAGGGCATTTCAGACAGAGGGGAATATAGATTGCTGCAGCAGTGTACATTATGAGAAAAATAAGGTGTTTTCTAACATTAGAGCATGTAAACATATTTTAATAGAAACCCCAAATAAAATTAGGAATCTGAAAATTAGCTTAATATGTCACCTTTAACTTCTGGTGTGAAATAGACTCTTGTTGGGTGCAAGCTTTACTGATTTTGTAATGGTTTGCAAGTTCCTGTAGTGAGCATTTTTTACATTATCAGAGATCAGTTTGTTCTTTATTCTCAGCTCCTTCATTTTCTGATGTTTTTGGGTGTTTGAGTGAAACAGCTGATGTGCTTCCATAGTTTGGAGCTACTACCTCAACCTTTCCAATAAGTTTTGAAGTTTTTCCCAAATGAGTTTATAATAAAATAAGCAGATTTTTGTTTTTGCTCTGTCGCTTGTCTCTAACCAACCATCGATCATGATTTCAATCTTCTCAGCAGGCCGATGGAGCCTCCCTCAAAGAAAGAGGTTATTCCAGTCATGAGGCGACCAGATGAGTGGAAGGATCCATGGCGTCGGTCTAAATCCCCCAGGAGACGCCCCGGGCTGGGGTCCCCTCCACGAGGCCGCCGCCAGCACAGACCCTCAGGCTCCTCTGTCTCACTGTCCAACTCCTCCAGGTAGGACCTGCTTCTTCATGTCCTGATGTCCTACATGATCATGAGTTGAAAAACAAGCAGCATTTAAAACCTGTTGTTAATGTGCTGCTGGTCCACCAGCAGGCTAGAATTTAGCCTGCTGGTGGACCTTCACACAGGTATCATCTACATTTAAAGTAATTATGTACCTTCTAAAAACAAATAGTGGTGCAGTGATGAGAAGGTGAGAACATGTGTAGGCCCACCGCTGCTCTGTCGTAAGACTGTGGCCTGTTTATAATTCCTGAACAACTGCAGCTTGCGCTCATTTATTGACACAACTAACTACAACTAGCTGACTAAACCAATTACTAACTAAAATGCACACATGAAGGTACAATTGTAGCAAGTCTCAACCACTTTGACATTTACTTAAATCCTGTATTCTCTAGACTGAGTATGGTCCATATCTGCTATCATATCAGCTATACAGTGAACACCCCTGTGTCATTAGTTATTGCTTTGACACTGTTTGAATCAGCAGTGACTGAATGCTGTGTGTGTGTGTGTGTGTGTGTGTGTGTGTGTGTGTGTGTGTGTGTGTGTGTGTGTGTGTGTGTGTGTGTGTGTGTGTGTGTGTCTTGCAGGTCTACGTCTCGCTCTTCATCCTACACAGGCTCTGGGTCGTCTCGTTCCCGTAGCCGCTCTTCCTCGTTCAGCTCCTACTCCAGCCACTCCTCCCAGCGCAGCTCTTTCAGTGGCAGCCGCTCAAGGTACACAAGTGCTTTTATCTGTGTGTATCTCACCACACCTAGTTGTTCAGTTTTCACCAATGCTAAAACACACCATCAAACAGTCTTTCCTCCACTTCTGTTACACCTGCAGGCATGTTTAAGTCTGCTTCTGTGGGATTTCACAGTTTAATGCGAAGACTTAATATCCTCAGTGATGAGCATATTCTGAGATTGTGGTTCTATAGTCTTTGAAATACAAGTTGATCACAAAGTCACACCACAAAAAACATTTAACTTGACAATTTTAAAAAGTCATCATTTTTATTGACTCCACTCACGACCTGTGTTTCCTCGTTTGCTCAGTAGCTCACACTTGAAAATGGAAACAGACCTGAGCACGGCTCTTGAGTTATGTTTTTTTGTTCTGAATGACATAGTGCAGCTTTATAAAGCATTATATACTTGTGTGATGCGATCTAATCTTGAAATTAAGCCACATAATGACACTTTCATGACTACTTTGCTGTTGATTTATAGGTCTCGATCATTCTCCACATCTCCCTCGCCGAGTCCAGCAGCACCGAGGAATGCTAAGAACCAGAACCTTCCTCCTGTGTTAGCTAAAGGGTAAATCTCACATCTATTTAATCCATTGTCGGTCATGCTTACTTGATCTGCTTTCACCTTTGTTTCACCTTAAAAACATGTTTTCGTGCGTGAGATAGTAAGTAATGCAACTAATAAATTCTTCTAAGAAGTCTGCTGTTTGGATTTGCTCCCATATCACATTGCATCATGCCTGTTTACTGTTTGTTATTATTTATTGATCATGGACTAGAACATCGCATATGCTTTGCTGTTGGCTTGCTAGTTGTTAGCATATACCATCACTGTCTGCATGCTTGAAAAAACAAGAAGTGCCTTTTCCCTCCCAAAGCATGCCACTGAAGCCGGGTGCCATGCCACCTCCTCGCAGGGACAAGCCTCCCATGAAGAAAGCTCCCAGTCCTGCTCCACCTGTAGGACTGCAGGGCAGGCCTCCCAAATCCCTGCCAGAAGGTGGGAAGCCTCCCACCAATCCCTGTGAGCCTGGAGGTGCAGGTGGTGGTGGAGCAGGGAGACCCTTGCCGCCACGGGAACCTGGAAAACCTCCGAACCTAAGAGAAGACAGGCGTAAAGGAAGGCAGCAGCGTTCTCCAAGGAGGTAGGTGTCTCACCTTCAAGGTCTCCGTTCATCTTGAGGCAGTGGTTTAAGTGCTGTTAAACAAAATGGTAATGCTTTGATATATTACATTTTACATCATCTGCCATGGGTTTAGATTTGACTGAAAATCTGCTGGAGTTTTGTTAAGTCAGGCATCAGGAAAAGGAAAGGTTCTTTCCCAGTTAATCCATTCCCACTCGAGTCTGAGGCGAGTGTTGGTTTACTTGGTTAAAATCCAGTGCGACCTGTTACTAGTCATAACGCCTGTTTGGGGCATTCTGAGGTTGTGACATTTTAGTTGACATGCAACACATTATTGGTAGCAAACAAGTTAAAAGGAAACCCACAGCTTCTCATGGCAGCGCTCCAGTAACTTAATGAAGTAGTAGAATTATGTTTAAGACCAAACAAAGCAGCCTCCTATCACCATAAACAGCTTCAGACTGTGATCACGTCAAAGTCAACAAGAAATACGCAAAATGTGTTCAGAAACAGTCATAATGTTAAACGTGTTATCTACAGCCAAAGCCATACATCTTTCCTTCAGTGGAAAATTTGTCATACACGGAAAAGCATGTTTGACTAATAACTCAGTGATGGTGATCAGACCATGTTCAAAAGGTCAACATTTCAACACTGTGACGTCTATATAGGCTGCTGTGCAACTTCTACACAGGTGAAGTCAGTCAGACTTTCATTCAGAACGCATTCAGCAGGATCACAAGCCCCAATTTTATTTTTGGTTATAGTCTTTGTAACTTCAGCTGCCATTCATACAGGAGCAAGACCCCGTCAGAGGCTTCTTCCATAGATCAGTTGCTGGTATAATTGCACTCAAGCAGTAAAGATGTCATATGTGCTTTGAAGAGAGGGCTGAATTTACATTTCTCCTTGGTTGGTTGGTTTTACTTGGTTTTACTACCTTTGTACTTGATTTTTTGATATCTGACCTGCGCATGGTGTGGCCAAGTGTAATGTGGTAACATCGAAAACATCAATGCAGTACATTTAGACAAAATACAACTTAGTTTATATGTACATATATGCATACAAACACCAAAGTATCATTCAAAAATACAATTCTGGCTTAAAGAGTGGAAGTGGCAGGACTGTTGTTGAACTGTTCATGAATCAGTCTATACATTTAATTCACAAAAATCTTGATACACTTGGATATAAGCCAAACAGTTGGTCCAATTCTGATTAAGCTCAAGGTTTGTAACATACAGCAGTGAAAATGGTCTCCCTTTGAATTGCTGCAGTTTAATGATGGAGACAATCTCTTTGTTGTTTCCAGGAAAAATAATTCTGATGTTATTATATATAGATGTTCAGGATTCCTTACAATGTCTTGTGAGCAAACAGTGAGTGTACAGGAAAACTGCCTGGATGCTGTACAAAGAGTTTCAGGTGTGTTTGTATGTGAGTGGATAATGTTGGCCTGCTGGGATGTTTGCTTAGTGGGCTCACTTTTGCATGGAAGTATTTCAACAGTGGATGTTAAACAGAACCGTGTTTCTGGACACATGCAACTGCAGATTTATGTCCGTGTTTGTGTGGCACAAGCGATACTGCAGGTGTATCTTCCAGCTGAATATTTTGGGGAAGGATTGTGCAGATTGTGTGTGGGTGAGGGAGTGGGTGGATGGATACAGGAAAAACTACATCTTTGAGTTTTGTCCACATTGCGTATGTGTGTGTGTGTGTGTGTGTGTGTGTGTGTGTGTGTGTGTGTGTGTGTGTGTGTGTGTGTGTGTGTGTGTGTGTGTGTGTGTGTGACACAGAGATCAACATCAGCCAGAGGGGAAGAACAGTTAAAGGGCAGGGAAGACCAGTAAGGGTGTGTGAGCCTGTTTTCATCAAGAGTGTGGGTAGAATGGTTCAAATGTGGAAACTATCCAGGGAAACCAGTTTATTATTCTGTTTATAAACCACTTCCCTCTGACTGTCAGATATGATATGATATGCTATAGGTTAGGGTTACTTGCTGGGGCGGCAGGATGGGGTGACATTCTGATCATGTTTTAGGAGACAGCTGTAGCGTGTCATTGTCTTTAAGGAGTGGCTGACCATAGCGGTACAGAGCAAAAATAAAAATCCAGTGTTTCTTCGCCGTGCGTCACATGGAAACACTCACATGTTCTTGCATACAGAGAGCACAGTGCTGTCAAGACACACGTGACAGCTCCTTCTTTGGAGTTGCACAAAAAGGGAGAAGGACTGTGGCCCTGCAGCCCTGCACACCAATACTTGTGATTTCATTCATTCTGGTCAGGCAGAGCTCTGACACCTCATACTTTTAAGTACAACCCCAGTACAACTCCATAATGTTGGGACACTGGATGCAACTATTTGCAAAATCCTTTTCAGCCTATATTCAGTGTGATACACTACAGAGACAAGATATTTTGTGTTCAAACTGATGAACCTTATTGTTTTTGGGGGGAAATGTACCCTCATTCTGAAGGGTTAGGGTGCATTGATGCTGTATTAGACAGTTATATGTTTGCCACTGTGTTACATCACCTTTTCTTTTAATAATACTCAGTTAGAGATTGGGATCTGAGGACTAAAACTACTTGCTGTTTTGAAAGTGAAATTGTTGCTTGGTAAATGACGCCAGTTGCTCAACAGTCTGGCTTCTCCATTGTATTTTCAATGCAGGCAGGCCAGTCTAGTACTGCACTCTTTTACCACCAAGCCACACTGTTGCTACACGTGCAGAATGTGGTTTGGTTTTGTCTTGCTGAAATACGCAGTAATATCCCTAAAAGACGTTGTCTGTATGGCAGTAAATGTTGCTCCCAAACCTGTATTTACCTTTCAGCATTAATGGTGCCTTCACAGATGTATAAGTTAGCCTTGCCCACAACCTCATACCATTACAGATGCTGGCTTTTGAACTTTGCACTGGTAACAGTCTGGAAGGTCCTTTTCCTCTCTAGCCCGGAGGAAACGACGTTCATGATTTCCAGAAACAATTTGAAATGAGGACTTGTCAGACCACAGCCCGCTTTTCCACTTTGTTTCAGTCCATATCAGATGAGCTCAGGCCCATAGAAGTCAAGATCAAAGGTCACAGGCATTCACGGTTGGTTTTTGGGCTTTGCCCCTTATGTGCAGCGATTTCTCTATTCTCTGAATCTTTTAATAATATTATGGATTGTAGATGGTGAAATCCCAAAATTACTTACAGTTGAGGAGTTGAGGAGAGCACCTTTTACAGTGTGGATCACATCTCTGTTGTTGCATGGGGCTGATTCTCCTGGTTATGGTTATGTGCAAATTTGAATACTATATCCTGGTTTCATAAACCTAGATAAGCCCTTATCCCAGTTTTTGAGAAACCTGAATGTGCTAGATCAGTGGTTCCCAAAGTGGGGTACGCATACCCCCAGGGGTACAAGAAGTAATGTAGGGGGTACACGAAAAAAAAAAAAAAGTTGGTGAATTCATGGGCTGAATCGGGAGGGCCGATATAGGGCTCGGGCCCTACCTATTTTTGACCATGAGAAGTTCATAAAAACATGAATTTTTGTTGTTTTTTTGTTGTTTTTTGTTTTTTTTTAAAAGTACATCAACTGAAAAAAAGAAAGAGAAAACAAACTCAAATTCTACCTGCTTTTTCCTACCCTTCCTTCCATTTCCGTCCAGGGTTCGCATCTCCTCCACATACACAAGTGCGCACATGGCTACTTAATATGGTAATTCATTCACGTGCTACTTTGCATTGACCATTATGGTGGTTTCTGGGCATGTAGAGGGCGGCAATGTTCTGCTTTCACATGTGCTTTATCAATGAAAATTGTGCACAGTTGTGTGTACACACACTTTGATAGATCCGAGGATTGAACCATCTTTGATAAATGAGCCCCCTGATTACATTTTGAAACTGGCGTATAACATATAAAAAATACACAGTTACTATGTGTATTTTTTTTTTTTTTATATGTTTCACAAAAAACGAACTGGTGTTGCTCACTGAAAATGCTGGTAAAATGTGGTGAGAAATAAAAGAAATATAATAGAAATCATCTTAGTCTAAGAGATTTTATTTGATGTGACATGCTGCGTGTGTGGGCAGCGGGGGGCTTACAGACAGTTTTTTTTTCGTGTGTGTGAGTGGGTAGGGGGTACATGGCTGGAGGTCAAATGTCTGAAGGGGTACGTGGCTGTGAAAAGTTTGGGAACCACTGTGCTAGATGAAGTAAAATAAGCTTTACACCTTATAAAAGTTGACAGTGGAAATGCAGAAACGGATATGAATAACCAGGTGTCTCTGTGTTCCTTGTAAAAGCCGTATCCCAAACACGCTATGATCAAAAACAGGACGAGCTGGAATACCTGCCTGTAAACACACTCTCTGACCTGGTGGTGAGGCCTGTAGTTGCAACACAATGGGAAGCATTTCACATCGTTGCACCATGTAATGAAGCTCTCTATCAGTCCTCTGTGCTCCTCTGGAAAAATAGCCTCTAATTGAAGACAGGAAATGGAAATGATTCTCTGAGATCATACATGTCAGTAAAGTGATCACTACCATTTCACTAAAAAAGACACTTAATACCTTTTATTAAATTCCTTCAAAGTCTTCACTGCATATATTATATGAGTCTGAACAGACGTGGATGTTAACTGCAACCTGGCTGGTTAGCGGAGGCATTCAACTGTCAGACTTTAATTCTAGTTTCTTCGAAAAACGTGCTATGTGCAATAATTGCTGAACGAGGAGTCGGGTCGTACACTTAGGTTTTGATTTCGCAAAAAAAAAAAACCCTGGTGTGTTCTCAGCTCTTTGTCTGTCTCTTGCAGGCGAACTGTGAGTGGGAGTGTTAGTGGAAGTGGTAGCAGTTATACTGGTTCTAGCTCCCGATCCAGATCCTCCTCCAACTCCCTGTCACGTTCACGCTCCGGATCCAGGAAATCCAGGTGCTTGCCCAAGTGAACACCCACCACAGAACTGATCCTTTCAAGGAACTGATGCTAATCACAAGACTATTTAAAACTGCCAAACTGGACATGGTGTCATTCCACCTGGTATCAGAAAGGGCTACTTAAACCTAGAGACCTCAGCTCTGATAGGACAGGCTATTGTGACCTTAAGTAAAGGCACTTATAATTGGTGTTTTTTAGGTTTTGGTACTATCCAGTGCTATAATTGTAGCTTATTTATCTGTTGCAGCCACTTATCTTTAAGCTTAAATATCCAAAATATATTGGTATTTTAAATGCGTGTGTAATGAGTCACTCGGAGATGATTACACAGCCTAATATGGATTCTTCTGTGTTTTTTTTCTTGCTTTCATGTGCCGTCACAATTGGGAATCCTTCTAGGAAATCCAGGTATGATAGTTATTATTCAGGGTGTGTGTAAGTGAGCGTGATGTGTTGTGTACACACACCTGTGATGACGCCACTCAGCTATCTTCTTTGCGTGTCTGAGAATCGGAAGCTCATGGTCGAACTGTTGTCTCTTGCTGCAGGTCACTGAGCGTGAGCAGTGTGTCATCAGTGTCATCAGCATCCTCTAGCAGCAGCTCGGTGCGTAGCGCAGATTCAGATGACATGTATGCTGACCTGGCCAGCCCGGTGTCCTCCGCCAGCTCCCGCTCGCCCACACCAAATCACCCCCGCAAGGAGCGAGGCCCTCCGCGGGACCGGCCTCCACATGGCAGAGACAAGAACAGGGGTTAGTGTGGGCAACATGCGGGGTCTCCACCCAGCAGGCACACAGGACACACAGGCTGGCTCATACACAACACTGTTACATGCAAGTGGAAAATTCTCAAAAGCAATATTCAAATAATGGCTGAGTCACCTTGAATACATGCCAGATGAAGACATTCTGAGGGGGGTGGACTTACCAGTGCCCCACCAGCTCTCATGGTAAATTCAGCATAATGTACATTCCCATAGCACTAATTCAATCAGCACAGCAAGTAATGTCATACTCAGCACTCTGCTGCTCTCAGTTCCTCTTTCTAACACAAACTGTTTCATTCACCAAGTAATTCCACCCACTTTTTGTAATAGTATTTTTTATGATAGCAGTTGAACTACTGTCAATTAAATTAAATTAAACACTCCCTGTCAATGTTTCAATGTAAAAGCCTACCAGAAAAGATTCTGCTTGTTGCACTACTGGAAAGAGTTCAATAGACAACCTGTGGAGGAAGTGGGATTTTTATTGACAGTGGCTTATTTCCATATTTGTCCTTCCACATATTTACATACCTATTTATACTTGGTATTAAATTAGAAAGATTTTAGAATATTTTATGGATTTTTCCCGAATGGGGAAATCCAGGTTTGATGATTAGCACTGTGAGGTTCATCAGTTCCCATGTTTTCCTGTCCTCATCACAGAGAGATCAAAGAAAGATGAACCCTTCAGGGAGGACCGTAGGAAGATTGACCCGTCTGCATCCGGTGCTCCACCTCGAGGAGGCAACCCCATGCCCAGATCAGGACCTGGTAGCAGGGGTGGCCACCCTGTGCATCCCCCACCCAGCACCATGGGCCCCCCAGGAAGCTATGGAGGTTCAGGTTCCCACAAGGACATTAAACTCACCCTCCTCAACAAGGTTACTGTTACTCCTCTCTCTCCATTCACACACAAAGTAAACAAAACATATTTTCTCATTCAGTACTGAGTCTCGCAGATGGTTTATGTCTTTTGTGCCAAGAAAGTAAGATAATCTAGATAGTTTTTAACAATCGGTAAGGTAATATTAGTTGAAATGAAAGTGTGAAGAAATTGAGTCTTTGACACCCGCTGCACATGACAGCATATCCCAACCCACAGCCATCGGTCTTGATGCTGCCTAGTGTGGGTTCATAGGCAACATGTTTTGATGTGCTGTATGCTGCTGGTGTGTGTTTAAATTAAGGGTGTTTGCACCTGCAGCAGTGTTAAACGAATCTTCTGGGCTCTCTGTCAAGTGACAAGGTACTAATGTTTACAGTCCAGTCTAAATTAAGTGTGATTTCTCAGACGAGTAGTTGAACATTTTAGGAAATACACTCATTTGCTTTCTTGCTGAGAGTGACCTCAAGTCTAGACCGTAAGCATACCAGATGCTCGTCATTCGCATGTCTCACACAACAGATACACTCTCATTTTAATGAGTGCAGCTGTGTGCACCAGCTCTGCTCACCATTTCACTGGAAGAAAGGCAGCCTGAAGCAGGTATTTACGCTTCAGGTTGCATGCGTAAATGAGTGTTTCATGGCCAGTAAAACCGAAAAAATATATTTATCTACATTATGCAATCAAGGTGGAGCAGACTGCTCCGGTTTGTAACCGCACAGACTCTCCCTTCATTTTGGTCCAGCAGCTGGGAAGCAAGACACAGCAATGTTTTGAGTGTTGAGGAGCTACAGTGTTTACTCATGGGCAAACTGTAACCTACACTGGAAATTTACTTACTGCTGACCTTTCCCTCTGCTCCACCTGTGTGTCCTGCATCACACTCTCGTCCTCAGCCACACACTCGCTACACACACGCACACTCTGCTCTATTCCTTAAAAGAACCACAGCACAGAAAGTTTGGCTGCTCCTTTGCCGCTCCTTGCTTTGAAATGTGCAAAGAAAATTGAACTGGTGTAGGCAGTCGCTTCGGTGTCGTGAGAATTTTGTCATCACATGAGCATGCAGCTGATGTGCCATTTGACGTCTAGACATGGGGTTAGTCTTCACACGACGTCACTGCTCACAGAACCAGGCTAGCTTTCTGCCTGTTTCCAGTGTTCATGTTATGCTAAGCTAATCAGCTCACATCTCGAGCTTCATATCGAGCATAAAATCACTGGAGGGATATCATCTCTTTCACTCTGTGATAAAGCCAGTTTGCAAAATTTCCAAAATGACAGGTTATTCAGGATTTTCTCTCCGTTCAAACAATGGAGGCACTTGCACAAAGCAATGTGCAGACATATTTCCTCTGAAAAACGCTGCGTACATCGACTGGCAAATGACTTGTGGGTGATTTTTTTTTTTTTTTTTGCATGTAGAAAAAATGGTTTCTTTCTCTTCAGCAGGGAGATAAAGGCAACAGGAAAAGGTACCTGCCGTCAGACAAAGACAGGCCGGGTTCCCCTCTCAGCAAGAGAATGGCCATGTCTCCAGATAGAGGTGAGGAATGTGCTGACTGACAGCATACACACATCTTTTCCTGTTAGCACTCCTGACTTCATTCTGATGGGATGGTTTTGTACACACTCAGTAGTATATTCTGGACTAAAAGATCTCATAAGATTTGACATTTTAGGAGCATTTATTCATGATGTTGATATCTTTAATAACAAGTGTATTTAACCCTGGTAAGTTGAGACGCAGTGTAAAACATAGGCTCTATTTAAAAACAACAAATATCTTCTTTGTTTGAATTTGATGCAGCAGCACGTTTCAAACAAGTTGGGACAGGGTCATGAAAACAATAATTAGTTGAAGCAAATATTTCAAAAATCATGAGCAAAGGCGATATTCATGATGATCAATCTGATTTGATTTATGCGGCAGTTCATCAAACTAGCATTGCCTTTCATCCTGTAATTATCTTGTCACAATGTAAGAGCTGTCATGATTTATTTTATGATGTTATTATTTATGATCATCTTAAACCCACTACTGTCATTCTTCAGTCCTCATTGGAAACTGTGGTGAAACTTCTGCATCATCTGTAAATAACTAAAAGATCATTTACAGTTAATCCTTATGTCTGCCAGGTAATTGATTGTGGGTGGCAAATGATTTCAGAATTAACTTTTAAAGCTAACACGGTTTTCATTTTATGACATTGATGTTGTTGATGCGTTTACCGTCCATCATCTGCTACTGTTTTTCTTCCCACCTGAACAGTCAATATTTATGTTTCCTGCTCAGGCAGCAGAGTTGACACAATGCCGGCTCTGTTATTTTGTCTTTGCATTCTCTGTGGTCTGATTATTAAAGAAACACAATGTGTACAGTCAGTCTAATGAGCTGTTTGGAAGGCATAAATCACTTTTTTTTTCTGCCTCCCTGCAGGCGACAGCCCTGAGCAAATTTATTATGTTTGTCCATCTGTATGTATTTACTGAAACCGGTGTTTTTCAGGTCGTGATAAGAGGATACCAGGCCGACCCCCACTCTCCCCTCGAATGGATCGGCCCAGAGGCCAAGGCCCCCGACCATTGCCCCCCCAGGGAGACAGGTTGGTGCAGTCTTGACCATGTGATTGTTGTATGACTGTGATGTTTAAAAGTAGTTCAATAAAAAGGGCATTCAGCTGGAAGTGTGGAAATTCTCCAGTCAACTTTTCTCTCTGACACCTGACACATCATCCTCATCGCCAGCAGAAGTGTCTCAGGCATTACACACATCAGGGTTTTCGGAGCATGAAGTTTGCCTGACCACATGTGTTTAGCTAAAATGAGGAACATGCCACAGAAGTGGAAGCTCACAAATATTACACCATCTCTGCACGTGTCATAATATTCTCCAATATTCCCCAGTATGAAAAGGTGCTGTGTAATAGTGAGTAGGTCAAAATAAATTCAGTTTAGATCCAAAGTATGGAGGATAGACAAAATAATCTGAACACTGTCAATGTCTAATTTTGTGTCACATTAGGCTCCATGATGGTTGGCAGCATGTCAACCATATCCCTGTCATGGCCGTACTCATACTTTTTCATTAGTAAAGGCTCAAAGAGGCCGTTTTGATTTTTTTTTTTTTAATTGTAATTATAGAACTTGTTGGATTTTGACTGCATCAGCACTAAAATGGATTTACAGCATCATAGATAGCAGCAAGACCCAGTGGACAAGATTTCACCAGTTTCAGTGTCCATACTCTGAGGCAACATGTGAAGTTCCACATTGATTGGTTTCAAGTGGCTGTCACATATTGGCTCATATCTCCTGAAGATACACACCTCTCCTGAGTTTCATTCAACTATGATGAAGGGGGGGTCAAATGGAGGAACTTGGATTGGCTGCAGGCTTTGTGATGATGAAACAAGTATGTGGTTGGTCTCACCCCTTGTGTAAACAAATGAAAGTAGCCGAGGTGAATGTGCTCACCTTTGTGAAACCTGAAACCTGCTCATTTATGCTTGGGGCTTTAATTTTGGCTCATTGAGCTGCTTCCTTCTGTTGAATGAAACAGGGTTTGAACCCAGAATCACAGCTTGTGGCTCTGTTTGCTGAAACAGATGGAGAGATGTGCACCAGGAATTCTTAAATACATCCTTGAGTTTGTGTGTGAAGTGTAGTAACTACTAGCTAATTTCAAACTAGTGTTTTACTAAGTGGATTTGTGCCTTTAAAACTTGGGTTAAGTCAGTCTGTTGAAAGGAACCATTAGCTGACCAGTCAAAAGCAACCAGCCATGTAAACAGGAAGTCACTGTAGTTTCACAAGCTGTAACATCCAAGAATAACTGCCAGTTCTTTGTCAGTGTATGCATGACTTTGTTTTAATCATATAGGCATACAATGATAAAGATATGTTTCAGAGTTTAGAATAACTCGTAACAAGTCATTAGTCTTGTATTCAGATCTTTTGTAACTTGAGGTATATCAAGCTGTTGTGAAATTCAGAATCTTCCCACATTGATCAAGTGTCAGGTCAGATGTGTCATCCACATTCCATATGGCTTTTTCTACTCTTCATCAAAACCATGTCATAAACGGGTAAGCTTAGTTTAGTAAGTTAAGCTATCTTCTTCCGTTAGCTTTGCGACAGTTCCGTGCCATATCTGTAACTTTCGTAACAGCTAATCTGTACGTGAGAACAGGAGGGACCAGTTTTAATTTGGTGATCCATAAATCTCTACGCAACAGACAGGACGTTACAGCCAGGATTCATTGAACTGATGAACGCTGGACACAACCTGTTAGTCAAACAGGAGGAAATACTGCTTTATATTGTTAGACTGTTTTCAGCTCTTCATTAATATAAGTGACTGTTGGAGGCAGCAGGACGGAGTGTATCACACACACATACAGCACTTGTTAGTTGGATCAGTTCAGTGATGGACTTGCTTTGTTCATGAGATTTTTTGGACAAAATCTAGGGTATCACCAGACTTCTCCTTTCAAGTTACGTTAATACTGAACACAGTCAACACAATGTTTGTTGTGGGAGAACAATGAGATAATGACCCTCTCACACTGTCTGATGATTACAAGTCTTTATTTGTATTGTTACCACATACGTAATTGAGTATCTTCTCTTTTGTTCTGGTCACGCCATGCCTTCTGCTTGTATGAGCTGACACAAGTAGAAAATGTGACCCGAACTTTTGTTCCTCTTCCTCAGAAAACGTCCTCTGTCGCCACCCCCCAAATCATCCGGGAAAGGCCCAGCAGCGCCACTGGGCAAGCTGGCCGTGCCGGGCTCCGCCTCGGCCACCGGCTCGGGCTCTGGCTCGGGCTCCAACAAACCCAGCAACACGCTGTCCCGCCGCGAGGAGCTGCTGAAACAGCTGAAGGCCGTCGAGGACGCCATCGCCCGGAAACGAGCGAAGATCCCCGCCAAATAAAAGGAGGCCCGCTCTTCGCCTGTTCGCCAGTCTGCCTGCCCGTGCGGCCTTGTGAGCCGGAGGAACAGCGTTTTTCCCCTGCCTTCAGTGGACATATGAAAATGTTGTATGGTTCATGTATAAAGGCTTTTGTGTAAGTGAACAGGAAGTGGTCGCCATGAACACCATCTTCTTCTCGGTTGCCCTCAGAAGAGGTTCGACTCTGCTCCATTCTAGAGTGTTGTTCACTCCCATCTGCCCGACTTTAGCTCCCCTTAAAAGCCTTTGAATGTCGCAGCTGCAGTTTACCTCATCAACGATACGCAGGAGGAAGCATTTGGGCATTTGGTGAGGGAGGGACGTCTCAGGAATGGAGTGTGCTTTGTGTAGACTTTACAGAAACAGAAGGGTAGTAAGGTGCACTTGATCACTTGCTTCTCACTCTGTTCCTTCAGTGAAAAGGAAGCATCTTCCTCATGTGGTGTGACGAATAACAGATTTCTACACATTGAATCTACTATTTCTGTGTGTCTTTCTCTGCCCCCTTTTATCGTCTTGTTCTCGCATCTTTTCTTTTGTTTCCTCTGTGTGGAGTGATGTGACTGTTGGTTCAGCACTAAAGGGTGCTGACAGCCTACAGGCCTTCACAGAGCTTCTTTGTATAAATCTACAAATTCTTGAGCATCCATAATTGGCCACAGCGGGCCAATCTTTAACCAATGACTCGTCTGCGTTCTGTGTTTTAGGGCAATGTCCACTGTCACACCTTGTTCAATAATAGCAAGTCATCAGATTCTTTCAAGCGTATGATTATAGACAACAGTGATGTGAAGTATTGCTTTCTTTTTCTTTTTTTTTTTTAAATCTGCAACATTTTGTTTTCTTAGCTCTTCTCAAGTGATGAACTGATGTTTTATTTGTGTCACATTTTTAGTTGGAGGAGTATGAGAGGTGGAACGGGGACATTTAGAGACAAGATATGTCTTGCTTTTGTGACAAAAGCCTTCTAAATAAACTATTTTGATAAAGAGAAGGTCGGCTGCCTGGTTTTTTCTGCTGTGGCACAAGAGTGAGAGAGTGCAGTCGCACATGTTTATGAAAGCATTTAGCCTAAAGAATGTCTGATATATACTAAGATACACAGAATAAGCAGTATCACTCGGGGCTTGAACCTCAAGCAAGGTTTAGCAGGACGTGTACCAGCCCTTTCAGTGTTACATCATCGTGGCACAGTGTTATGAAACGTCTGTTGCATTTTATTACTTTGTGGTTTTTTTCCAATAAAAACCACTGTCATTCCTCTTGAATTCATCAAAGAATGTGGTGCGCTCACTTGCCGCAGCAAGTTCAAAGTTGATCTTTTGCCATGCTAGCAGCATTTACTTTGGAAATTTTCTTTGTGCTTTGGCAAAGAAAAAAGAACAAAACAATTAGAGACAGCTCTGTAGCAATGTAGATAATCATACCTTGTAGGATGAAGTTAATAAAACTTATCTAGTCCTACCCCTTTATTGTTGTGTTTATATAAT
Organism: Chaetodon trifasciatus; assembly: GCA_037975065.1. NCBI lineage: Eukaryota > Metazoa > Chordata > Actinopteri > Chaetodontiformes > Chaetodontidae > Chaetodon > Chaetodon trifasciatus. The sequence continues at coordinate 1,713,413 of JBBMOE010000002.1, read as the reverse complement.
TGAATCAGTCAGAGCATGTGTAGGAGAACAGCACAGAAGAAAAGAAAATGTATCAGAAAAAAAGGCACATTGCCCATTGTTATAAATTCATGTTTCCGTTTCTCTCTTGTATCCATTCAGAATGTGGTTTATAAAGATTTGTTTGAACTTATTTAGTGATCTGCAGGTTTTCATTTCTTTGCTGCAGCTGTTCCAGAGATTAACTCCTTTCACTGATATACAGTGCATTTTTGTGTTGGTACATACAGGTTCTTTTTTAAAAATGCATATTCCCCTGAGATTATGTTTTCTCTTATTTGAAACAACTTTTGGATGCCCTGTGGTAACTGATTCTGGTTTGCTTTGTACATGATCTCAATTGTTTTGAGGTTGACCAAATCCTTGGATTTTAGTGCCTTCAGTTTGATGAAGAGTGGGTTTGATGGTTCTCTGTAGGTGCTTTTATTTACAGTTTTTATTGCTCTTTTTTGGAGTTTGTATATTGTTTCTGTATTTGTTTTATATATGTTCCCCCACACTTCCACACAGTAGGTGATGTATGGGAGAATGAGTGAACAGTACAAGGTGTATAGTGATGACTGGTTTAGAAGATGTTTGACTTTATGTAGTATTGCAATTGACTTTGCTATTTTTGCTGTAATGTACTGTATGTGTGGCATCCAGGATAATTTGCTGTCAGTTACGACTCCAAGAAATTTTATTTCATTCACTCTCTCTATTTCTATGTTATTTATGAGTTTCTTTAGTTCTTTCTTTAGTTTTGCTTAGATTTAGTTGAGTTTATTTGAGTCAAACCAACTCTTCAGTTTCTTTAGTTCATCTGCCACTGTGTCCAAAAGTTGTTCCAAATTATCTCCACAGCAAAGCAAGTTAGTGTCGTCTGCAAATAAAATGATTTGTAGTGTTTTTGAAACCTCACATATATTGTTAATGTAGAGAATGAACAACAATGGCCCCAGCACCAAGCCCTGAGGTACCCCACACTTAGCTTCCTTTAGTTGTGATTTACTGATATTGATTTCTATTGCTTAAGTAGCTGGATATCCAGGAGAGTGCTAGACTTCTGATTCCATATTTCTGTAGCTTTGTTAGTAATAGGTTGTGGTCAACTGTGTCAAAAGCTTTTTTTAGATCTAAAAATACTCATGCATATTGTTTGTTTTCTATTGCAGATGTTATGTTTTCTACAAATTCCATGAGAGCAAGTGATGTTGTTCTTTTGCTTCTGAAACCATATTGCTGTTCACACAGTACATTATGCTTTGAGATAAAATCATCTAGCCTTGTATAGAATAATTGTTCCAGTATTTTAGAGAATTGTGGCAGTAGGGAAACAGGTCTGTAGTTTGAGAGTATGTGTCTATTTCCAGATTTGAATATGGATATGACTTTAGCAGTTTTAATTTTTCTTGGAAAAACACCAGTTTTTAGTGACTGATTACAAATATATGTACGAGGTTTCATCACACACTCAATGATATCTTTAACCAACGACATATCAAAATCATTGCAGTCTGTTGACTTCTTGCTCTTGAGCTTGTTTACAATGTCGATAATTTCTTTTTCGTTGGTTCCCTTTAGAAACATAGATCCACTTACATTCAAAGTTTTATTTTCTACTTCATTTGTATTTCCGGTGTTTGCAATCTCTCCAGCTAGACCAGGACCGACACCAACAAAGAACTCATAAACTCATTTACAATTTCGGTTGTGTCATTACAAGTTTGGTTTGGTCCAGTCTGTAAATGACATTCATGGTCCCCAGAGAATGAATACCAATGGCTTCAGTGATCCAACTGAGAGCGTCAACCATGAGGTTGATGGTTTAAGTTTCTATTTATTTGTTTATTTTTTTTCTTACTACTGGATTGATTGCCATTAATATTGTTTAGTGTTCTTTAGAGGATGAACTATTGACCCTCTGACTTTTCAACCAGGGCCAACATCAGATCAAAATACTGTGCTATTCCCATAAGCCTCAGCTGTAGTCTGTGTTTCGTGCTTAATAGCCAATGTTAGCATGCTAACATGCTAAACTAAGATTGTGGACACACTGAATATTTTTAGCTGTCTAACATCAGCATGATAGCACAGCTCTGTATTCTTGTCTAGAGTCACTTACGCATACCTTACAACAGTAGACTCATGTTTCTTGAGAAAGCTGTTTTGGTCAATTTTGATCCAAGAATTAAACTTTAGGAGTGCCAGCACATTGAAACCTAACGAATTTTACCTGCTTTAAGGTGTCTCTTATAACTACTTAGCATGTAATCTTGATGAATAATGTTAATGAGTTCATCATTCAGACACTGAACTGATGGCTGCCATAGTTAAGTTGTTGTTATGCATGAGAGGTATTTTCTGGATGCCTGAGGTGTTTTGCATTTAAGAATGGCGTTCAGGGTTGTCTCTAAACCATGACCGTAATCTGAAACAAATTATTATTTTTCCATAACTTGGACATGAGGACCACATTTACACTGAAAAATTAACCATTCCGAGGTCAGAGTCAGTGTCTGGAGACATTAACCTCTCCTTTCATTTCAATCAAGAGACGATACAATGGCGGAAGAAACTCACCCTTCTGGGAGTTGGTTCTTTGTCTCAGCTTCAGGTCTTGTTTCTGTCCCTCTGTGTGACTCACTTCCTCGAGTCTTACCCCACGTCTGTATGTAGTTTGCTCTATTCGGTCATTTAGCTTGACCACAATATTATGTAGTTTGTTATGTTGTGTTCTTTTCCTGAAATGTACTTTAAACCCTCCAGGTTGGTGTCATTATTAAAGAGTGTTTTGTTCAAGTGTTAGGTTAGATATTCTGACCATTTTACAGACCGTACACATTCCTGATGTTAGGATATATCAGTGAAACTAACATGACATAACGCTAACTTATTTAGGCCTGTTCCAGTTCTTCAGTGACACACTCAACTGCTTTCTTACTTTTAACTTGTCTTCATGTGCATCAGGAGGTCTGCCTGTGGCGTTTCATTGGTGCCAGTCAGTTCCAACATGTGATGTTAAAAGAGCTGCTTTCACTCACGAGTGGCAGTTCTGGTCTAGACCACAGAGACACTGAATGTGGTTTAAAAGCTGATACTGCTGTATGTATGATTTGCACTCAAACTTCAGCAATTTCAGTCTGTGAAGACAGTGCCTTCAACTCCAGTTCCTCTATTCGTCACAATACATGCTTTCTCCAAGATCACTTGAAATCTGTTCAAAAAATCCCAACTTCTCTCTGTGGAAACACACCATGATTTTTCACATCACATCACTTAATCTAAAGTTTTTCAGATGTACTGTACGGTTTCATTCAAAAGACTCTGCTGACAGTTCCTGTTGTTATACATACAGGCTCTTTCTTGTGTAAATATATGGATAGAAAGTCATTTTAAGAGATAAGAAAATGGATTCAAAACTGTTGTTATGTGGAATGAAAATATTTAATGACACGGCTCCTCTAGACTACAGATTTTTGGTCTGAACCGATCATATTCAAGTCATTTTGGGGTGTATTGTTTTACAGCCACTGTTAATTTGATCTAACTTTTCCATGATTGGTTTTTAAGAAGACAGACACATTTTGATAATCAAATGTGTGGACCCATTTATTAGTCTAAAGCCAAAAATGAGATTTTTCTGATTTTAGAAATGTGAAAATTTATTTTTTTTATGTAAAAATCTCTGAAAAAGACATACTTACCATGTTTCCATGACAGGACATGAAATCAACGTAGTCTCTGATAATGTGACCAGCTCATTTGCTGAGAGCAAAACCAAACCGTTAACCATAATTAGCATGAAGATAAAAAAAAAAAAAAGACTAGTGAAGACTTCTCTTTAAAAAGTAGGCCGAAAGCCTGAACGCTTTCGTCTAAAGCTTTAGGGTTTATTCAAATGAACTTGGGCTTTTAATCACATTTGTCCTGAATAATTACAACAGCATTGAGTTGCGTCCTCATTACGAGACATTTCTCCACACAGACTCTCTTTAACACACTGACTGGAGAGAAACTTGTACTGACATGATCCTTAAATGTATTATTTATGTCTGATGAATTAGACGGTGTGCACATGAATATTCATGAAGGTATAGTCACATTTTGGAGGTTGTCTTGCAGCAAATCTTCATTCAGTTTCTTTTCTAAACAGCAGAAAATGAGCACAGATTCTGTTGTCTCACAGCTGTCATGAAATGTGGAGCAAACTGAGACAGTTTTATCATTGCTCGTTTACTTCTCTGACTAGTAAAGTCTTACTGGCTCAATTGCCATTAGCTGCCAGCTCCAGAAGTCCCTGCTCTGCGTACACACACAAAGATGTTGGTGTTCGTGTCTGCAGAGGCTTCACACTGTTAAATACACTCCAAGGGGACTGACCAGTGGAAAGTTAACTGTGAATGCCCCTAACACACTCATGCTGACAAGAGGACATCCCCGTCTCTTCATAGATGGACCTTCACATTGACAAAATGTCCCACTGCCATCATACAGGCACACATGTACACACAGTGAGACAGCCACACCACCAGCCAACAAACAAACAGTGTCAGTACTTGTTTGTTATGTCACAGTGGATCTTGTTACAGCGCAGACCTGTTACTGACGTAAAGACAAAGGACTCAATGATTTCTTTATTAGAATGTGTGTGTGCGTTCAAGCCGCACTGATTGATTTTTCATATCACCAACTGAAAAACAAAGTAATGTGAAAGAGGTCAGTCACGGTGATGAGCCCAGAGGCTTCAGCACTGGAACATATTTTGCTGATAGAGCCATAATGAGCATGAAGGATGGGAGAGAGGCCCCCTGGCGCCCCCATGTTAAAAAAAAAGAAAAAGCAGTGAGTAAGTGGCGTCTTCAATGCCCCTATGTGGATATGAAATAATGAAGTATCCTCTAGGGAGTCCTTTCAGTGGAGAAAACTTGATTCAGTGCAACATGGGCTGAGCTACATGTTAGAAAAGGGTTTAGAACTGTTTCTCATTGCATGCAGCTGGTGCCTGTCTGATTTATGTTGTGCCTCTACCCCTCAAAAGACCTGAGTTTGCCTCTTTGTGTTTTGGGTTGTTAAATTACTCTCAGATTAACATGAACTGGTGAACATAAAGGAGCATTTAGCAGCTAAAAAGACATATTTTTACCTTATTTTCATCTTCTGTTTTACTTTACGCTCCTATAAACCCTATTTATATTAGTACATTTATGTTATTTATCTTTTAATTTTGCTTGTGAAAAGGAGAAACTCAGAATCTTCATTCAATCTGCTCAGCATTTGCTCCAGTCTCAGCAGCAGAAACTCAGGAGAAAAACACTCGCAGCCCAGACTGACAAATCACAGTTCTTGTGGTCTCCGTGTGGTATCGCCATAGCTGCCTCAACATGCAGCTATTTTTGGAGAGGTGTAGCCTATGCCCTAGTCATGGAGCCTATGCAGGTAGCTGCCGTAACTGCACTGTAAATGAAGCTGAAGTTTAATTTTCGTCAGAGATAATTTCCCATGAACGAGCTGTGCGTACACATAAACTTTCAACATGCGTCATTTGTCCGGTGGTGACATATATGGTTGGTTATGGTTGTATAGTCCTGCTGTGAAAAGCATACACTGATGGAGGGTGCACAAAAAACAAGGCAGATCAGAGAATGGGAGAGACTGTCCTCCCAGACAAAACGGCAGCCTGGTGCTGCCCTCCGGCAGCTGTTGGTCGTATGACCCTTGTCCATCAAAAGAAAGGAGGAAGTTGTGTAATGATGTTACAGAGCCACAAAGTCCACAGGAGGAAGTTGAGGTGGTTAGAGGTGTCACCAAAATGTCTAACTTCTACACGGGAGACTGCAGTTGGTTTCCTGTTTCCTACCAGCAGTCAGTATTGTTGTTTTTTCTTTTTACCAGGAACCATAATTGTTGCCAACCTGAACCAATCAGTTAATATTTAAATCCTGATGAGGAAGGTCACCTGACATTAATGAATTAGTTACCAAAAATCATGTCGTCTTAGTGCCTGTATTGAACCAAAACCAGTATGAGATCAGCTGACAGGTTGAAGTTTGTAAGAGTAACAATAGGTTTAGAGAGGCACTGACAAATGATGTTATCCTGCGTCAGATCAAAAAACACCTACATGTGTCATTCTGGATGCCACTTACAAGCAAAGTATTCTGTGGTCAAAGTTAATAAGTGATGAGGCCATAAATCCCTTAAAACGGGAAATATCACAGATATGCACAGATATATTTCAATTTTCTCTGAACTTAAAGCCCACAAACAAAAACCATGGGAGTTCCCTCTGCGCACTAGACCCATTTAGCGTTTTACACCTGGTCAAACCCAACATGTAAAAGGAGTGATTTATATTTTTCCTGATGACTAATGATTTACAGCGTTCAGTCCCAATGCGGGCAGTAGAATTGATTGATTCTGTTGAATCAAAAAATGAAAGTAAGGTTGGAGTGGCAGACTTTTATGCAGGACTGGAGTTGGTGTACTGTCACAGACCTGCAATTAGTGTCTATCTTTTAGCTTAGTTTTAGTTGCCTAACCGTACTTTATTCAGTCTGTAAAGACGTTGCGGTGAACGTGTTCACACAATGTTTACCGTGCACACCCAGCAGACATGAGCGTTCGCAATTATTTGGTGTGGACACTGTGCCCACCTGACAACACTCTCCTTGAAGGTCTGTTTTGGTCTCCACCAGCTGCTGAGAGAAAGAAGTGTCTTCAGCTGCTAAATGCCCCCCATGTTCACTGACTAGTCGTTAACTTTATCACTGTATGCACTCAGTGCACGGTGGTTTTATCTGGACTTTTCTTGCTGGTGACAGCTGACTGCTGTGGAAAAACAGGATTGATGAGAGCCGTGAGAATGAACCAAAACAAAGAAAACTGGGCAATAAAACCAAAACAATGGGCTGAAACATGACAAAAAGCTCCAGAGAAATGACTGTAGCTCCAGAGTTGGATGATAATTCTCTGTGTTTGTCACAACTCACAACATCTTTCATATTAAAAAAAGTCAGTTTTTCCATTATAAACATAAAAATGTCAGCTGGTGCAGCTTTAATTCTTATTTCAGTTGCAAATAAATTGTTTTTGATGTCCACACACACACACATGCAGGAAGCTTCTCCCTGTTTGAGGGGATTGATAGAGGTTGATTTGAGTTTTTTTACACATTAGGCATAATACCTCACTGAAAAAATGCACTTCGCCCTGAATGGCTGTGAGAAAAACACGGACTTGGGTGTCATTCAAATAATAAATGAATGTGTTTGTTTTTCTGTTACATCAGGTGGATCTGAAACCAGATAGTGAGAGAGAGATCTGCGATCCTTTGAGATTGGAGTTGCCACACAGATGACTGTTCAAACAGCGTAGCTATAATCACAGATCATAACATGACAGAAGAATTCATACAAAGACGACAACAATGACATCCTTCAGCCACAGGACCAATGAGCTGTAACCACAAAGAGTGCTATTAATAGCTGCCATCCAATCTCTCTCAAAGGAGACTTGGCATTGTTCCTGGACCTGCTACACAAACGTCTGCTGGAAATTCTCCTGGCAGAAAAACCAAGGGAGATTAAAAAAGAAAAAAAAAATTATATATATATACACACACACACACACACACACACACACACACACACACACACACACACACTCAGATCCCAAAGTAGCAGGATTATATATATATATATATACGTGTATATACGTGTATATATATATACGTATATATGTGTGTGTGTGTGTGTGTGTGTGTGTGTGTGTGTATACATATATATATATATATATATATATAAAATCCTGCTACTTTGGGATCTGAGTCTGGTTTGTTATAATGCTGTATTCAGACATGTTATATTACCTCATCAGCACTATTACCTCATCAGCACCTCTGACTCAACGAGGGCTGTGGGCACAGACCTGGAATTTCTCATTTATCTCAATTTCATACAACCCTCTGTGTTTTTATAGATGTCTTGTCATTTGTTTATATAAGACAGACCTGAATAAACAAAGAGCGTTAAAGAGCCTTCGTGTTCTTTTTTACATTTGATCGTCACAGAATCAGAGCTGCAGTCTTTTTGGTTTTTGTATTTCGTTCCTCTTTTTAGGCTCATTCTGTGTTTATGTCTTTTAAGTCAACAGCTCATGTTCTAAATAAATACATAAATGAATAACTTTTCAACTTTCTGAGGGAAACAAACTGTGAAACTGTTTCTGAAAGAAACAGCTAAACAAGTAAATTAAGTTTTCATTGTTTAATTTCTGAGTGAAATAAATAAGTACATCTCAAAATGTTCCAAAGCAAACAAATAAAAAAAATATTTTTTCTAAAACAAAATGAATAAGGGTTATTTTACTTCTGAGAGACCTGAATAAATAAATACACAAATCAGTATGTGTTCTTTAACAAATAAATGTAAATAAGGAAAGAAGGAAGTTCCTTTTGTTCTGAAATACACACATAAACAAATGAATAAATAAAGTTTAGGTGACCTTTTATATCAGTGTCCTGAAATAAACAGGTAAATAGACCAGGGTTACCTAAATCACCTAATTCTGCCTAATGTTGACCCTATGCACACACCCACACACATACACACACACATGCACACACACACACACGCACACACCCTATAGATAATAGCTACTGTTGATAACTGGTGATAATTTACTAGTAAAGTCTTACTCTGTAATGATTGTAAAACTAAATAGGCAAACAACACACAGGTACTTACACTTCAACACACACACACACACACACACGCACGCACACACACACACACACACACACACACAGAGCCAGTGACAGGCTGTGAGAACAACCTGCTGGCAGCTGGTTATTGAGTCATGTTAGCTGAGGTCAAGAGGTCACTCTCAGGCTGTGAGGGGCTCTTTAGCAACAGTCTCCAGTTTCAACACATATTTGTGTCTGATCTTTTCTCAAGCGCGCTCAGGCATGTGTGTGTTTGCGCTCAAGCATGTGTGTGTGTGTGTGTGTGTGTGTGTGTGTGTGTGTGTGTGTGTGTGTGTGTGTGTGTGTGTACGTGTGTGCGGTACAGCTTTGTTTGTGAGAAGCTATTTGAGCGTTAGTGCTTCAAAGAGCTTCAAAGGGCTGTGCGAGGGTTCAGAGCTGGTTTGGAGGGTCAGGTATTTGGCTGTGATGGTTCAGGTGAGGGGAGGGGGCTGGGCTTGGCATTACCTCAATGAGCGCCCTCGCAGGGGATAGAAGTCCACGCGTGGTTCGCATTCCTATGACAGCACGCGAGTAGACTTCACACTTACACTGCAGGCAACTTTCACTTAAAAGAGGAAGTCGAGGAGGTAAATAGTATTTCCATTTCCTCATGCCGCTGGTTTTTCCCAGGCGCACCGATAAATAGTAGACGCGTGAGCATGGTGGCAAGTTCCAGCAAAGCGGATCCGCTCTTTAACGGTCAGTGAGAGGACAGACACAGAGGATGGACGTGAAGCAGGTGAGTGACAGAGACAGGACGGGGTCTGCTGCTGGGAGCGGCTGCTCTCTGCGTCCTCCATCACTTCAGCTCTGTCTGTCTGTCCCCACACAGATTCTCATCTTCGGACTTCTCCTCGTGCATGTGAGAACGTGCAGGGGGAACCGGTGCTATGACGACCACGAGCTGAGTGAGGCGGCAGACAAGAAGCTGAGGAGCCGTTACATGCAGCCTCCGGACCCCTCACCTGCAGCGGCACCTGACTCACCTGCCTCCTGCCCGGTGGCGCTGTACCAGCAACAGCCGCCGCCGCAGCACATCAGCGGCAGGTCGCTGTCCCCCTGGAGATACGTGTAAGTGACATTTCAGATATTAATACGGCACCGGCAGTCGGCTCATTTAAAGCTTTTAAGATACACCTGCATGGGATTAGGGACTTTTTAATCAAACCATAATTAGCCCCTTAATGGTATCGAAGACCTAACGGGATTAAGGGCATGTCATAGTTCCACATCCAAATGGTTAAACTTGGTGATACGCGCTTTACGCTTACATACAAAATGTCATTTAAATTTTGTTTGAATCCCAAAGTTTTCAAACATAGCAAAAATATGTCAGGGGAAGGAAATTCTCTTTAAAATGATACTGAAAATTATACCTTTATGGTTATTAGTGGTGGTGATTTTTACACCTGGCTACGGACTTTGAGCGCCGATGACGCGCCCAGGTGCGGCACACCCCGGCTCCACAGAGGGAAAGTTCCCTCACAGCTCTGCTTGCACACAACTGCTGGTAATGACGCGATTGCGTAGTCTTAGGAAATGTGTTATCGCTAATGTGCTGCCTATTTTCCACTTTTTAATAGCTTATTTCCAGAAGATTTTTCATGCACCAACTTCACCAAAACAAATTCCTGCTATGTGTAAAATCGTAGGCCTACTTGGCAATAAACCTTTTTCTGATTCTGATGCTGAAGGCGTCCTGAGTGTTTGCATATGATGGAATGAAGCCGCCATAAAAACCAGGCATTACGCTTCGTAAAGCTCAGTGAAACTATAACTCTTAGTGGGAAATTTACATTACAACTGTCCTCAAATGCGTCGTGCTGTATTTGCGTACTTGCATCAGCCTTAAACCTTCATGGTTATTAGTGGTGGTGATTTTTACACCTAGCTCCGGGCTTCGTGCGCCGATGACGCGCTCAGGTGCGGCACACCCCGCCTCCTCAGAGGGGAAAGTCCCCTCACAGCTCTGCTTGCACACAACTGCTGGGAATGACGCAATTGCTTGTCTCGGGAAATGTATTATCGCTAGTGTGCTGCACTTTATTAGCTGACTTTTCCCCCCTGTGAGTTGGCGCTGAGATGTTATGTGGATTTAATGTGCAGGTTTTATGTATGTTTGAACATGCATCTCAGTCACATCTCCTCACTGTCCCTGGATCAGCTTACCTAGTCCTCTTGTTCCTTTCCAGGCTTGTAACATTGAAGGATCACTACCCTTCCACCTATGCTGAGGCTCAGTGCCTGTGTTCAGGATGCATCCTCATCCAGGATAACTCAGACCCGGAGAAGAGACCGCTCTCAGTGGAGAGCTTTGACTACAACTCAGTGCCCATAAAGCAGAGCAGGGTGTTTCTCAAGAGGGAGCTCTGCAGTGACGGCAGGAGGTACCATCTGAAGCCGGTGACTCTGGAAGTAGCGGTGGGCTGTACCTGCGCCAGAGTCAAGACCTCCTCCTAGAGGGGAACTATCCAGACCTGCTGTCACAGTGGCATACTACATTTTGTATTGCATTTGTTTTAAAATGCACCAAGTTCTCTGCAAAATCCATCTCAGGGGTGTCAAGTGCTACAGTGAGACTGTTGGCTCAGAGGTCACATTGGTCCACGCATGACAGCGCGAACCTGAACGCACAGCCGACACCCCTGAGATCATTAATGAGGCTTCAAAAGTCAAAGTCACAGCAGCTTATTTTTACAGGCCTATGTATTGTCACAATGATGACATCATAATTGATACATCGACAATGTGTTTTGTAGGTCTTTCTGGGCCCTGTTTACTCTTCATTATGACTTGTTTATAGCTCTGCATAGTGCAGCGAAAGTAAAGTGGGTATTTCACTCTGTATTCTTCTCATATTGATGGCCTTGTCATCGAAGACATTTGCTATTGTATAGTTGTGTAATATTATAATTTAACTGCTATTAATATTTGAGTAATTATCTATTTATTTGGTTTGTTTTGCATTTGGCATCTTTAGAATGCTTATGAGTGGATGAAGAAGACTTATTTATTTATGTGGAATATCTTGTAGGTTTGTCCCAGTGGGACTTTACAGGTCTAATGAGGACTTTAAAGTTCAGCTTCTTTGAAGCAAAATAAAGAAAAATGTCAGATTTTAAAGAAAATAAAGTATCTCTGTTTCTACATTCAAAGCACAGGAGTCAGGTATTTCTTTCCGTATGTTTACTCAGGATTTGTAGGTTCCAGGTTCAGTATAGTTGTTCAGTCCAGCAACCTTGTCGGCCGGTGTAGTAGGCGTGAGTAAAAAGGAAATGAAAAAAGTTTTATTTGACGTTATCAGAAGGAGGACTTAAAATTACACACCAGTAAAACAATGATAACATAATATAAAGTCCTAGACTTATTGTATTATGTGTATTATGTAAAGTCTAGTTACCAAAGATGCAGGAGTTGGTAACTCCTTGGTATAGAGTTGGTAAATGATATCATCCTATACTGTCAATAAAATCATTTCAGGTCAAAAATTCATAAAATAAGATTAAAAAAAAAAAACAGGTCACATCTTCAGATGTCCTATAAGCTGTGATTTGACCTTCGATTTTAAATTGTGGTTTGTGTTTACTATTTTACAACCACAATGTGTAAATCACACCGTACAGACACGATAGAGACTATTAATAATAATATAACAATTATGAATAACGACAACTACAACTGAGAAATAAACTCTGCAGTTCCAGCTCAGGCAGAGTCAGGCTATAGATCACTGAAAATGGGAGTCTTCTTAGCACGAGGAAGCCCACCTGCATACTCTCTAAATATTGTGCAGTTGTCACATTCACTAAAAATCTGTTAGATTATAGAACACAAAGATGGTGACAGAGTTATGCAGCGGATTTAAATATGCCTAAAGTGCCCCATTGGTGAAAAGGTGAATGATTTAACATGACACCAGCTGCCAATGGAGCACTTATCTAATGCTGTCTTCTTTGCTTAAGTTTTGGGTCTGTCTTGTGCAACCATTCACACAGTTTTAGTTACAAGTCTTTTTTTCACACAGGACATGTTGACATGAGACAGTGAGAAAAGCACAGGTGTAAACGATAAAATGACTGATGGCAGAACTCCATGTAACCGCGTCAGTTTCACGCTTCTGGTGCTGAGCATGCTGGCTCATTGTCACACCGTCACGGCTGACTGGGACACACAGCCTGCGTTCATGTTATTGGTAACACCTGTGTCTTTTCTACTGTGACATGTCAAATGGAGCTGCCCCCATAGGTGTTCAGTGGAGTTTATGTCTGGTGAGTCTTAAGGTGTTGTTTCGCATCATTTTCATACACATCAAATCAGTCAGGGTACCCTGCTCTCTGCAGGGAAGCACAAGAATTCATTGTTTCTCCGCTCATTAAGTTTTATTTGTTTATATTTTGTCCTGTTTGAACATGGCTGATTTTCTGCAAAGATGATTCAACTATCTAAAACCTCTGACCGCACAGTCAGAAGAAGCAGCATCTCACCCTTATTATGTAACATGGTGTTTTTGCATAGTTACTATTTCAGTCAAAATGTGAATTTTTAGTCAAGTTCTTTTTCAGCTCATTTGAATGGATTTAATGTTTCCCTTGACAAAACTCAAACAGCTCTTTTGACTGTCAAAGTAAAAAAAAAAAAAAAACTTTATGTATACTTCTGGCTGACCATGTTTAGGTATCCAGTTCAGCTCGGGTTTTGTGACATTCTGATATTCTACATCAGGACACCACCACCTTGTGGCTACATGAAAGCTCTACCAGCCACTGACTCAGCTATTACTTAATTAAAGTAGCTCAACAGTGGTCTCTGCTGCCTGAACAGCAGCTGCACCACAGACTGCATTTTGTCATCGCTTATTCTGAGTCCCTTACAGATGTGTTTCAGCGTGAATGTGAATTTAAAACACAGAAACTCAAGTTTGTTAATGTGGAAAAAATAGATGAAGCAATGGTAGAAATATTTCATGATGTCAAAGGGACCCTAATGAGGGCGTGGGGTGAGCAAAGGGAGGTGGCGGGAAGAGAGAAGGTAGACTTAGATATTATCAGTCGAGATCATCTAGTTCTCTGAAGCTGCTATAAAATCCATCTTGGACTGTTGTCATAGCAACGAGTCCTTAAACCCAAACCTGTCAAAGTGCAGTTTGCTGATCAGAACCAGGACGTTTCACAGTGAAGCCTGCAGATGAAGTCATGTTAAGATACAAATGGCTGCTTTCTTAGATTCATGATAAAAGAGGGATGACCGTGCAGATTACTGTAAAATCACTATGATCTGTTGGTGTAACTCACCATTACATTTTCATAATGAAGTCAGTTATACACAAAAAAACAAGTATTTAAAAGCAAAAAATAACCAAACCAAATTGTAGTTTGAGGAAAGATTTGGACTGTTTAAGCCAAACAGAGCCTGATCATACAGTGTGGCATTGAATCTGACATTAAAATGGGAATTAGTCATTTGAACAGTAAAACTTTATATTTGATTATTAACTGCAGAACTCACTGATGAAACTGCTCTTTCTGTTAAAGCTGATGTTTAAGAGATTTTAGTAAGGTGAGCTAAAAACGTTCAAGACTGACGTCAAACAAGACTGACAGCAAATAGTTCAATTTATTACTTTATCAAAGCATTTCTTTACAAAGTGGTGAGGCATTAACACTTACTGAGAATGATTTTAGATGTGAGAGTTACAGAGAATCAACACAACCAAGTAACAATCCTTTCCTCCAATATGAACATCCGGGCTGAAACTCCTCCTGGAAACCTGCTTCAGTTCATTTATGTGGCAAACTTCTTCTGCCGGACAGGTGCGGGAAGCTGAGACATGATGTCCAGCAGGGGGCGCTCCACCACAACCAGAGAATAGTCCTCCAGTAAAGTGACACGAAGGATATGCTGTGGGACCAAATATGAGGAAACATCATTAAGATTAGCAGGTGCTGTTCTTTAATTAAACCAGTCTGTGAGTGTGGCATCCAGCTCTGTTCTAAAGCACGTCTAGTCTCCGGCACTTAGAAGCAGTGCAGCAGTAAAAGCAGAGCTCCACCGCGCTCAGTATGACCGTACCTGGAAATTCTTGCATATCTTAAAGGCGTGGCTGTGTCTGATCCTCTCCTGCTCAGGGAGACTCTTCAGTGTCATCTGATTGTAGAGCATTGTCTTTGCTTCAGGGAGGGGCTGCACGTGGAGACAAAGACACGGAAATATAGTTAGAACAGTATTTAATCACCAGAGCGAGACGGCTGAGACAGCCTCCGCATGGCACAGATGAAGCAGCTCTGGTTTTGGAGGCTTTGTATCAAAGTGGCAGACAGGAGTCAGTGCTCACATACCAGACTCTGGTCAATGATGCAGAACATGAACGTGTCGTGCAGGAAGATGTGAGCTGGGTTTCTGGGATTGAAGGTGATGTGGGTGACGGGCGTGTCCCTCTGCAACCACAGAGAGTGCAGTCCTTGTTTCTGCAGCTTCCGACTCCACTCTGTGTATTCTTTCTGCATCAGAGAGTACTCAAAGATCTGCACCACACACACACATACACACAGGACAGGAAACACACACTGTATCAGCATCTGTGCAGCGTATCCACCTCAATGTTATCTTTGAGAAACTTCGTGTGCTCGTCTTTTTAAGAGCACTTTATTCACCTGCTGGTCGGCGTGCACCACGACCAGGTTGCTGGTCATTGGGTGGATGGCTATGGCTGTGGGACAGGAGCCGTACACAGGAACTGTACAATGAAGCTGCAAACACACAGAGCAATAAGAGAAACATGGAGTTACTATTGTTGCTTTGGCTACAATTCAAATTTTACCCACAAAGAAATCACATGGATAGAGGAGAAAAGGTGAGCTCCGACTCACCTTTAGCTTTTGAAGGTTGTAGACGTGGATCTCACAGTCTGTGTTTGCTGTAGCAAGCCATTTGCCATCTTCACTGGTGCACAGCAGGTGCACGGGCTGGCTGGAGCCTGGACACCACACAAAGACGGTTCACACACTGAGGCATCTCATTAGAAAAATGCACACACATTCATTCATTCATCTTCTATACCCGCCTATCCCAGTCAATCACCAAAAACATGCTCATTAGGTTAATTGTCCTTAGGTATGAGTGTGAGAGTGAATGTTTTTATGTCTGTATGTATATATATGTCATATGTCATATATGTCTGTATAACATATACAAACAAACATTCACTCTCACACTCATACCTAAGGACAATTAACCTAATGAGTATGTTTTTGGTCTGTGGGAGGAAGCCATGTGGGTGAAAAGGTCTTGATATGAGCGACCAGTTTTTTGTCTTTTGACTAGATCTTTCTGGAGTCTTGCTGTAAGTGGTTCATCCTAATCAAGTTAAAATGCTGCCACTAAAAGAAAACTTGTTTTCCAGTTTTATTTAAAGAACAACTTAACACATCAATTTAAATTCAACATTCAAACAGGCCGGATCAGTTTCTACAAAAATGATGAGGAATGCATTGCTCACAACTGTACAATATTGCTGAAAACCCCATGAGCAGTCCAGACCGTGGACTCAGACTCACCTGACTTGGGTTTGAGAGTGTGAAGGTATTTGCACTCCAGCTGGTTGAGGGAGACAACAATGACTGAAGAATGGCTGGAGGAGGCAAAGAGTTTGGAGGAGTCAGAGGAGAAGCAGAGCTGGTGGGCTGAGCGGAGGTCCTTCGGTAGTTTGGACACCTGGAGGGAGGAAGAGGAAGGAGACACAGACGGGTGAGCTTCATAATGGTCCTAGTTACCGACTGACAGCCTGTTAGGGGCTCTGTCCACCACAAGGTGAAAACACCCAGCTGGGAGCACTTCAGAGGCACAGTGTTTTTTCAGGTGCTTTGTTTGCTATGATACGGAATATCTGTAAAAATAATGGTTAATTTATGTGTTGCAAGTGTCTAATTTCACAACAAATACTGGATGTAAAAATGTTGGCACAAAGTAGATCTCTGGATGAGGTGGATACGGTCTCTTAGAGTGTAACACTGAAATCCTCAAACACGTAGTGAACGCTTGCAGAAACCACTTTTCCATTTAGCTCAAGCTCTACAAAGTGTTGATGAGGATTACCCATCTCCCTGTAAAGAGGCAGTTTATTGATGTGCAGGGCTGTGAGAACAATGATACAGAGGAGCACAAGGGGGCAGTAGTGTCAGTGTTGAGGAGCTCACCTTGGTGATGCTGATGCATTTGTACTGTAATCTGTAGAGACGGACACTGGAGACAGTAGAGTATGCCAGCCAGCCTCCACATGGAGACAACGCACTGCTGCAGATATGATCCTCTCCCTGCAACAGTCAGCACACACACTCTTCATTCTCAAAGCTCAGAGGCTAAATAAAGAGGCATGAAACAGCCAAAGACAGGTCAACTGGTAGATATGTGTTTTATGCCTTCGTTACATAGCTGCCAGTAGAGAGGTGACAGGAAGTGAAGGGCAGAGGGAGGTGGTAATAACATGCTACAAGCTATTGGCTAACTTTGTCTGCTGCTTGGTGCTGAGCAGGTAGCAAGCAGTGGGTTTATCAGAGCTTTTATGTGTATGTTTACGACAGTGCTGTTACATGCTGGAAACCAAAACCAGCATACTAGCACTGAATTATTTAATTACTGAGCCATACAGATGTAAAATAAAATCAGTACACACCTTCCTCTTCAGCTGGATCAGTTTCTCTGGGTTTCTCCTCAAAGGTAGACTGTCGCCAGGATTCCCTGTTCAGACACAGAATACACTGGCACAATTATCAAACTGCACAACTGTTCAGTCAGATACAGGCATGCAAACAGGTCAGGGGTGAAAAAGGTGGAGAAACTGCATTAAAACTGGGGGTTCTGAGGGTATGCCCACCAGAAGAAAACAGACGTCCTAGTGCTAAAAAAGCAAACAAGAATCACAATAAATCGTAATATTGAATTGATAAATTTACGAATTGCAATACATAATGTAAGGACGTGACAGTATTGAATCAGGAGATGAGTGTATTGTCTCAGCCCTCCCAGACAGCTAGCTACCGAGAGTCAAACTGCCTGTTAAGTGCATGTTTTCCTCACCGTATCCATCGCTTTCCCCCAGTCTCCACAGCTCTAAATGATCAGGGAACTGGAAGAGCAGCAGTCCTCTATTTGCACAGCAGACCAGGCTTCTCTGCATGACAGACAGACGGAAGTGAGCGTGTCATCACGGGAACAGCCGTGATCTACAGCGGCCTTAAAGGTGCTTTCTTAGACACTAAACTATTTGTGAGAGCTGTCTCCTCCATTGAACATGAACTCACGTGAGGGAAGACTATTTTGCGCAGTGCTGATTCCTGGGTGTTCTTCTCCACCTTGTCCAGCAGGGGTCGCACGACCAGCTGGGTGTCCATACCTGACAGGATTACAAAGACCAAAACACTTCTGACTATCTGGTGTGTTGTTGCATGACACCACGTTGCATTATTGCAGCTGAACCAGGCTCAAAGTTCTTATACATTATAATATTATTATAATATACATAAATGCAATACCAACAGCAGATGGAACACTGACCTCCAGAAACCACAGCGGTGTCTGTGTGGACGAGCGCCCTCACATCATGCGAGTGGTTTTTAAATGTCCTAGTTCGGACCCACTCCTTATCCTGCTGGTCCACGGTGGACGAGAGGAACTGAAACTGGATGACGGTGCCCTCTGATGTCCCGGCTACCACACTGCTCTCATCCTGTTCAATATTCAGAGAGTTTAACATCACTGACTGTGAGGTGACACACACCTAAACCTGCCTTTAACCTCTAAGTTGTGTAATGTGTCGTAATCCTTGGTGACACACTCACCCTTGAAGCAGACAGAGCCAGGACGTCCCACTTGGTGACCAGGTGAGTTCTGACCAGAGTTCCAGTGAGTCCGTCCCAGATCTGGACCTTTCCTGCAGAATCACCGCTAATGATTGTGTGGTCAGACAGGAAGACGATGCTCCAAACCACAACCTCTTTGGTCTTGGATGCCCCTACACCTCTCTCCACCAGCAGTCTGTGTGTGGCGTGGCCTGAAGTCAGCAAAAGCAAACAGACACTGAAAGGTCACAATCACACCAATCAGGGATATTCAAGGAATACATGGAGGAGTCTTCTGATGTCCATTTGAATATTTTAGTTCAGTTGTATCTCCTTACCCGTCTCTGCATCAAAGATTCTGATCATGTCCATCATGCCAGCAGCGATCAGTGTACCAGAGGGATGCCAGGACAGAGATATGATACGACCTAGAAGATCACATAAACCAAAATGAAACAGTTAGCGTCAAGAAGTCACAGGTAGAGTCCAAACTTTTACTGAAGTACAAGCATAAAAACACTTCAAGTCAAGTTTCAGGTCTGTAGTCAAGAGCCAAGTCTCAAGTCCCTTTCTGGAATAACAGGTGTTACATCTGCTGTGCATCAGGTTAGAAACAGCCACTGTGCAACATGCAATAACACAGGGGCAGCCCATTGTTGAATGAAGCAGGGTAAGCCAACAGAGAGACCTGTGCATCAGTCCTAACGCCCAACAGGACTGTTTTATCCACCTATATTTAAAGAGGATTTCCCATATCATCATTGATTCATGGCAGCTTGCAACAACGTCAACATAGAACAACACTATCTGTGATCACTTAAGTCGTGGACAATCTCCTCTCGCTCTACTGCTCCATCTGCTGACAATCACACATGCTCTGCAGAGAAACGGAGACGGGACTCCTGTAAATGTACTGATTGTGGTACAGCCTCTCCTGTTTAAAGCTGCAGTAGGTAAGATGGAGGAGAGAGCAGACTTAGCCTGAAAATTTGAACCAACACAAGTTCCACGTCACTCTCCGCTGCATTCATGACCTGCCTCCAAGCCCCTCCTCCCTGCGCGTCTGCACGGCTGCCGTGACAACCAGTAACGTTAGCCTCAGCATCAGAAACAAGCTAACTCTGCCCAGCTGCTACATCACAGTTGCTAACATACCGTACGCGCCGCGGAGTGTTACTGTAACAATCACCATATTAGCTTTATGGTTATTTGTTGTCTTAGCCGTATATGCTGTCATTGGCTGCGGCGGTATGGGCAGTTTCTCCTTTGTGATTGGCTGTTGCTCCGCCATAGCTTCCACTAGCCTCCTGACGCCGCTCACAGAGCTGTTTGACTGAGCAGCAGCCGCCAGCATGAGCGGAGGGAGGGGGTGGTTTGAAGCATGTGTGAGTAGTGATTGACAGATGTCGGACACTCCCTCAGATGCTCCTCTGGCTCTGATTGGCTGTTGTGTGTCGGGCACGGTGGACTCTTGCAAATCGCAGTTGGAGCAGTAGGTGGAACCAATGAAGCTATTTTTTTTTTTTTTTTCCCATGTACTGCTGTCTGGGCATAGAAACAGTTTTAGCAAATATGACCAATTACTTTTATACAAGTTACCTACTGCAGCTTTAATGTAACGAATCACTACTCACCTCAGGGTGTGTATTTATGTTTCTGACTGCCAGCTGAAAAGTAAAAATAACGAATCAGCTCGTCATCTTACCTTTCTGCCTGTCAAGGTTTCTTTGAAACCGAATCCTGTCCTCCAGGATTTCAAACATCTTCACTGTTCCATCCTCACAACCGATCTGAAATCAATAACATAAATTCAAGCAACAATCAAAGCTGAAGGCTAGATGAGGCTCGACACTAATCCAGGAAACAAAAGCCTGGTTTGGAGTTTCACATGAAACTCGACTGACCGTTAGCAGCGTCCCCTGGCTGTTGCTAGTGATGGTCCAGATCGGTCCTCCATAGGCCTCCACAGTGTACCTGGGCCTCAGGTTCTCCAGGTCATACTCTGTGATCTCTCCATCCAAACCAGCACTGAACAAATGCTGGCCCACCCAACACAGCGCCTCAACAGCCCTGCCATCCCGTCCTGGGATGACCTGTGCATCGAAATCAAAACAAGCGTGGAGGTTAGCACCGAACATCTTACCTCCTGTTTGAAGGATTTGTCTTATGTAGAACTCAACTGACAAAACGAGCAATTTAGTGTTTCTTAGTCAATCTGCAAAAGTACTGTTTCACACACATACACACTACAACTCAGTGAAGTTTGAAGGTTTCCTGTCCTTTAAACTCTCATTACCACACAAAGTGTCATACTCAGCAGATGATTATAGACTGTGGGAGTGTTGTCTGGACTTCCTCTGAGCTCTGACCTTTTCTTGGAAGTAGTGGTCAAGGAAGCTGAAGATCTCCACAGATCCATCAGCCCGGGCTAGGGCCAGTCGCTCCGTGCGGCTGTTGAACGCCATGGCTTTGACAGCACTGGGCATGTAGTCGAAGAACCGAACACGGTGAACCTTAAACTCACCCATTTTCACCACTAAGGGGGATACAAACAGTAGGTTAATGAAGCTGGTCGTACGACAGCGAAGGCAACCTGTAAACCTGCAGTCCGCTAGCAAAACAAAAACCTCTCAGGTTAAACACAGAGTTCAGAGTATGTGTTCAGCAGTTTGTTTAAGTTCAGCATTTTTTACATTATTCGTCTTTATAAAACACCGTTTACCTGCTATTCTTCGTCCAGCGTCGCTAAAGTTTCTTTGCTATCAACTCCACACGCTGAAAAACACCAGGACCCACGTTGAAGACGTTTGAACCGGTAATGAATCACGGCTCAGGGGCCGAAGAAACGGAAGTACGTCATCACGCTGAGAGCACGCACTGCTGGCGGGAAATACTACCGGATTCTGAACGCTGACAGAGCGGCGTTTAGTTGTTTTACTGCTGAGCTGGGACCAGTTTCATGGACATGCGTTGAACATTTGTTTTGTTTTGTGTTAATGTTACGCGGCAGTCTTTGCTCTCTGGCGGGACAATGGTTCAAATAGTCATAAGGTAACGTACGAATGGTGAACTCACTCCAGTTTATCTTCCTATTGGCTGGTGGAGCGGTGTTTCATGTAAAAGCTGATATTTTATTTATGAGGTGCTTCTGAGTAAAGTTGGATACCCGCCGAACTTAAGAGTAGCTCATGCTGATTATTAAAGATTTTGTTATGTTGAACGCACTGTATGCTTTTAACAATATCGCAGTATAAAATCTGAAAGGTAGCTAATATGTGAGTAGAGTTTGGTGTGACTGTCACTGTAATGCTCATCACTTGTAGACTGAAGTCTTTCCAGGTGTGTTTAGTTGATGCAGGTGTGTGTCTGTGTATGCTCCTGCAGAGGCAGTGTGGATGGCAGCAGTCCTCCAGAATGGCTGCTGGTGGAGCTGCAGGGAGAGATGATTCCCAGACACAACTCTGGTCTGGCAGGAAATGTCATGGGAGACCTGCTCTACACCACAGAGGTAAATAAAAGACTGAAGAGCACACTTCAGATGCACACTACGTTTTAGAGATACAATGCAGCCAAGCAAAAATAGCTAAGTTAGTTCTCTGTTCGAGCAGTTACAGTAAAACAAAAATGCTCTTCCCAGAGCCAGAGTACTGAGGATTTGCTGCATTTCTCCTTCTAGTGTGACACTAAATATATTTTTGTTAGATTTTTTTACTGCTGATCGGCCGATCAGACCAAACAATTAATCAAGAAAATGTAGGGCAGACTAATCGATAATGAAAATAATCCTTACCTGTAGTCCTGCTTGTAGTGGTTTTCCTTTGGTTGCTCTCTCTTGTCTTAAAGGCTCAGTGAGGTCTGCTGATCAGACATACTGTCGATCAATAAGTGTTAAAAACCTCGCACATGTTGACACTCGATGGAGAAAACTTTGACTCCTGTTGCTCCAGCTGTAAATGGTTGTCAGTAGAGGCTGAAAAATGTACCCAGCTGTTTTTCTTCTTCCCTCCACCAGGGGGTGCCAGTGCTGATTGTTGGGCACCATATTCTGTATGGGAAGCAGGTCAAACTGGAGAAACCCTTTGCTGTCCTCACCAAGCGCTCTGGCCATTCGCAGGATCGTCAGGGCAGCAGTGACAACACCAATAACAATGATGATGATGCCACACAGGTACCCATGGAAACAAACCAGGAAGGACCCACCTCCACCTCTTACTCCGTGTCTGCTCTCATCAAACGAAAGCTGATCTTTAAGACGCGTCCCAAACCCATCATCACTAATGTACCCAAGAAGGTGTGACTTCTCCTCACGTGGTCACAGAGGTCCTGTGTGATGACGACACACTGAGCTGACCTCTGACCTGAGCTGGACTTTTTTTTTTTTTTTTTTTTTTTTATAAACTGAGGACACTTGATTTAATGTCATCCCACTCTGATATGTTGCAGTTTGGTTATACCTTTGTTGTACGATTGATCATTACCATCAACCTTTAACCTGGACTGGTTCCAATGAGGCTCTTTGTAAGTACGAATGGAAGTTTTTCTGAAATCCATAGAAAACGTTTATAGCCCCTTGATGAGTAAATGTTGTTTTAAAGGCTTTTGCACACTGACAGAATGGAACATGGAATACTGAGTAACTGTAAGGTTTTTTCTGAGGAAAAAAAGCTAAATTAAAGAGTATTGAACGTCAGCATTTTCAATCCTGAAGCGGACACAGCAGCAAAGTGTCCACCAGATGGCAACATTATCATATGTTTTGACTGGATCAGACGTCTCTGATGACATGATGACAAGAGGTGGGTTCTCTTCAGATACTGTGAATCCACTTTAATGTAACCGTAAGCAAATGTCTGCAAGGTGAACTCTGAACTCTGCTGTCGTTGCTCCTATGAGCTGGTTTTAGGATCAAGACTGATTATTATTCATGTCGAGATGCTGCAGAGTCGTGGTAGAGCCTCAATGGATGGTTGATCACTACTTCTTGATGGGACTGATAAGAATAATGTCTCATATCTGACACTGTCGAGATAGATATATACTTTAAAAATGTTACTTGGCAAAAATCATTCAGTCAATTGCTTGCAGGCTTAATGGGCACTTTGACAGCTTCAAAGGTTTCAGTGACTGTTTGGAAAATAAAGTTTACATTTTAAAAAAAGTCTAAGTTGACTGATTAACGTCGTGTATAAATGTCATGTGTAATTTTTAGTTGCCTAACAATGAATTGTTGTTTTAACTTCATTGGAGCTGAGAGATGTACAGTCTCTACGTAACTGTTTCATATGCCAGCATGAATCAAACACACCGGATGGGAAACCAGTAGCAGGTTACAGGTGCCATCTGAAGTTGCGCAACAAGTCTCAGGAGGTTTTCAAAATGGAGATGTAGTGGCAATATTCTCAGATTTAATAATCAGCTGCAGCCCACATAGCCTAATTGACTGTATTGCTCACTTTCTGCTGCAGAACATGAATGGAGACAACCTTGATCTTGAGTCAAGAAACACCACTGAAATTTTAAACCACCACCAAAATTAGAAATGACAAAGATACCTCTGAGCAACAGTGAATGAAGAATATAAGAAATTGTGTGAGTTTGTGTGTATATACACATCTAAAACATGTTTTTATAGTGTTTCCTTAGATGGCATGGCTCAGCAATTTAGCATTACAAAAACCAAGCCTTTTCACTGGAAAATGGTTACAGATGTGAAATGAAATGACACTCCTTGAATATAAAGCCCAACCTGTCGCCCCCGCAGGATTCCATGTTAACCCTCAGAAAGTAAAGATTTCATTGAATCAGTTTGAGTGAGTCCCTCCTGCATACAGATTTCCTGCTGTAAGAGTAGATGTTAAACATCGACAGCGTGGTGAAGGTGGTTCTGCATCCTGACGACTGACGCAGTGTGGTAAACAGGCCGCAGCGTCTTGAAGAGATAGACAGGAGTAGAAGTCGAGGTGCAGCGTGGAGGCCTATGAGCATCTCAGTGGTGTCATTCAGGATTCACACTGAACAAATCATGTGTTTTGGCATAAAAATATATCATCTGAAGGAGAATATTTGTAAAGCAGGGTTTAGAGGAGCACTGCACACTAAGAATAAAACTGTACAGAAGCACATGTGAACAGCTGTTTGGTGATAAACATTCAAACTCTTTGACTCAGACTTCTTGCATACAGTATTTTGGCATGTTGCCAGGATGTTTACAGCCTGTAAGTACAGGTATGCGTGTGTTTGTTTGAGGGCGGTTCCCATGTTGAGGTGTATCCCCAGAAGAAAAAAAGCCGTCCAGTGCGCCGTTACTGAAGGGACCGATTCATTCAGCGGCTTCCGTCCCCTCTGCTCAGCGTTCAGACACCTCCCTCAAACACTCAGGCAACACGTTTTTAAACTCATGCCTCAAACCATGTTGTTAAAACTCAGTCATTTCAGTCTGTGGCTGACATTTCTCCAATAACTTATATCTGTGTTCACTCTCCATACTGCTTTTGAATGAAGTACAGTGAAATAATGTAGCTTTTCTTGGAGTCCTGTACAGTAGTTCTCATTCAGAGCATGTGTTCATGGATGGTCGCAGTAACACAGTGGCTTTGTTGGCAAATACAACCACCATCTAGATCTAAGAGCCCCTGGAAGCACAATGTCATTACACACTGTAAAATGAAAGTGCACATAAGAAATAGCAGATTTCAGGCCGTGTGACATTCAGGTGCATTTGAAAAATCGGTTACTGAGATATTTTATTTATTACATCTTCTCTTTTTTAAAATACCAACTTCTCCATTTCTTTCATGTCTGGCATCTTGACTGTCAGGTAAATCTAAGTGTACACTTTGAAGACGGCACCAAATTGGCCAAAAATCATCAGAATGTATTCTCAGGGGACCATGAATATCTACAGATATCTCTGGTAATGACAATCCAGCCATTATGATGGAGTGGAAACTTTGACTGAATGCTGGCGCTCAGTGAACCCTCAGGAGGTCAGCAGGAGAAACCATCTTCTGAGGACTATTATACCCAAACTCAGTAGTGCTGACGGCTCGTTCTGGAGCAAAGTTTAGGACAGACTGACCCCGATGCTCGCTGGGTGGAAGGTTGGGTTAACTGGCTCGTCTGGTGGCCTCGTGGTTAAGACAGATTGCTTCCAGCCAGAGACCTTTCTTAACTTACTCCCCCTCTCTCCCTGCATTTTCTGTCTGTATCTCTACTGTAAAAAAGCAAAATAGGATAATCCAGTATACTTTCCAGTTTGAAAATCCTCGTTCTCCTGTCGTTTATTTGTCAGATTTATCATATACTTGGTGAATTTATTCCCTGCTGCCCTCCACTACATCCCTGGACATAAAAAGAAAATGACACCATATGTCTGCTTTCTGAGTCGCTGTATATTAGGATTTCTCTGTAGTCTCTCTGGTGTCTCCCTTCTGTTAAATCAAACACACGGCAAAGGAATTCATGGGTCTCACTTTATGCTGAGGCTGCAACAGAGGACGCTTCAAAGCCACATTAACTGATCAAAGTTGAGCAGCAGCCTCATCTCAGTGACCTGTTTGCTTCCACTAACACAACGGACACCATGAAAAAAGAAGGTTGATGACGACAACCTGTTTTCATGCAGAGGACGGTATCGTGCCCAAGTAATTTAAGCCTTAAATGTTATAACACTGATGCTCTAGTCAGATTAATTCTTAAAAACATATTTCTTTTCTTTTGAACAAGTGAACACAGTGAACAAAAGATATTCCCAGAATACTGAAAAAGGCAGCATGGGGAAAATGTCAGTGCAGTCATTTAAATCATGGAGACATTCTCTATTTGGTATGAATCGGAGGATTGTGCCCAAAACAGAAAGCATTTTTAATGACTTAGGAAAATTCCAATATGTTGTGATGCCCAGAGACGGAAGGAGCAGAAGATACAGAAAGAAAACCTCTTGCATCGCTGGTTAACCCTCACAAAGGCCAACCCAGCCTACACACACAATGTCCTCTTAATGTATGTGTCCTTTTTGAACTTTCAAGTTTAAACTTATACAGCCTGCTCACAATAAAACAATATGAACTTAAATGGCACAGAGAGGAAATGTCCACTGCCAATGCAAAGACAGCTGTCAGTGGAGGCGCAGATGTGCTGATGGTGCTCACGCTTGACGAGTGGACAAGATGTTTAGGCTTTGAAACATACCAGAAATGAATCTGATGTGAACTGAAAAAAAAGCAAAGCTCTCAAGCCTCTCACTTCAGAAGAAATCTCTTTGGTGTTCAGTCTTCACACTGTTTTTCGATGCAATGAATAAACAAAGGCTACATCTAGTGTAAAAGGACACAAATGTCCGAAGTTAAGAG
Organism: Chaetodon trifasciatus; assembly: GCA_037975065.1. Taxonomy (NCBI): domain Eukaryota; kingdom Metazoa; phylum Chordata; class Actinopteri; order Chaetodontiformes; family Chaetodontidae; genus Chaetodon; species Chaetodon trifasciatus. Next base: position 1,686,486 of record JBBMOE010000002.1, on the reverse strand, counting down.
AAGAGCATCCAGTAGTAAAACTTTACTGTTACACAAACATAACTGGCACCTTTACAATGTAGAAAAGTGACCGTATAAAAATCTCTGAAGCACAGAATGAAGCTACGACCCACTGGCAAATGTAAACTGAGAATTGGACCACGATGTACAACAATAAGTTACTGCTCCACAGCACCAAAGATACAGCTGCATGTCACGGGTTCAGAAACCTTAGATTGTCTGTCTCTGGTAAATCATAGCTGCTCCACAGAAACACGGCTGGAGCAGATGATTGTGCTCTTCATGGCTGATGAGAGGACATGAGGGCCGGTCTCAGAGCTGAAGAATAACCACACAAGCCGTCTCAGTCTCTGCCCTGAAGACATCCACACCACTGCATCCAGCTGCAAGTAGTGTGACAAGAGAACGTCTCCCATTCTCTGCATTTCCTGAATATTGGTGACTCACGGTGGCAGTCTCTGTCATGATATGGACACTTTTAAAGGACAAGTTTGGGTTTTTTAAGTCTATCTCGAGACAGTACTCACATGCATGTTGAAAAGGTTTTAGGTTGCAGTAGTAATATCTTTCTAATAGGGCAGCAACACTGTAAGCGACGGGGCTAAAGTATCCCCACAGGTATCCAGAGACATTTGGTGGTCAGCTTGTTTGCTGTCTCTCCCGGAGTTTGATGAAGCGTTAATCAGTTTGCTCTCTGTGTGTTCATTGGAGAGACTGGTCTGGGGACTGTGTGTGAACGTATGTTCAGGAAACACAGTTTTCTTTACAGTTGCAGGGTGTGAGAACCGTCAGCTGAGGTTGGGTCTACTAGGAAGCTGCGTGCAGTCACTGAGGCTAAGCTAGCTGCCGGATAGTCAGTAAATCCCTCCAAACTGCTGGACGGCTGGTGACACCACAGTGTCTCAGTGTGTCAGATACAGAAGATGCAGCATATGGGTCTAATTTAGAGTTGTTTTAAGGCATGTTTGACGGAGCTGGGCTGAATAACAAAGTAGTGTAACCAGTAATTTAACACACACTACTTTTGCTGCGGGATAATTAGTAGGCAATGTGATTGCCAATCAGCCAACGCTGCTCATATTAGCTGGCTGAGTGTATGTTTACACAGAATGGGGACTATGGATTTTGTGCCCCATTGCTTACCATTGTAGATGCATTAGAGAGACATCACTTCACAGCCAGCACAGAGCAGCAGAGGGGGAACGATTACAGCAATCGATAACTTTCAGTCTACATGTGGCTTGTGAGTATTGTATTAAGATAGAATTGTAAAAATCCAAACCTTTGCTTTAAGGTGTGTTGAGACAGAACACAAACCAAATTTTCACAGTGTTCACAAACAGTGTATCAACTTGCACAGATGTTATCTGCAGTTAGCTGGGAACTCATGTACAAACAGTGTGTGCGTAGTGACTGTATGTGAGTCACCTCTGACGAATCACAGAACTCACCGAAACCTTCAGTTCCTTGTTATTTTCTTTCAGTCTCCCTTTTTCTCTTGCTTCATGCTTTTATAAAGTTGATTCATAAAGACATCGGTGCACATTTTTACACTTAAGATGACACATTTTCAACTTGCACAGACACGTCTTTCAAATTAACATTCAAACTAAAATTTGCTTTACGTTCTGTCTGAACACATTTACGATACACTGCAGTGTTTAAATCTGAGCACTCAGTCTGAGCTTTGCTCTTATCTGAAATAGAGGTGCTTTGACTAATTTGAGAGAACTGCCTTACTATTTTATTTATTGTTTATCATAGAAGCTCAGCTGCATCATATTTTATCCCATTTCATCTTTATTAAAATGGACATGAAAAACTGACCAACCAGTAAGTGAGACCTTTATGTCTCTTAGTCTCACTTTGTTCCTTTTCTGCTTTATATCAAAAGCAAAAAGCACCAAACTGCACCCATAAACCCATAAACTACCTAATGTTCTTCTGAGCATGTCACTATTACAAGTGTATGAACACTGGATTGGTTGCGTTTGGTTTGGTTTTTCAATGTGAAGCACCATTGAGCATGATAGAAATGGGAGAGCTGTATGGATCCAGTCATCTCAGAGTCTCCTGAACCTCGATTAGATTCCTCCTGCTCAGATTTCAGATTCACGCCTTTTAGCACCAGTGATGAAGATGTGATCATGTTCCTGGTTCACAGTTCATCACTTGAGCAATTCACAGAGTCAACAGAGACCCTGCTAGAATCATACTGCAGTGAAACCCGGTGCAAATGTCCAACCCGTCTCTCTGATACCAGGTTTATGCCTCTGCATATGGTAGGTGATACTGCTCTTCCCTCTTGTTACACCGTTTGGCTACGATCGCCAGGTACAGCACCAGGAGAATGAGCCAGTAGCAGGCGTAGAGTATCGTCCCTGCTATCAACAAGGCTTTCTCTGTCTCACTGAACGGCTCCTGTGTTTCACAGTAGATTGTGTACGCCACACCTCCGAGCAGCACCATAGCCCACACTGTGACAGGTACAGCACCGATGAAGTTGACCACGATCTTCCTGCGGCCTGAAGTGCCCCATCCAGCCTTGTTGATGGTGAGCAAGGCGAATATTTTGGCAGGGAGCAAGCTGGACATGTAGAGCAGAGAGTAGAGAGACATGAAGATCATGACCAGGCTGCCTCGCAGGAAACAGGCGTAGGTGGCCTTCACCATACCAACCAGCTGGACTGTCAGTAAGAAGAGCAGGATGTTCCACAGCCTTCCACGGTAGAAGAGATGGATGACCGTGGCAACCAAGAAGAAGGGGAAGAAGCCGGTGACCACGGACTCATAGGTCATCCAGAGGCTGTGTTTGTGGAACCACAGGGCATTGTACAGCCACTCCCGGAAGTAAGACTTGCTCCATCGAGTCTGCTGGTTGAGCCAACGCAGATACTGGGTCGGCGTCTCAGTCTGGCACTGCGATCGCGCCGTGAATTTTGTCTTGTAACCGAAGCTGAGCACCCGATTGGTGAGGTGGCGGTCATCACCGAAGCTGCACTTGGAGCCGAGGAAGGTCTGGTGGTACCAGGGCTCCAGGAAGCGCTGGAGCAAGGAGCTCCTGTACATCCCCAGAGGGCCGCTGATACACTGGACGCATCCAAAGTAGGACTGGCATGCCCGCTCGATGTTGAAGGCCATCCAGTAGCGCACGCTGCTGAGGAAGGAGATCCACGAGTCGTACTTGTTAAGGATCTGGAGGAAAGGAAAGTAGAGAAATGAGTTGCGTCAATTGTACTTTTATGGCATGCTATAGTGAGCGCTCAGTCGCCTCCACTGGTGGACGTACAGTTTGTGAGTTGACTTTCATTATACTTGTAATGTCTTTTATATTTTACCTGCACGTCTCCGCCGACCCCTCCCACCATTGGATCTTCTTCGAGAATCTTCAGCATTTCTATGGTACATGCCGGGTCTAGAACTGTGTCTGAGTCACACACCTGAGAAAGGATTACAACAAGCACACAGCGCACAGTAATGCTGAGGTTCATGGAAAGACTCAAAAATATACAAGCGGTGGAAAAATGAAGGCTGCAGGTGTACAGAATGTACAGCATTAACGCTAAAATCCATGAGAGAAATGAGAGGCTGCAGACAGAGATCCCAGCTGCTTCATTGTAAACTGCACAGAACGGGGTCACATGTGGACATGACCTTTGACCCACAGCGAGGGCACAGAGGCCATGCAACAGCTGGTTATGAAGAGTGAGTTGCCTGGCCAACATCGGTCTATTGGCTTGGAATGCAAAAAAGTAAACTCTTCATGTGAGAAGTCCAATGTTGATTTTCTTGGGTGACTATTGTGCGTTCGGTGGGTTTAAGGTGAACACAGAAGATCAAAAAATGGTTTCAGTGAGTTTCAATGCCTGTTTGGTTTAAATTCATGTTTAGAACGAGTCTTTTTTAAGGTACGATCTATCTGCGGAGATTTAACATATAGGCAAGATAAAGCATTCATATATGCACATTTGTCTTATGGTACCTTGTAGTACAGTTTAAGCACTAGTTGAAACAGATTCAATGCTACTGGTATTTCTACTATTTTAACATTCTGGCTTACAAAATGACTGTTAGCACTGACAGTTTGCAAACCATATTTGGTTTCCTGTTTGGATTTTATACAGAGGGAGGCTGACATCAGTATGCGGCAGCACAGAAGCAGGAATGATATCAAATCAGCACCACAGCTGGCCTAGATGATATCAGGCCGGAGTGTGCAGATGCATTTAAATGGGCTTCCACTGATGGCTTTTTGTGTAACATGATTATTTCTGGCTTCTTCTACACACGCTCAGACACCCCTATGTGCACATTTTTATTGGTGCTTAATGGAAATGCTTTGGTGTGAGACCTGCTGCTGAAATCCTGTGTTTTTTATGCTAAACATAAGAAAACTTCTTCTTACAGAGATGAAAATACTCTTTTTAGCAGCAGCTAAAAACTACACAATGACAAAAGTTATAAACCAGTGACATTTTAGTAGGACATTACCACATAATGGGCCAATAAATTGACCAAGATGATCGAACCTGATCGTAAGGACATGGTAACCCTCTGACTTTTTAAGTTCGCGCCACCATGAGGTTGACATATGTCGTTTTAAGTGAAATGTCTTCAGAAGTATTGAATGAATTGCCATTGAAAGTTGGCTTCCCCTCAGGATGAAGTATAACAACTCATTTCACTTTTCCTCTATCACTGCAATTACCTAAGACAAACACTGAGCAGACAACTTTCTCAGAGCAGTGGAAGTGCAATAACTTTTTAATTCCATCTCCCATCAATAAACATTGGCTACCAAAGCTTGCAGTGCAATCTAAGTGGTCGCAGTGCCATCTGCTTCTGTATATCAAGCCCCAAACAGCGAAAATGTCTGACACAGAACCAAACTGGCACAAAGGGGACACATCTGTATGCCATTGACCTGCAACAGTGGAGAACTGCTACCAGTGTGGGAGAAAATCTGAAAACGTATTGGGATCCATCAGTAAACAATTGGAATTGCTGGATCAGCAGTTAGCATGGCTGTAGACTCTTGGTCCTGTTAATTTAACCTTGACTAGTCTCACAGTTGAAGTTTGCTCTCAGTATTTACTCTCAGTGCTAGGGTCAGAGGGAGGATTCTGAAATTAAAGAGGTCCTCAAAAAAAAATCAAAATATGAAGCTGCAAATCCAAGATATAATGACTTTTCCACAGCCTTTCTGTTAAAATATGGAGTCTTCAGACCAAGTGGAGCTAACCCTGCTGACATCATCTGGGTTATTTACTCAGACATGACAAGACATTATACAACTGTCAATCAAGTTGAATAGAGCTCCTCAAACAGGTCTTAATGAATGAAATTGGCAAAGTGGCTCATATAACTCTGAACCCTGAAATGAACTTCAACTCTTATATCTCAAGCATTTGCTCACATGGTCTAATCCAAAAAAAAAGCACAAAAGTACATGCAAAGTATTCTCTGTGTCTGTGGCCCTTACCTGCACATAATCCACACTGTCCCCCAGTGCTTTAAAGGCAGTGTACATCACCTCTCTCTTCCCTCCCCACTCCTGCATGATACAGGAGTAGCGGCAGCCTCTGACCAGCCGAGCAATACGCGCTGCCTCCTCCATGTGCACTGTGCCCCTCCCTCCGCCTCCAACACCTGCTCCTCCACTCCCATCACTGTGATAGTTTCCTTTCCACACCATACTGCCAGCCTGGTCAGCACCGCCCATCACCTCCTGGAAAATGTCCATCATGTAACGGTCCTCGGGCCGGTTCCCGTCCACCACCAGCACCACCTTCAAGCCAGGGAAGGAGATTCGGCGGATGCTACGCAGGCACTTCCTCAGGTAGTCTGGGTCCTCCTGGTAGGCAGCAATGCACAGGGCCACAGACCGACGAAGGTGCTGAGGCCGGGCAGGGCTTCTCATCCGCCGATGCTCCAGGAAGGCGAAGAGGCTCTGGAGGAAGAGGTGGAGGGAGAGGAAGGCACCATAGAGGCCAAAGGACAGGTGGTGCTGCTCAGTGTGGATGAACTGGTAGCCTGGTAGTCACACAGTGGAAACAAGTAAAAAAAAAACATCACTTGCTTTGATTGTCATGTACATGTTTGTCTGTGTGTGCATCATTGAAATTCACAAGTTAACCTGTGACATAGGCCAGCAGGATGGTGAAGAGGACCACCGCAGCAAAAAGGGTGGTGACCACGATGTTCAGCGCATTCCTACAGCGAGAGGGCATCTGGAGGTGGAGAAAAATAAAACCGTGGGTTTTAGAGGTTAAACTGTGTTTGAACTGGATTTCACTCGAGACTTGTTGCACATCATTTGCTTCTTAGCTGCACAGATGGACACACACACACAAACACACACACACATGAAGACCTTGAGTGTGTTATTCAGTACATGAAAGTGGCCATATCAACACAGGCCCATTGTGCATGTCAGGTGAGACAGAGAGCGGGGCCTCTGGACTCTGACTGAGAGAGCTTGAAACGCCTCATTAGTCGACCCAAGTGCCATTTCCTGTTTGTTTAGCTGTTTTTTTTTTCCATTAAAACCTTTAATCAGCCACCATCAGCTGAAGAGACATCAGTTAATGACATCATGGAGACATAGTGCCAGAAGCACAAGACAAAATACTAACTGCCCTGTGTATCGCTGGTTTACAGCTACAGCTACTACTATTAATAGCACTGTGGCTGCTCCCACAAAGAAGGAATGCTAAACCTGCTACTAACACCACTAGGACTATTATTACTACTGCCAGTACTATTAATATTGCCTCTCTATAACTAATACTGCACAGAATACTAGCTTGCTCAGATCTGATGGGCATTCAATAACTTTAAGAGTTGAACACCACCTGCCTGCCTGTCTGCTCTGCTCTCTTTCATCTTCCTCCCTCTTTCCTCCCCTCTCACCCCTCCTCCCATCAGCCCCTCTGGCACTCCCTTCTTCCCTCTTTCTGGGTTAATAGCTCTAATTAAAGGCCAGCTGGGGTTTGGCCGGTGCTCAGGACCGGTCAAAATGGTGGAACAATTCTGTCCTTTCATTCATGAAATTACCTCCTGCCCCCTCCCACTCACCTGGCTCGGCCCACGCAGGAGAGACAGACTGATATTTATGATATTCAGCTCCGTGGGACACACTGGCACAGACAGATTTATCTGCCTCTCTGAGTGGATGTACAGGTTTACATCCTGGCACTGAATCACACTTGCTCCATAGATCTACATGGAAACAGGCTCTGATACTCCTGACAGTACTGACAGAAAGGGGGATTTTGTAAATAGAGGTTTTGGAACGCATACAAAACAGACGGTCATCACGAGCATTCAGAGGTTCGTCAGAATAATCTCCAAACCAGGACTTTACACTGACTGCCTGTTTTCTTCTCCTGGACTCTTGCCTCATCATTCTGGTTATAATGGTACTGTAGTTAATTCTGTTGTGCTGCTCACTCTCATTCTGGACAAGAGCATCGGTCTAATGATGATGAAAAATTAAACACATGAAATAAAATATGAAACCTGATTTATTCAGTGCAGTTTTATAGAATTGGTTGACCGAAATTAGATTTTTTCATTAAGCAAATCTATCTGGTTTTATCTGAAAACTCGGGTTTTAAGATTTCTGTCTCTGAAATCTCCACTTTGGTCTCTTTCCAGACACAGTGTCCCTGTTACCCTGGAAAATCTGGGACATCTCTTTGGTAGAAAGCATGGCACAAGGTCATGTAGTAGTCTGTATGTCCTTTTGGGACCATATCTGAATCACATTTTTCCTGGGCCAAAGAGAAATGCACCCATGCTTTATATGCTATCCATGGTGGATTATACCAGCAGGCCGAGGCAGCGTAGTCTGAACGCCCCGGGGCAACAGGCGAGATAAAAAGGCCACAGTAACATGGACTGCTTGATTGAAAGGCCAGAGTCACCAGAGGGGGTCGTTGGCAGGCTGGGAGCTGAGATTAGTCAGGGGACTGGTGGGGGTCCTCGCAGAACACAAGCACAGGTGCAATTAGCCCCAAGGTTATATCTGCAGGGCAATCCTGACTGCAGCACAAGGACAGCTCTGTGCTTTATGAGACGAATGTTGGATGCTCAGATATTAATGATGACTGGCATGCACCACTATGAAATTAAAAACCAAAATACTCCTGAATCATTTGTATGAAACGCACTCACCATCTTTTCCAATAAAGGTGATAAAAGGTAAAAGTTCAACACTTGTAAGCTTTCTGAGTTCCTTTCCGCTGAACAGCACAATGAAGCAGAATTTCATAATGGCAGATAATGCTGTCTTAAGGTCACCGTGGAGGTATGGCATAATATCAAAATCTGGGGGCAAGTTTTGTCTTGTAGTAATCAACAGAAACTGATTCCCATGAAAAGACACATCAGCAAAACTCTGAAAGATATGAAAGGTAAAAAAAAGTACACCATCACCTTATAATCTTTAGTGTGAATTCAATCCCACTGGAAAAAAGTCACATTTATGAAGGAATGTGGTAAAAATGACAAATCTAATAGTCTTGTAGTCAGTGCAGAACTTGTATAGTAATAAGTAAAAACTGAAGCTGTGGATTTATATTTCAGTCACATCCAGAGTTTATCCACCTCACCTAACCTGTCTACATGTGGTCCAAGTCTATGTCCAGATCCAGATCAGGATCCATGTTTGGTGGGAAAGCCGTCCACCTGGGCCATTGGGTCATCGTTATAAAAGGATCCAGGATTCAGATAATTCCAATTTTCCATGTTAAGCATGTTCGGTAAAGGAGCAGGCAGAAATATCAAAGTTAAAAGGGTAAATAAAAGAGTCATCCCAGAGCTACAATCAATATTTCCAGGTCACATTATCCAAATCAGTAGTAATACTCCCAGTTGTATCCCAGGAGTGGCAGTCTCTCGTGGGAAGCATTTCCTGCATCCAGAACATGTGAATGAATGGGCTGGGAGTCTAGGTGAGGAGGTGTGGGTAGTGAATGATGGTTTTGGCCTGGGGACGGGGACTTGTACCCGGCTGAGGGAGGCGGAAGAAGGGAGGGGTAATATAAATATGTTTGGAGAAAGAGTGTTGGGTGGAGCAAGAGGAAGAGGGAGGGAAGTTAGGTAACAGAACACGAAAGAGATGAAGATGAGGTACCGGACAGTAACGTGCGTTCAATACCTCCTTATATGTCACCACTAATGTACAACAAAGCATGTGTTCAACAGAGGATCAAATATGGCAAAGTGGAGGTCAGAGTTCAAGAGGCAGATCTTTAGAGACACAACTGTCTGCTATTCGAGTTCTGCTTTTGACCAATCAGAACTAAGAGCCCTTCAGAAAAGTGATGGAGTTTGAGAAGGTGGGGGCAATACGCATAGATTTCAAGATCTGTGACTAAACATATTTTTAGGCCACGACAGGTTGGTTTAGATGCGTTCTTCTTTTTTGCTTGTGTCACTATCGGAAAACCACTACCAGGTGAAATGACTGACATTGATCAGCTCAGTATAATGCAATGTTTTGCTGGAAACATGGGCAATCATGTGGCTGCGACTCTGAAACACACCACCCGCCTGAACACAGCTACAGAGCGAGTACACCCCCTCATGCCAACAGCATTCCCTGATGGCAATGACTGCAAACATAGATGTAGAGGTATGCTCAGGGGGAGCTCAGTACTGGAGGTCAGACTACAAGAAGGGGGGGGGCAGAGACGGGAAGAGGGGTTGGTGAGAGAGCTGTATGACTGAGGTGAGGACGGGCTGTCTACGTGTTCATCTTGATTGCATGAACAAACCTTAACATGATGAATTACACCCACTAACCTGCCAGCTCCCAACAGCCCCACGTACTGCTAATGTCAATCATGATGTCATCAATAAGACGTGCCAAGGTCAAAGCTAAGCAGGGCTGCAAACCTTGTGCTGACCTCGTGATGAGAAACACAAAAATCCAACCAGCGGAAATATGTCAGGGATTTCAGAGTAATTTGCCACTAGAGGGCTCTCTCAGTGCCTCCACGTGGGTTTCTCCGGGTAGCACAAAGTCGTCTTCTACAGACCTCATGACATAATGAAAGAGGTGGTGTAGCTGTGAAATGTGTATAAGGCGCTTCTATTACAGGATGACCATTCAAAACTGACATAAAAAAGTAATGCCTGGATTGTGTTTAAGGTGTGTTTGATGCCATTGAAATGAGCTCGCTGAAGCCCCCGGCCCTCCTTTCATAATTTATGGGGGATAGATCAGTTTAACAATCTTTGAACATGTCATATGGTGTTAACTGCTTTTGAAATGTGACACAAAGGTCAATTTGCATTATAGGTCACAATCATCGCAATACCAGTATCATTCAGTCCTTGACAACAACTGGCCATTAACTTAGCTCAAAAGATGAATCCTCCATGGCCTCCTGTAGTACCACCCTCAGGCCTACTACTGGTTCGACTATGAGAACAGAGAAATTGTCAGCATGTTGCTTGTTTTGTCCAAAACATTCATACTGGGAGAGTAATGAATATCAAGGCCATCTGTAGGTGCTGCTGATGGGACTCTCGACTTTAAAGCGAGTGTGTAACTCTTGCTGAACAGCGGCCCCTGTGGCCACAAGTTGCAATTACATGATACTAGTACACTGAATCATCCACTTCATATCACTTCCTTGAGTCTTTGGATTCAAACTCCACAAGCTAAAATAGCACATATTTGACATATGACGGCCTCGTAAAATGTTAACATGTTAGCATGTTTAATCTAGAAGACACAGAGCAAGATCAGCATGAATTTGAAGTCGTGTTTGTGTCTACCTGATGAATGACGAAAAGTCCAATATTCACTCTCCTTGTAACTCTGTTTTGGTCTCCACTGTACTCTGAGGGATTATATATCTGTCTCTGTAGCTGCTTAGAGCTACACTGTGTTCACTAGCTAGGTGTCTTTCTGCTGTTTGGTGTTGGCAAAGCAATGCACATTGAGTTTATCATTGGGTGAACTGACTGACAACAAGGTCAAGTAGGAAACTTGGCCCCAACGTGGCCCCTGGTGACATACGTTGTGTGTACTTGCACTTCTGAATGCACTGAAATGTTTGTCTGTGGCATGCTAAACAAGTGGAGTCATAAAGTTAGACCTGACTAAATAAAGTCAGCTAACATTAGCTAACCTTAGCCAACATAAGCTACTGGTCTTACCAGACCAAGTACGGTTGTAGCAGCAAAACCTCTGAGTGTTGAAATGAGTGTTTTATTGCTTATGAAGTAAACTTTTCAAACTTTCAAGAACATGTTATTTCTTCAGAAGTCACACAGTCTTGCTTCAATCTTATTTCTAGAGCTTTAGCGCTGAATGTTACAAGCTATCCACCGTTTTGACTGGTATCAGAATGTGCTGCGGATGGCAAATCTACTTCACCTGAGGTCTTGCTGCCTACAAGCAGCCTGTCAAATACCAGCAGGCTTTGTATAAAAAAAAAAAAAACACGACCAGAGCAGGCAGGTCCAGTAGTGATGCCATGATGGAAAATCAAACAGACCAGCGTTTTCTTTGGAGATGCCAGAAGCCTGCAAACAGCCGCTCGCAGGCGTTCCTGTCAACTGTTTCCTAACTGTCACTGTCTGCCTCCACAGAGGGGAAAGCAGCACATGTAGTAAACGCCACAGACGCGGTCATAATGCACAGACAGCAGCAGCTTTACACTTCTTTAGTCCTGTTCAACGCATTACTTGACTAACTCAATCACTCACACACACTCACAGTGTCAGGCAGAAAAATATTTTCTCTACCTCATATTGCAAACACAGTCACCACACAAGCCTGAACACACTCAACTCTTTGTTCTGCATTTTCGAACTAAGCTTTAATGTTGCTTGTCCTATTTTTTTCAAAAACTTTCCATTCAGTTTCTGTCTGGTTCAACATGTTTGTTCTCACTTGTGAATGCTTTCATTCATTCTCTTTTCTAAAACCTTTACATCTACCTGCCAAACCTGAAGCATCACTCAAATTTAGACTTAATTCTGGTTAATTAGATCAGATCTTAATCCTAAATCCAAGTTTAAATGCTTAACTTGTCCTTTGTGGAAGTGAGGACCACCAAAAGGAGGATTTCTTTTATCTTTTTATCTTTCCTGTGGGGGCAATTTTCATCATAGCGCAAAACATATTATTAAAACCCTTACCTTCCTGATCCAGTGGACCCTCCGTCTTCGTCTCCCCCTCAGGACTCCCCCCAGATCTCCGTCCGCCTGGTCCGTCCGTCGAGCCGGGACGTCCAGCCCTCTCCTGTCCTTAACACAGCACTCTCCTTGTTCTGTCCCCCTCCTTCCAGCAGCTCACACTACATCTTTATTCCAGCTTGCTCGCTTAATTCAGGAGATCCCACATCCAAAAATACAGCAGGCAGCTTAAACCACCACCCTCCACCACTTCTCTGATCCAGCCTCCCCACTGCCTGCTCCTCCTCCTCCTCCACCACCTCCTCCCTCTATCTCCCAGGACTGTCCCAGGGCATGAAGGCCTCCAGCTGAGATGTGATCAGAGGTGCTCAGCCAGCAGCTGATGCTGGTGCAGTCTTACATCTGCAGATTACAGGTTGGGGGCAGCAGCTAGTCTGGTCTCTGCCTCTGGTGCTCTCCATCCCGACTCCTGAGGGCCAAAATTGAGGAGCTCAATCTCGGCGTTGTCCTCAAGTCTGATTCCTTCTTTTCCCCCTGCAATGAATCATCCCAATTTGTCTTCACCCCCTCTTCCTCTGTCCTGTGCTGCAACTCGTCTCTACATCCCCCGTTTGCAGCAGAGCCTAAATCCTGCTCCCCCTCTCCTCCTCTGTCACACTGCTCTGCCCGGCTGCCTGGCTGGCAGACCGACACTGCTGAGTTCTCCTCCACAGCTCCTCTCTCTGTCTCCTTTAAACCCCCTCTCCTTGTCTCTCCCCCCTCCCCTCTCTGGACACCCCAGCCATAGCTCCCTATCTCTCTGCAATGCAGCCAGCAGCCTCCAACAAGCCTGGGGACTGTTTGACCGGAGCCCCCTCTCTTCTCCACCTCTCCGCCTGAGTCAAAGCATCCTTTATGGGCTTATTTATCTACCCTCCCTCCCTCTCCTCTCCTGCTCTGAGGCTGAGCTGCTGACGTCCTGCAGGTTCCACGACCACGGCTGGGCTGGCAGCCTGAGACAAACTGCGGTATGCCTCTGAGAATCGATACACGACTGCCAAAGCCACTCAAATGCATTTCATTGAAGTCAGGTAATAGAATGCACATTTCCTAAAGAGGACTCACAGGAAATAAGACTGAAGTGGTTCCACCAGTTTACATTTATAGCCTTTTTCACACTCCTGCCTACATTCTCCTCTCTGGCTCACTGACAGAGACACATGGTGAGGTATAGTAATTACTGTAATAGACCTCTTCAGTAGTTAAAGGCACTGTGGCTTCAGCACTCTCTCCCTCCCCCTCTCTCAGTGTGAGTAAAACTGGAGGTGAGCGTATTACAGGCTTTGAGACAGACGACCAGAGTTAACTGAACAGAAGAGTTTTTCAAAAACTCAGCTATCAATTAACCAGAGAAGAACCAGTATCTTAAAGGGACAGTCCAATTGACTGATTTAAATCTTCACTGAAGTGTTGGATTAAAAAAAGGATGGTCAAAGTCAAAGCAGCAGAGATGGAGCTGTCCTGACTTTAAGTCCCTAGCATGGCTACAATTCCCATAATGCAACAGCATCATTTGTCAGACTGGAATTCCACAGAAGGATTGCAGAGAGCTGATGCAAACACCTCCAAATCTCAACAACGCAGTGCGACCTGCGCGCCATATAAGATCTGATGAAGGCTTCACGCCACAATGCATCAGCAGATATGGCAATCTAAATAAATTTACAATCAAGCATATGTTAATTAAACACATGCGGTGATTCTTTTGCTGTTTTTGTCCTCTGGAGTGCCACATTCCCACCTCCATCTTTGTTTTTGGGAAATAAAGACATTGCTTTCTATTAAAAGTTAAAAGTAATCTCCAATAATGATGAAGTCATCAGGGTCATTTTCTCAGACTTTAGAAAGCTCAAGCACAACTGTTCTCACAGGTGAGTAGTACTCCTCATGACAAGTAAACTGAGCATTATGGGTAAGTTGGGGAGCCTCTTTAAGGTGAAGGTAAGGCTTCCAAAGACTGAAATATTGTTCTGTTGTTTGGAGAGTCCAGCAAGACGGTACAGAAGCCTCAGCTAGTCTGCATCACACGGACGCTGACAAAATGCACTCACTGCTACCCAAAAAAAATCCAGCAGTAACATAATCTGTCTCATGTCTTTAAAATGTAATAGAATATTGTTCACCTCTGATTAAACTCAGTTTCTGCCATTAACCCTGCCAAGTGCACTGGCGATGCCTCCTATACTGTGTGCTGCACTGTTGGCATGTTAGAGGGGAGCCCAGCTGTTTCAAAGCAGTGATGACCTTGGTCAAAATGCTGATAGGATTAAAATCTCTGATCCAATTTGGTCGTTTGATGCTAAAAAGCCTCACAGAGCCGGGCTGAACTGCAGTGTTGGTTTGAACTGTCTGTGGATTCATCACTACTCTTCATTTTCACTTCTTTGGTCCATAATGATGATGTTTAGTAGCACTTTAAACATACAATCACTCAAGAGTCAACATACAGTCAGCTTCAGACTACAACAAAAACAATGAACTGAGGCAAATTTGAGCATTTGGAGGCGCTAATACTGCCAAACCTAAGCTTCTAGTGTTTCTCCCCATTTGAACAATTAAAGCTACACAGACAAACTGTTGGTGTAAAACTGTTAGGTTTTCCATTTATAGTATCTACTGGGACCCTGACCAAAATAACTGCGCAATGTCTCATTCTCAAAAAATGAAGCCCAGTAAACTTGAATACTTTGGACAATATCCACACACTGTAAGCAGCCAGTGAAAGTAGGTGCTCACAGTGTCACAGTCAAATGAATTCATGTGGAAATCACACATTTGTTCCTTTACTCCAGTTTAGGCCTTTGTGAATGAATTTTTATTCACCTCAACACCTAAAACAGGCTCGACTCTGGATTAGACGCTTTCTGTTCGCTTCAGGAAACACACATTCTGCTAATCCAGCCAAGGAAGTTTAGCATTAAAGTGGAAAAAAAGATGCAAGTATTTACTTTCCAAATGAAGAAGTGACCAGGGACAAAATCTACAGTCCTCATTCTGTGCAAAGATGTGTTTATCTGGAGCTAATATGAGGCTTCAGCTGTCTGACAAATCAAGCAGCTACCTTCCAAAGTTAGTCATTTTAGTGTGAAATTCCCCTTTTTATGACCATCCCTCCACTGTGGCTCAACAACAAAATGTGTTGAGGGAAACAAAGAGGGATTTTAAGACTTTAACACACACATTAAGCATTGTCTGTCTTCAGCGTCAGGTGTTTTCAGTTTAATGGAAATTCAGCGTGTGACATGCAAATAACGTATTAGACTTTGGCAAACTTTTTTTTAAACATGTTCCTGTCAGTGCTGAAAATCTCCCAGCAGGTCATTTGAGGTGGGACTGATAAGAAATACATAACCTCCAGAGTACACACAGGTGTGATTTAAGAGCCATAGTGTGGTGGTGGAGAGGCCTAAATCTGCCACCATGATGAAAGAGTGTTCATTTCCACAGTGATACCTTAGCTCCACATTGGGGGAAATATCCCTGGATTGCAAACAAGGCTGGCGCTCCTAATGTTTGTTGGCTGTATGTTCACACAGAGGGAGAGGGAGCAGGTCATGCCTCATACAGTGTTAGCGGATTGCTCAATGGATGAAACAAAAGGAGGAATGTCTCATTCTTCTCCCTCAGCCTTGAGCCTGACTGTTCAAACCCCGCTGGACCCCAACTGGCCTTGTTTACATAGAGCAGTCCAGCTATTGTCCACTTCCACTTCAGGTCAGTGTTAATATTTGCCAAAGCAGAAATCATTTCTGTAATAAGATCGACTACTGCCAGCATTTTTCCAAAGAGGTACAGACTACAACTGTAAAAGTTTGTGCAGAAAAGCAAAATAACTCTACCAAACAAGGGTAGAGAGATTTCATGGTTCATCACATCAGCATCATGTGAAACATTATGGCTTGAAAGTTAGCTGTGGGGATCCATAGCTTTTCATTTTTTAATTAAATGGAAAAAGAATAATAGTTTGGAAAAAAATAACAGCAATTATTATTTAATTATGACAATAGAGCGCTCTTGTTTTCCTCCATTCAAGGTTTTTGGCTGATGTGTGAATTGTCAGTATATCAGATAGTGGCAGTACCAGTGTGAACAGTAGATTACCTACATATTTTGTAGACTGTAATATAAAGATTGATGAGAATATGTGTTTTTTTTTTTAACTTTTTTATTGTTTATTATTGTTATTTTTGGTGGTAAAGTAGAACACATCATGGAGGCAACACGAGTACTGTCTTTAAGCAGAGCACATCCCTATAAAAATAAAGTCCTGTAAGTCCAAAGGGGTCATGCAGACCTCCACAGATATAAAAATTTGCACTCTAAGGCAGGACAACAATCTTCTTCTCCAGCTTCTGCTCAGGGAAGACGAACCTCCTCATTACGTCATCAAGCTCCTCCAGAGTCAGCTGGGCATGGAGCACCGCGACATCGTCTGGGTCTGAGCGAACCACCCACTTCAGAGCTCGGTACAGGTCCAACAAAACATCACAGAGCACCTGGAGAAGTCACAGGAGAGACAGAGGTTACACTGTTGAAACAACACCTTAGGCTGGTCTGTACACTGGGATGGATGCTTACAACAGACAGTGTGTTGTTCCTGTTCACCTGTTGTTCCATTCAAGTACGGTTGGCAAATAACTTGCTAATGACTGTATCAATACAATTGATGAGCTTCTACAATAAGACCAAGTCTGTATGTAACCAGGATTTCCCTTCAAAAGTTTCTAAGAACAGATGAGCCGAACTAGAAAAAGAAAACCTGCAAATTAAGTGTTCAGGAGTTCAGAAGTTTAGCACAAAGAAAGCCAACCACACCTCGACACCTGGCCTGCTCTTCTCCACCTTGGCCTAACCTCTGTGCTCCGGTCTGCCTCGGTCTGTCCCTCTCATCTGTTCTCCTGTCACTGTGTATCATTAGCCACGTACAGCTGGTGCTGCCACTCTCCAGCTGCTCCAGTAATGACAGGACCTGAGCCTGGGAACAGCAGCAGGCCAGCTGACTGCAGTCGTGGCAGTGGTTCACGAGCCAACATCACACTTGAGCCAGCGTACATACACATATATGTGTGTTTCCACTTGGCAACCACAGGAGGAGGGATGAATTTATTCCCTGTTTTCAATGCAACTAGTAGGTTTTATAGGAGACTGGGTCTAAAGATGAGAGGCTGCATTCATCAGGTTTGCTGCTCCTGGACATATTGAACACATCTCTTGCTGCTTGATAACACGACTGTGATTTATATCCTGGAGCCAGGATGTGATGCTAATGAGAGGATGAGTGTTAATTTATCTTTTATCATCAGAGTGTACAGCTAAGTATACTACTGACCTGCATTCACTTCCCAAAAAGATTAAAAAGACATTAAAAGGTCACACTGTTGGATGAAGTAATCTTTCATCTGACTATCACAGCCCTCATAGGGTGCTTTCCATTCTGCTAATTATGCTTCCTCCTGTCCTCGCTCCTCCAACCTCCAGCCTGTGACCTGAAAATAGATCGACATCCGCCATCATGGAGGATGCTCCGCTCCTTGGAAGCGAGGAGTGAGGACGAGCTCGGAATGGGAAACCACGGGTGATATAGAGGCTTTTTACCGGATGGCAACTGTTTAATGATTGGTTAGCTGATCTGATGGGACGCTGAGAGGAACGCCCAGGCTGCTGTGGACACAGCTTTAACATTAATAAATGCGAGTAATTGGAGAGAGCAAGCATGTCTCGCTTGGTGAAAACAAGTCTTTCATCCTTGCGCCTCTTCCTCACATCTCTCTCACATCTTCCTGCTGAGGAAGAGACACAAGAAAGGGAAGAGAGGAGCCATGTTGGATGAGCGGAATACACTCATCGTATTCATTTATTTACACTTTAAGTCGAATCCTATTTAATGTTCAAAATATATCAGACTAATATCCAGTTTGGTTCTCTGCAGCTTAGATTTAAATTAATCCGGTGATGCTCACACATCATTTTCTTAATAAGCCCTTGAGCTGACACTGGTTGAGATCTTGTCCACTGTAAGAAGACTGAAAACTGTCAGGGTAAAACAGCTGAGCTGCTGTTCTGAACTAACAGCTATGCAACAAGTGGCAAGTAAGTGAAGTGAGTGCAGGTGAGTGAAGCTTTGATTGTTAGACATGTTTCAGCTGGACGGGAACACACTGACCACTCGTTTTGGCCTTGTGTCAGTTGATACAGTGAGTGAAGCTTCCCAACATGTTTCCACACTCCTAACATTCTGTCAACAGTTTCTCTCGTGTTTATGAAATCACATTTATGTTAAAGATTACATTGTCAGCAGACTATTGATGACCCTTTCTCTGCAATTTTCCAAAGCACTTCTACCCCAATCCAGGTTGGATTATTAACTTTTCAGCATACATCCCGGCATTCCATCACTGGAAGCTTGAGCATGATGTGTCCTGATGGAAAACTACCAGCCATGACACTTTCAAAACCACCAGTTATTTCCAGTTGTTTGGCAGAGGGGGAAGTGAGTACTTTGTAAATCTGACTGGGAGAACAAACACTTTGGGAACACTTAGAGAGTGACTGATTCAGTTTGACCTGCAGGTCAAAGGGAAAATTACTGACACCGTCATTCTTCACCTGAATACTTTACGTGGCTGTGGAAATGTATTGTAATGTTAAACAGACGCAAAAAAGTGTGTGTGTGTCTCATGCATGCTCAGTAGTGGATGAATGTGTGTGTGTACCTGGGTGGTTCGGTCGCTGAGGCCACGGAGCAGCAGGGTGATAACGTGGACAGCAGCTCTCCTCACCTCTGCCTCCTTCTCCGTCTTTATCAGAGCAGTCAGGCAGGAGCTCAGCTACACGCGCACGCGCGCACACACACACACACACACACACACACACACACACACACACACGCACGCACGCACGCACACACACACACACACACACACACACACACACACAGATTGATTTTTACAGTAAGTACAGTGGAGCAGTGCTGGATTCGACATAACACATTTGTCACTGCTGCCTGCACAGCTGGATCGACTGACGTATTGGTCTGACATCGAAAGCAACATGGGTCCTTCCTGTCTACTCTGTCACAAAGTAACACACACACACACACGCACACACACACACACACACACACACACACACACACACACACACACACACACACACACACACACACATTGTGCCAATACACTTAGCAATAATATGAATTTGAGAGTTTTCTGACCCAGAGAGGTCAACTAGAGGTTTCAAGTCAGCGTGCTCCCTCTCACCTCTTGAGCCAGTGGTCCTAGGGCATAGTCCAGTCTCTGACAGAGTTCCCCCAGGTTGGACAGACTGCTGGCCCGGACGCTTTGGTCTGGGTCTCTGGTTCCTTGCAGGAAGACGGCCACCAAAGGACGGCCGAGATGGGGTGCCAGCTCCCCTGGAGGAGGAAGAGAGGGGAGAGGGAAGACACATTAGTTGCCATATTGTTCATGTCAGATGCAATCACAATGACATCAGGTTAAATAAAGATGTCTGCCCCCAGA
The DNA here is from genome assembly GCA_037975065.1 of Chaetodon trifasciatus. NCBI lineage: Eukaryota > Metazoa > Chordata > Actinopteri > Chaetodontiformes > Chaetodontidae > Chaetodon > Chaetodon trifasciatus. Next base: position 1,666,771 of record JBBMOE010000002.1, on the reverse strand, counting down.
GCGGACACCAGCCTTCATCTTCTATAGGAAATACAGTAACATCAGAAAAATAAGCATGTCTTTGTGTTACATTAAACAGAACTGCAAAAACGTCTTTCAACTTTAAACTCTGAACAATTTTTGAAGCAAAAAAACCCCCCAAAACCCTGATGTTAGCATACTAAAACATCTGTGTGCGTAAACACAGTCCCAGTGAGGCACTAGCAAAGCTGTGGACTCATCATCTTGTGTCTCACACACATGAACATGAATACACAATGTCATCAGTCAATAATCGTCATGAGCCGACTCACTAATGTCCTAACATTGTGTTGCATTATCTATTAAATTAATAATGACATGAACAATCACCTCAGTCATTAGTATGAATGCTGATTCAGCATTCACACATTTTTCATCTTCAGCAAGGTGTCAGGATGCTGACGGTGGTCCTTTCATTGTTATCACGAACAGTTTTTGAATGCTGGTATCTGCTTTGACTGAAACTATTATAGGCAGCTCTTTATCCCTCTCAATGACTCAGCACTTTCAGGTGACATTGACATAAAGCTGATGCTGATCCTCTGCTCTGATTGGTGGATGTATTCCTTAAATTGATACCATCGGACCATGAGACCAGACACTGCATTCTTAATCATTGTTTCTTATCAGATAATGATTCAGTAAATCTTACATGAAATACAAAAATGACTGGATTTGTTAAACTAGACTGAAACATGGTTGACTAAATGTGATAAATACTAAAAGGGCCTTCTTTAGGTAACGCGATTCAGCTTTGAATCCTGCCAGTGCTGCATTTCAGTTTCTAGGATTTCAGTTCAGTTCAATGCATTTGAGCTTTAAGATTTTTCAGGCCATTTTCAATACAATGACTATAATTTCCTCTGATGTTAGTATCTTTATTCTGAGCCATGAACCCAACCTCCAGTGTTATATGCTGAAGGAAACAATGCATCCAAGAGATGGTAGTAAGACACAGGAATAAAGAAAAAAGTAGAATAAATAAGCATCCCACAGGGAGATAGACTGACGAAAAGAGAAACTAGCCAGATCCAAATGGAAAAGCACAGTTCAAATCCATTTAACAACATGCCAAACTACTCAAAGGCAAACAAGAGAAAGAGGTGTTGATGGGGGTGGTGGTGACACTGGATGACCAGTTCTCCTAAACTACCAACACTGCTGTGACAACCTCCTTCTGCAGATCCATACTCCACAACATCAGGAGGATTTGTTTGCCCCTCACCCAGAATGCAGCGCAGGTCCTGGTCCAGGCTCTGTAGCTCACTCACGGCTGCATGTGCCATCCGACCTCTGCAGATCATCCAGAATGCAGCAGCCAAGCTGGTTTTCAGCGGCTACCAGTGGCTGCTCCAGTCCGATTCAACTCAGTATCTCTTATAGTTTCTAAACATAGCGCTTGAAGCAGCTCAGCATGTTTGATGAAGTACTTGCCTACCGTGCTGCCAATGGCTCAGGCCCAGCCTACATCCAGGACATCATCAAACCCTGCACCCCAGCCCATCCACTACACTCTGCTTCTGGCAACCTTGCTACTCCCTCACTCTGACGGGGGCCCGGCTACTGCTCAACAAAATCACAGCTGTTTGCTGTCCTGGCTCCACAACAGTGGAACAAGCTCCTCATTGACATCAGGTCAGCACAAACTCTACACACTGTCTGTGAAAGACTGCACCTTGGCCCATATTAAAACAAAAGGGGCCTCAGCAGAAAAAAAATCCACCTTAAAAACTTATTGTTTCTTCTCTTATTGTTTCTAAATATAGTGCTTGAAGCAGTTCAGCATATTTTGAATGCCTGTATTGTAATCTGCTTTGAATAAGTGTCAGCTAAATAAGTGTAATGTACTGATCTATTTGGCTCGTCCCAGATTGCTCTAGAGTGCCAAGAACGTCCTCAGAATCACAAGATTCAGATCCACAACGCACACAGAGCCAGACACTTAAGACACACACAAACACACCAGCCCGACTACTCTCCCTTCGCTTACACATCTCAATAGACTGTCACAGCTATAATAGGTCTACTGATGGTGAATCGCTGTGTGCAAGTGAGTGTGAGTCAGCAGAAGCATCAGCCTGCATCACTGCACACATTAACACACACACACACACACACCTGGGAAACTGATGCAACATAGAACACAGAACCACAGATTGTCCCAAGTTTACTGAACTGCATTTAGTCTATACAGTACATTCCCTTCCTGTATATGTAAATAAACTTAAGTTCTTGGAAACACCATTTGGTGTAGAGTTCCTCTCTTTTAGTACATTTTCTACCCATAATTTCACACTGTGGGAGCTCACAAGACTCTGCAAGTGCTTGTATGCAAGTGCAATAAGCCAGCAACTGGGAGCAAACCAAAGCAGAGCCAAACATTCATTTATTCAACATTTACTCAACCAGGCCAGTCAATTAAGAAAACCTTCTTATTTACAAATGACAGCCTGGCAAAAGGCAAATCTTGGCCACTCGGGGGGGTTCAAGACAAACACAGAGGCTCTCTGGATGTCTGTGCAGCAAACTGAAGGTCTATCCAATCTCTCAGCAAGGATATAAACCCCTCGATTGTCCCAGAGAAGTGGTACGATGGCAATCTGGCAGATAAAACCAGAGCATGGAAAAAAACAAAACAAAACAGGGTTTTCTATCAGGGTAAGGTTCTGATACACAGGGTCCCTTCTGAACAGAGATCTGCATGGAAACAAGTCTGCACTGTGACTTTTGTGGTGTGGTGGTTGCATGCAACCGTCCACCACAGGCAAATATACATGTAAACAAATATGGAAACATATACACATCAAATAAAGAAGCACATATCATCATTACTTGACTGTTTATCACTCACAGAAAGTCAACTGTTCTGTTCTTTTGGCCAGATAATGGCACACATTGGCATTTGGCAAGCATCCACAGAGGTCAAAGCACATCCAGCAGACACAGACAAACAGCAGCATTCATTAGGAATTTGTGTTCAAGTGCAAGAGTAACTCTCCTTTAAGCTCTGCTTTGGTCTCCACCAACTCAGGTTTAACAAATGTCTCAAAGTTTAACTGCTAAATACTCCATTTTGTTCACCACCTAGTCGCTAACTTTGCCTGCTGGTTGGTGCTGAGCAGGTAGTGTATTGTGGGTTTATCAGAGCTTTTTAACTGAAAACCGCTGCAAGAAACAAGGATGATGAGAAAGGTGAGACTGACCCAAAACAGTAAATTTGTTCACGGTTAACAAAAAAAATGTTGATTAATTTAGCTTTAAAAGGTACCAAGTGTACGGTATGTCCAGGTTTTTAGCTTAAAACATTCAAAAAATGAATCAACATTATCAACAGAATGTAAAGAAGAAACAGTTCTGAAGTTCTGTCAAAGACATCTATACATTGTGTTGCACAGATATCTAGTGAAGTGAGCAATATAACCAGGTAGCTCTGTCCCTTCCTGTCTCAAAATACCACTTTGTACCTCAAGAGACGATAGTCTGATAGTGCAGTCCAATGTTTGCTATGTTTCAAAAGCTGTCTTTGCTTTTTTAGTCTGATAGATGAACAAAATAAAACTCACAAAATGTCAAGAAAGGAAATATTCTTACACCCATTTTCCTTATCAAAGAGACAAATACAACTGTACACCTTCTGAATAAAAGTGTATCTCTTTACAAAACTAAGAGGAACCTAATTGGCAAGTAAATTCATCGTAAGCAACACTTCATTCAAACTCGACATAAAACTCACTGAAACCGTCTAATCTTTCCAGTGTTATCATAATGACCAACTCCGGTTTGTGTCTGCAAGTCAGATGCGAAAATATTCTGGCTCCAGTTGCTTGGAGCAACCTTTGACAGCAGGCCAATTCTTACACATTGTACCTTTAACTCAATGCAGACTGCAGAGTTGTGAAGTGGCACTTATTTCAACCTTGTGGGGTTCCATTCATTTTCATGTGGCTGGCAGCAGCAGCAGCCAACCTGTGATTTCTGTTTGGAGTTTTGTGCCGTCTCTCCATTCACCAGCTCTTCTGTGCAGCATCCTCGGCTATAGGGCAGGTTGCCAAATAGCCAACGAGCACAGGTTTTGAGGATACGTGGGACCTTTTTCAGTATAAACATCGAACTTGTAGGGACCATTAGATCTCATGGGGACCAAAGCCCAGTCCCAATGAGGCAAAACATCACTTCTGTCCTGGTAAATTAAGGCTAGGGGTCAGGTGTGAATTGAGGTTATGTGAAGGTTAGGGTTAGGCATGAATTGGTTATAGTTAAGGTTAGGGTTATGGTTAGGGTCACAATGAAGGGAACTCAATGCAGCTCAACGTCCTAACAAGGATAGCTGCGCAAACTTGCGTGTGTGTGTATGTAGTGAGTGGTGTGTGTATGTGTGTGTAGTATGACAACAGAGTAGAGAAGCAAAACAGAGAGATTAAGACCTAGTATGGGATCGAGGAATTTACACAGGAGTAAATAAGTATTGCTGAAGGTTAGTTCAGTGAGGATGATGAGATGCCTTGCTATCAAACACAAGAACTCAACTAAACGTGTTTAGCAGCATTGTTGGACTAAAATCTGCAAAAACCTTGGGACATGCATGACAACATGTCACAGCAGTACAACAAATATGTACCACTGCATGGAGATTTGTATTACCATGTCCTGGTTCTGGCTCCATACTTAATCAGATATGAGAGTGGTATCGACTCACTACCAAGAAGGAAGCAAGAAGGTGTAGTTCCCTCAATGATGAACCTTTTAAGTGATGGAGCTAAATGTATGCTTAAGTGTGAATTTGGACTCTGAAGCTATCAATTCATCACATGAATTGATGCTTTCTTCCAGGTCTGGAAATGGGTATTGAGTCAACTGTTATCCTCACGAGTCTGGTCATACAAACAAGAATGTGAACAAACTGCAGATGATGCTCACCCATAGCTCTGCTCGCCCTCATCAGGACTTCTCCCACTTTCAGGCGGGTTTCCAGGGAGTGCTCTTTGTTGGATGTAGGGAGGGACGGACCATGTTGGAAGTCTTTTAGGAGTCTTTCCAGAATCCTTTCGGGGTAGGAATCAGCCAATACAGCCAGACCTAAAGACAGTTTATACTCAATCCATCTGCTGTCAAGAGTCACTAAATGTTTCATCTAGGCCGTTAATATTATCAGTGGATTAAAGAGAGTATTTCTGTAGAACGGTGATCATAAAAACCAGTTATAACATCACATATGGCCAAGCTGTACCATTGTCTTACCTTGAATGGCTGACAGGTAGACGAATGAGTCTTCATGCTCCAAGTTTTCTAAGAAGAGCTGGAAAGGACATACCATCAACATGATTAATCACCCACAGACTGGTATATAGTTTTACGTCCCTAACTGGGAAAATTCTGACATTTATGTATGAAAAACATCAAAAACATCTCCAACATGGATCTTGCCAGTAGAACTAAAGAGAATCAATACTGCACAATGAAGTGAATACATTGAAAACAATGCAAGCAACTATCAAAGGGAATAATCCAAACATTACCCCCAGATACTATAAGAAGCCCTTGAAGATACAGGTTTGATTGGGTGAGGGAGAAATGGGGGAGTGTTTCTTAGACAAACTGGACCAGAGTTTGGGGTAAAGTAAAGAGGGAGATGGGAGGACAGACTGTGTGAAAAGTAGCAAAATATTGTAGGACTCAACCTTGACACGAAAGGGAGAAAAATCAACAAAGGGGGTCTCTGCTGTAACAGTGGGGTGTTGAAGTATATCTAAGGTGCACACAGTGGGGGTCTTCTGATTACAGAGAATACTAAATGAGTTGTTATTCTTTCTTGTTCTATACCACCTTAACAAGTCCCTGGAGTGAACCATTGTCCCCTCTTGCTCCCCTGGGGATGAGGTTCAACGGCCTCATTTATTATAAATGTTTGCTCAGTACGTCCCAGGAGAGACCAATAATACCACGACCTAGACCTACACCTTCCTGATGCACACATTGTGTACAGAGCAAGCAACAACAGCACAATGTCTTGTAGGTGGTTGAGTCAACCGAGCCTTCAACCAAGCAACATCCACCTTGGCTAAATGATGATGCCAACCTCTGGGCTGAACAATGGGTTTTGGTTTCTCTAGCTAATTTTTCCATGCATGAAAATGTACAGGGGATGAATTACGGTTTAAAGCCATGAGCAAATGTGCACATGGTTACTTTGAGTGATAGCTACCCGCTAGGTTTCAGCAATCACCTCCACCTGCCCATTTCTGGATTAGCCGGGACTTTGGTGGAGTAAGGCAGGATGGCGGAACTAGAACCACTGTCACTGAGGTTCACAGTGGCTCTTTCGAAACCTATGGGTGACATCACGGAGACGACGTCCATGTTTTATACAATCAGTGGTCCGAACACGGGACTAAGACAGTGGTTCCCAACCAGGGGTCCACGCCCCCCACTGGGGGGCGCCAGAGATCGCAGGGGGTGCACACAATTTTGTCTGCGCTGAGGTTGCAAGGTTACCAAAATTACATTTGTGCACAATAAATTTAGAAAATCCCAATAACACACCCAACTGGATAATCAAAACTCTGTATAATCCAAATTAAAACATATTTTTGGTCCACATTTAAATTCATTAAGCTATTTAATACCTCTGACCTTTTATTTTTGCAAATAAAGTGTTTGTAATTAATCACTTTATTCTTTTAGTGCGTGTATGCGAGTAGGAGTTGGGGTTTGGGGGGCCTGGTTTGTCTTGGACACAGGCAAGGGGGGCTTCAAGGAAAAAAGGTTGGGAACCACTGCTCTAAGGTATGCTCATATTCGGGGCAAGCCTGAGACCATGCACATTTGAAGGTGAGAGTTGAGCAAAGGTGATGAACGGAAAGGAAATTAGCTTAATGCCTATATAGTGTTAGTAACAAGCAACAACCTTGTCATGTGAAGATGTTTGCATCCCACTGATGGCTATATTCAAGACATACTAGCGATGGCTGAAAAGGTTTCATCTCTTATTTCTCTAATGTCAGATTTTTGCCACGCTGTTCTACATTTTCATCTTGACTTGTTACAACTCACTGCATCTTGTAATACAAGTAGCTCTGGTACATAATCCTGAGAGTGAAACACACACATGCACACACACAATGCTGCTGGCATAGTCCTTCGGGGTACTAGTGCACAGAAGAGATAACAGGAAGTCCATAGAAGGAGCATCTATCAGTGCCAGAGAGGCTGGGGATACCCACTGCATATGAATAATACATCACGCTGGTAAAGAGGAGGTACAAAGAAGAGCCGAATCATACATCACTGAGGATGTACGCACAGTTTTAATGCTCGTTTAACTTCTATGTTTCTTAAGCTTTATGACTTACTATGAGCTGAAGTGGGAAAAATCTATGATAAAAATGATTAAACTTGATTATCAATATGATCAGAGCATCATAACTCACTCAATGCTAAAGCAAGAACAAAAGAACTTAAAAGCATATCAAGCAACCCACCGTGAGAACTTTCTCCTGGGCCTGGACAGCCTCCTCATTTCTATTTTGTGCCATCTGGGTCAGGACCCTCAGGGCAAATGCTCTGGTTGGCACATCCGGATCACACGCCTCTAACAGCCAATCAGAAAAGGCTTTGGTAGGGGGGCAAGGGTCACTGGTACTTTTTGAACCTATTCCCGCTGCAGACCCTTTAGAGGACGCTGGGTGTCTAATGTGGGTGTTGCTCGGAGGACTACTGTCCGGGGGAGATGAATGAGGAGTGGTCTGTGAGTCTTTTGCTTCAGTTTGCATCTTTTGCTTTTTCCTAAAAGCACTGCTTCTGGTGGACTGAGCAGCAGCAGTGAGATCTTCAGGCCGGTAGGCACCGTGAGTGGCAATGACAGCTCTGAGGCTGGACGCCAGCTCCCGGATGACCACCTCAGAGTGCATCTGAGACAGTGTCTCCAGTGGTGGGAGCAGCCTCGACATAGAAGAGTAGTCCTCTGCACTCAGCTGAAATATTCAAAAGGGGGGAAGATGATTAGGAGGGAGCAGGGGTTCCCATCCAAGAGAATTTCATATTATTGGACTAAAAACGAAAAAGACAATTATCATTAAAATATTTAGTTAAAAACACACATTTTGATGACTAAAGAACTGGGCTTTTTTAATTCTCATTTGTAGAAAAGAATTAATTCAGAACTGGATTCAAACCCATTTATATTTCAAATATAACTAAATGCTGCTTCTAGAGTAGCAACAGTAAAGTCTACAAAAGCAACGTCACCATATAAATAATAATAAATTGTATAATATCTTACTGGAAACAGTGCAGATAATAAATGTCACAGAGTAATGGAGTATGTGCCCTCATGACTGGAGGTTTTGTGTGTTAAAACAGGGACAATGCATCACAATAGTAGTAGTTGATTTCGCTGATATTAAAACTGCATTTAAAAGGTACTCTGTGGAGTTTTCCATCAGCAGTAGTGCCTTTTGTTGAGGGAGAAATTTGCTACTTTTTATGTGGATATCCAATCAGCGTTGCTGTTAATGTAGTCAACTGAAGCAATAAATTCCCCAGTGTGTGTATTTCCACACTAAAAACTACAAAGATATGTAATGAACACATATGAACTAATTGCTGTTCTCAGGATTCGTACAGGTGCTGGAAATCCTTGAAAAAGCTTGAATTCCAGTGCGGTGTTCAAAGGTGTGAAATGTGTTTGGTTTCTGGAAAAAGTGCTTGAAGCTGCTTGTAAATTACTTTCATGATAAATAGCTTTCTAGTCGACTGACAGCAGGTGACATGTTGTAACATGGTAACATGGCTTTTTGGCATTACCTTTCATTTGCCACCCTTATGTAAAATGCTATCAGGAAACATTATTTTGGTCGTTAATGGCACAGTAACATTTGACTTAAAGTAGTAAAAAATTCTTCTGAATGCACCCCTGAAAGTGCTTGAATTTGACCACGGAAAAGGTCGTCTAATGTTTATCATCTACAGCAGTCACACACAGCATGCTTCTGATTGGTCAAACTGATTTTCTGCATTATAACCAGCTTTTTGTATTTCAAAAATAGAAAAAACAGCTGTTTTTGGGTCTGAATTTTTCACTACATATCTAGATTTAAATAAGTAAACAGGGGTCTGCTCCAGTCCACACTCTCAGATTTAATCATACAGCTGCTGGATTGCTTCAGCCCTGGACTGAAAAATATCCTCGTCAATAACATCCTCTGCACTCTTATTAAAAGATGCCCTTTTTTCTGTTGGAAACATAACCAGTTTAGAATATAAGGGAGAGAAGAAGGAAGGTTTTTTTTTGAATAGCATCTAGAGCACGGCCCCAGGAAACGCAGAGGCGGAGACTAGGAAACCAAGCTGAAATAGTTCTTCTGAGAACCAATGACATCACTGGTTCCTAGAAGAACAACAGATGTAAAGCAGCACCCCAGAGACACAGAGCATATTCACAAACTTGATGTCTGTCACACTATACTGTATCGCTAATTCTGATATATAAAGATAAAGCTGAAAATTGTCAGTTTTCCTTAAACAGTGGGTCTCCTAACACCTATTCCACAGAACATACAGTGCAAGCAGCATAAGACAGATGTAGCTTGAAGAGCAGCATGTTGTGGGTACCTGAGGTCCAGACAGCAGAGTGGCCACCAGGCCCATCCCCATGCTCAGCGTCTGACTCTCTACTGGGTTCACAAGTCTTGGACCAGTGGCCTGATCCAGACCCACACAGGCCCTCTGAAGCAGGGACACCATGAAGTCCACCACCTGGAGAAAGAAAAAACAGAGTCATGTCCACAAATAATGAACAGAAAGTGATTCAAGGGCTCAAATAAGTTAAATATAAAAGCTGAACTTCAGGGTGAAGGTTGTAGAAGGACTAAGATTAACGAAATACAGTGCTAAAAAGAGCTACACGTAGAAATGTGAGACAACACTCAGTCCTTATAAAGACATCCAAAGATATGACATCTAAAAATAAGACATTATCCAGTGAAAGTGAGGTTTATCAGAGACGTTTCTTAGCGTGAGGGAATGTCTGTCGGCCCTGCAACGGCAGCACGTCAACTCTCCCCGCCCCACGTCTCTGAACCCTCCCAAAAATGAAGCAAATGAGCTATTTTTGTGTGGCAGCGTGACTCAACGTGGTATGCCTCGGCTACAAGAACTCCCACAGGAGCACAGGCAGATTTTAAAGTATACTGGAGAAGGACGGGCGCAAGGAGGATTACCTAACACCTGAGAGAGGGCGCGACGTGAAACTTGAGAGAAGTCACACAGAGCAGTTTGTCCTGCAACATCTGTCACATTAAATGTAATCCTTCAACAAAACAACCACACAACACGAATCTAGGACACAGAGGCTGTCACAACTAGGACAGGTGCGCTATACATAGTGCAATTCTACACAAGCAAGTAAAATCCTCCACTGTATATTTTTAGGTTTTGTGCCACCTGGTAGGCTTGTTCAATTACTGCCAGCAGAGCAGAATACCAATGGTTTACTTACCCTCAAGAATGTGTGACCATATGCATTTTAAGCAAAATATTAAGACTTGTACGGTAATCTGCAGTTAGATCTGCTAGATGTGTACACTTCTTTTTGCTGGCAATGAGGCTTGTTATTAGAGTATTTGTTCTGTTACAAATGGGTAAGAGTTTGATTCCCACAGCAGGCAGTGTGCTTAGTGAAAAGTTGCCCTGAGTCAGACATTCACCATGCATCCCCTGTACACTCCATTATTATAGTTAATGAAAGTAAATGCTTTGGGGGCTCAACCAAACGTGCACAAGTAACTGCAGCTTACAGGCCGAGGACAGTGCTGTGTTAGCAGTGGCGTTGGGGAATAAGAAGCACCACATTCAGCATTGAAACTGACCAATGATGACATCTGCAGGTGTGTTTTAAAGCTGTTCGTTGTGCTACAGCTGACCAGCTGATTGGCTACCTGGCCTGCAAACTGATGCTAGCAGCAGAGGTGGGAGAGTAGACAAAAACTGTACTCAAGTAAAAGTACTCAAGTTGCGAGTGCTTTGCAAAAACAAGTACTCAAGCAGAGGTAAAATTAGTCATAGATGGATTGGCCATGTCTGTTATGTCAAAAAAATTAATATAAAAAGAGTCCTTAAACTTTGTCTTTCCAATCTCACATGAATACAATAAGATCAGAGGCGTGGCCAAATCATCTTTCTGATGATGTCTCATGTCAGATGTCTCATTGAGGCTAAAAAGGAGATAATGCTGTGATGTTCCATCATTAATTGCCTATTAAATACAGGTATACAGGCCTTTTTCCTGCACATAACCTGGTCTCTGCGTTTCTGTCTCTCTCCATCAGGCCACACTAATGAGCACGACTAGTTACATGCACAGCGCTCACACACCGTTAGCTTGAATACTTACATTACAACAGAAAGCAGGAGCAGCAGTAGTTTTGAAGCATCATATACTATGTGTATATACTAATGAACATAGTGCATTAACACAACAGACAGACAGAATTGCATTGCGAGGCTCATATGGAACCAATTAAATGCTGATTCAACACTCAAAACTGACTTCAAAATGATATGTTACAGCAAAAAGGTTGTTTGCTCCAAGTGTACAGCTTCATGTGTGCTTTTCTTCTGAGGTGGCTAAAGAGTCTGGCTTTCGCCACCCAGCATCTCTGCTCCTTCTGTTGGGTGCATCTCTCTCCACTCACCTGTGTGGTTTTTCTCAGTAACACAGAGTGATGCAGCGACTCAACCATCACAGCCACCGCCTGAAGCAAAGTGAGTCTCTGGCCTTGCCGTGCAGCTCCACCCAGCAGCTTCTGCTCCACCTCCAGGAGTGTCATGGCTGACAGGTCAAACTCCTTTTCATCATCCTTCTCTTCATCTTCTGCAGCTGCCCAGCTGGTCAGCTCCTGCAAGAGAAGCAACAAAGGAGTGATGGACCATTGACTGAGGTTACTTCCTCCATCAGGTGGAAAGAGAAACAGAAAGACTATAAAACAGACTGCAATATACACACACTGCAGCCTCAAACCTACCACAGAGCTGAGGCTCAGCTCACACAATGGGAGTATTTATTCCTCCTTACCTGCAGCAGGTCCAGGAAGAAATCTCCGGGCAGGTCACAGTCTTTGAGTTCGGCCAGCAGCTGCATCAGACACTCCAGCCTCCACTGCTCCCCCGACAGCTTCTCATACAGAGCATCGTCCTCATCACTGGGACATCAGAACAGAGAAGAGAGGGAAGACAAGGCATATGCTGAATCATTCAAAGCACTGAAGCTTGAATCATTAAATTCTAAATCAGCATTCGAAAGCTGCACGGTATGTCTGCACAGTTAAAGATTAGGCTACCGAAATATTATCAGTATTATACTATTTGTAGAATAAGGTTCCAGTGGTAGTGGCATCAGGTTGCTTCAGTCTCATGTGATCCAGTTTTCAATAACAAATGTCATCCTCATTTCCTAAATTCACATTTTTATCTTTTGATGAAATATTCTGCTTAAGTCCATATTTGTTTGTGTTCAGCCATTCAAAACATGCCTACGACAGCGCTCTTTCACAAAGATCACAGGTGAGAACACGTCAGTCACCTGCGGCTCTCTCTGGAACAAAGTCTGGCTCCTCCGTCGCTGCCCGGGGTGAAGTGAAGGTCTGCTGCCACCTTGTTCTTCTGTTCCTGCAGGCCTGAAAGCTGCCTCAGTGCTGACATGGCTGCCAACGTCTCGGTGTGGCTCAGGTACCACAGCAGAATCTCCTGACAGGGGGCGCTGTGCAGCACAGAGCATACACACAACAGGGGTCTTATTTTATATCTGATGAACTACAACATTTCTTTACTTTCTGAGATGTTTAAACATGTGACTCATGATAACTAGACCTCCTCTCTCTCTCTGTCCATGGTGCTGAAATATGCACAACAAGAGATACAATGAAAGGTGTTCTCACTCCTCTCTCTAAGCAGACATTAGGCATTGTCATATTGTCTAAATGCCATCATCACTGAGTATTTCATCATGTTACACTGCCATACATCGGCTTCTGCTGAAACAACACCGCCGGTGCTGGAACAAGTCCAATCAATGGAGGCCCCACCTCATAACCCACAGGACCCAAAGGATCCACCACCAACACCCACTGCAAGACAATTAATTGTTGACTTTGGCCTTTTCGCAGGATTTACAGACAATAAAAATATACTGTATATATATTATACTGTATATACGGGTAGAAGCATCCCTTCAATATCACAATATAAGCATACCATTAGAGTATAAACAGGTAGGACCATTAGTTCTTGCATTCATAATCAACCATCAGACTGCCTGAAAACCTGAAGAGGATGAAGATGAGAAAACTGTGAGTGTAACAAGTCCAATTGAAATCAGGCTCAGTCGTCCCTTTCTGTCAGAAATAATACATTTTTATATGTATTCATATTTTTTTATTATTAAAAAGGAAGAAATAAGGTATTTGGGGAAATATCAGAAATGCTCCTTTCTGTCTCAACCCCATGGCGGGGAGTGTTGGTGTCTGTGTTCGATTGCCAGCAGCTGGCAGGCAGCCAGAGTGTCAGTGTGACACCGTGTGGAATGAGAGACACATTTAACAAACTTGTGCTGTAGCCTGTATCCAGTCTGTAGGCAGCAATGTGTGATTTACATACACTACGTCAGTATTCCTCATTGTTTAACCTGCAATTTCAGTTATTTTGGACATTTGGATCTGGACTGTAGAGTGAAGACCAGCCAAATCTGGCAACCCACCTGATGGCCTAGCTTATTCATACTGGTACAGTATGTCAGATCTGTGCCACACCTGTTCTGAAGCATTAGTTTCATGAATCCCACATGGGGTCGGAGCAGATCACAGTAAACCAAACTACCCCCTGTGACAATGAGCCTCACTCAGAAATGTTTTCCTAACAATGGCTCTAAAACTGTGCCACTGTAATACTTTGCCATAATAGCTTAAAAACTAGATCATTTCCCAAAGAATGAAGTCATTTAGCTTATATCAATCAGTACACAGTGGCACGATGGTAACACTGTCGCCTCACAGCTAGAAGGTCCCAGGTTCGATTCTCGCTGTGGGTGCCAGGGGCGTGTCCTCCACCATGCCTTCGGTGCCTGCTGCTCGAGGAAAGGGGCCTTTCTGTGTAGAGTTTGCATGTTCTCCCCGTGTTCACCTGGGGTGTCCTCCATAAAATATACCCCCACTAAAAACATGCAAGAGAATCACCACCTGACCAATGGTGACAAAGAGAGTTGGGTCCCTGGGCGCCGCTGTTGGCTGGCAGCCCACCGCTCCTGGTCTGCCGCGGAGGAAGGATGGACCAAGGATGGGTAAAACGCAGAGAAAATAATTTCACAGGAAGCATGGCGTGACGCATGTAGTGTGCAACATGTAGTGTGATGTGACAACAATAAAAAGTATGTTTCTTTCTCTCTTTCTACATAGTCAATGCACTTGATTTTTAACACCATACAGACACCAAACACTGCTCTTTGTCCCCATCTGGTGGTTAAAAAACTCCACTGTCCTGGTCTTTATTTTGACAGTAGAATGAAGGGTTTAACCAGATGGCCCTTCTTCACTTCCTTAGCTTTGATCATTATGAGTGTGAGAATCTCTGCTGCTGTTGCAGCTCAAATCATCTGTTTAATTCTGCTTTTATAAATTCATGCCTGTGAACTCGCAGAGAGTGATCTGCAGACTGAGGAACCGGTGAGGAAAAATAGTCAAACTAACCTCAAATATATACGGTTTGTCGTTAATGTGTTAAAACTCTGGTACATGGTCCAAAACCTCAGCTGACAGGAGAGGAAACATTACCGTAGGTGGGAGACGTTCTGCTTGGTGAAACAGAAGAGTGTGAAGATAACAGGAAGAACTTGTTCTAGAGCTTCAAAGAGAGAAGCTGATGGACTATTTCCAACCACCCAGACCTGACAGCAACAAGAGAGACAAGAACAAAGACACCAAAAACACAGTGAGAGGCGTGATAAGGAGCAGAGACTATGAAACAGAAGTTTATACTCTTATTCTGATTCTGACCACTGTCTTGAGTCCCTCATTGGGAGCTCTGTCTGTCCTTCAGCTGAGAGCACAGGCCATGCTTTCCACAACAGACAGTAAGAAAAATACAGTGTTAGCAGTGCATCTGTGTTTCTGCATATATGATGGTATATACTGTGATGACAGTATACAACCCATACAGATTTGGCGGTACTGTTTCCAGCGGTGGGATGTATCCCTTAACCTGTATTTACTCGCTGTCATTCAGCCTACGCACTGCTACACAGCGGGTGCGTTGATGAAATCACTATGTGCAGCTGCTTCCTTCTCTGTCTGCATGCCTGTATATTGCTTTCCATTCCTTTTTTCCTTAGATATTGTGGGTACGTCCAAATACACGTAGTGTTGATATCAATGCAAAAACATTACTCCTGCACACTCCACCCCTCGCCAAAAACCAGCTGAGTATTTCCAGTGGATAAATGCATCTAATATCGACAAATGTGCCACATGTGTGAAAGGGCAACTGATGTCAATGTCTGGATCTTATTTGAGAAAAGGTGTTCTCACCTTGTACACGTCCTCTATACAACGCGTCAGCTCCCATTCCTCCACAGCAGCTTGGGAATGAGCTTCATCTAGACAACACACATACGCACCACCGTGCTGATTTTGTGACAAGGTGATAATAGCTAGCAAGATAAACAGGACAACAACGACTACTCTGTTTTCCTGGTGGAAAATTCACACAAACACAGGCCGCACACACATATAACAAGTACAACCTTGATTAAAAATAAATGGGATACTGTGTAAAACATAAATAAAAACAATCATTAGCAAATAAACTGTGTTTAAAGACGTTTTTTTAACAAAGTATTCCTGAGTCCATGTATTAATATCCTTTATCCAATCATGTGTTCACAAAGTGGTGAACCTCTCTCCATCCTCACTTGTGAACCACTGAGCCTTTCCAGGATGCCCCTTTCATACCCAATCATACTATCACCTGTTACCATCAACCTGTTTACCTGTTGAATGTTCCAAACAGGTGTTTTTGGATATATGTGATATCTTTTTTAGAGATGGACTACAATATCCTTACTAATTTACTGCTTGTAAGAATTAAAAACTAGAATCCTTCCAAAGCTGGAAGATGTTGTTATGACTCCATGAGGGCAACTGTGCCCTCTGGAACCAAAAGGAAGTCTACTTTAAATTTCACATCTAACACATATCATTGAGCAGATGACCATGATACTGACAGGAATCAGCGGTGCAGCGGAGGAGCGGTGCGAGCAGAGGCGTGAGCAGGTACTGCTGGGCGAAGCTGGGCTTCTCCTGCACCATGGAGAGCACCGCCCTGGTGGCCACACGCTGAAACTGCTGGGCTGTCAGCTTGTCATTAAAATGTAGGAGGTCGAGTATCTAGACAAAAACAAGAAAAGCAACAGAAAAACAACAAATGTTGTTAAAGGCTCAAAGCTGGACAGGAAGTTGGGTCTGTACACTGTGACGGACGTCTAAAATGGACTGTTTGCACAATAACTTATTGTTTACCTTCCTTTTCTCTTTTAAATAATTTTAGCCAGCGTGGGTTGTTGTTTTGGCAAACAGGAGTGAATGAGACCTTGTACTGGATAAAGGCTCTTTTCTGTCTACACTGCAGTCAATCAGTCCAGCTTTTCACAGGAAAGTCCTGTGTAACAAACATTTTGGGTGTCAGGACATTTGTACGACCCAGTGCGCAGCTGCACACATCAGCAGTCTTCTGTTTTAGGCTGCAGATGTGCATTTTCCCCTATTTCATCCAGCTGTGCTGTCTACGCTGCCTTGCATATCTGCTCAGTGTCAATGCTGGAGAGTGCAGAGTGAGCTGCAGGTCTGTGGACAGCAAGCTAACCCACTATTGCTCTTAGGACAGAAAGTGCAGATGCACACCATTTTAGTTTGAAAAGCCATAGATGTGCAGGGACCTGTGCACGTAAAGGCACCGACAGCCACAATTTGTGTGCGTGTGTGTGTTCTGCACACCTGAGGACAGACTTCTCTGTAGTAGCTGTCTGCTGAGGCAGACTGTTGAGGGCAGGTCACCAAGATCCTGGCCACACCTTCACATTTCCTCCAGTCTGACTCATCCCCTGGAGGACAGAAATAATGTGTAATGTAAGATATTAAGCAAATGATCTAATACAGATAAATATAGTGTGATGGAGACAGACACATCAGAGAAACTGGTGCACTCCCTCTGTGCTGTTATTGCTCAGGCTGAATGCGTTACCTGCACTTTGAGAAGATATTTAAGCGTCTACATATTTCAGTCAGACTGTGCCCCTCACCACTTTTAATTCCTCCATCATTACCTCCTCTCCAACTCACCTGTTCCTCCCCCCAGGATGGCTCTGACTACAGCCTGGACACCGTTAGGCTGCATCAGGCGCTCAGACAGCAGCTGACCACAGAGACGCCTCAGCCAGGCCGGGGCTGATCCCAGAGCTGCCCTGCTGCTGGAACCACCGGACCTTCCCGCTCCACCAGACTGGACGGACAGATGGCACATAGAATAACAGTGAGTCTTACAAACAGCAAAACTGGGAAATCTAAATGGAAAACAAAGCTTTGACAGCATTTCACTGTCACTTCCACTCAATAAGGTGATGCCCTCAGTGGGAACTGAATGTGAGCAACAGGTAATGGGAAAACAGCTCAATGGGCCAAGCAACCTGGTACATTAAAAGGTAGCCTGTGGAGTTCTTGAAGACTTGTAGTGCTATGAAGCAATCTTTTAGGGGCAGGCTCCTGCTCAAAGGGTATGAAGAAGAAGACGATGCTTAGCAAGTCAAAAATAGTGCTAACGTGTTTTTTTAAATGTGTTTTTAATTGTTTTTTAGAAATTATCTAGAGGAAGAAAAAAGCACGGAGAGGTGAAGTTAATGAGTGAATGAGGAAAAATAAAACATGCTGAAGAGCCTACAGTTATAGCTCTTCTGCGAGGGGCAACAAGCTTTTCACTAAAGTTTGATGTCCAGAGTTATATTTCTCTTTGGATATGCCAATCCATTTATTTGCATATCAAGCCAAAAATATGTATAACTTTCCAAAAAACGAAAGATGTTGAATGTCGACCTGCACGGCCCATAAACCAAAAACACGTACTCACAGTCGAAAACTGTTTGCTTCCCCACTCAGTGCACCCCCACCTGGCGTCCATCACTGCCAGGTATAAATCAGTTACCAGAGCAAGCAACTGAGATTGACAGGTGACAGGAGCAACCATAGCAAGCAGTTACAATTGACATGACGTCATAGGAAGGCCAGACAATTCATTCGAATAAATAGAAATAACCAAAAATGTATTTTGGCTCCAACACATGCTATTCCCTATTTTGCAGATGGTATTTTGGTCCCTGATATTTCCAGAAAGGGTTTGGATTTGGGTCACTGTTAACATCTCACCAAAGGAAGCAACAACACCAAGTAATAATGTCAAATATTTACCAAATAAAAAGCACACCATTACCACTCAGTGTGCCACCTGTCCCTGCCATAATTCCCCACCAACCGTGGACATGCGCACCTGTTTGGGTCCACCTTGGAGAATCAGCAGCTCCTTGATGACGATTGGCTGGTAGACTTTTCCTAGAAGGCTTTTGAGGGCCTCCTTGCAATTGTGACACTCCTCAGCACTGAGCTGCAAGTTTGCAAGAAGAAAAAGAAACACGGATTCCTCTTTTTTATCTTGATTACATGCATCAAAAGCATATTCAACAAAATTGATTCCCAGGGTCTAAAGAAGCCGCACTGCGGACTACATGTCAGAAAATGTCAAAAAGTCTAGGGATGTGGAGTTAGAGAGGACTATAACAGCGTTACAGTGCGGAGTGTGATGCTAAATCTGTGTAGTACTCTTTAAGTTGTTTTTCATGGGAAGAATAAATCCATATCGAGATGCATTACCTTCTCCTCCTCTGTGCCGCTTCTCTCTGCCCGGCGTGGCTGGTAGCCAAGCTGGCACAGCGCTGCCATCACATCACCCAGATGCCGAGTGAACACCATTGTGGCAAGAGATGACAGCTCAGCCAACCGCAGCAGGACATTCGTGGTGGTGAGAAGGCGGCGTCCCACCGCTGGCACGGCCCCTCCGCAGACAAGATTTTCCACCATGGCTCCAAACGCTGACCTGCGAGCGAGTGGCACACCGACACCGGGGGCCAAGTATGGGCAGAGCCCCAGAGAAACCACAAACTGAAGAGCAGCTCCGAGCACCTTCTGCTGGCTGACGCTCAGCACATCAGGAGGTAACGGCGGAGCCATCTCAGGGGTGCCAGGTTTAGCTGCACAGGGAGCAGGGCTCTGCTTGAACAGCTCAAGCTCATCAGAAAGGTGTCGCGCCAAGGTGAGGAGCAGCAGGAGACACTCCTGGACAAAGCCCCATGTGGCGTCTTCTGTATCACTGGAGAACCAGTCCACTGACGCCATCACCTCCTCCCTCAGCCTCCTCACCTGCTGGAAGCTGCTGTCACTCTGAAGCTGCTCCAGGAGGGAGGCTCTGTTGGCTCGCAGCACTGCCGAGAGAGCCTCTTGGTGGGAGGTCTGAGCATCGCGCACAAACGACTCTGCAGACAGCAACACACAGGACGCTGCACTGTGAGCCTGTGGGGACTTAGCATGTCTGTCTGAACACAGTGACTGATGCAAGCTAAGAAATACTCCTGACTTTGGAACTTGAGACTGACGAGGTGACCACGACACACTCTCATGAAACTTTATTTATGAACGTTTAAGTACAGTGCATAATGGAGTTTTTTCGCCAGCCGGAGAAACACTTCTTATCATTAAAGGTTAGGTTAAAGCAGCTAAAATGAAATGTTACAGACAGCCATCAGCACCTACGTTACCTTTACCCACTATGTCAGAGTCAGTACATGTACTGTTACCTTTAGCTAGCTACGTTACCCTCGTCTGTCAGACTATCGTCTTACCGCAGAGAGGCTTGGTGAGAATATTTATCGCGGAGAGGATGGCGGAGGTCATCTCTCCATCACACACACAGCTAACTTCACGGTCCTGTTACAGTCTGAGTATGCTCTCTCTTCACAGCACAACCTGCTCATGCTTTGGTTGTGTTGTGCTGCTCATAACGTCCCAAAATGGCTCTGAAAATAGACGTCATCACGCAGCGCAGCTCGCCTTCTTCCTTGCAGCGGGTGGCGTCCAGCTCATTGGTGCATTACCGCCACCTTCTGGTCCGGAGTGCGTCTCAGAAAATACACCTCCAAATGAAAAACACACTTCCAAATGAAAAACACACACCCTGAGCTAGTCTTTATTGTTCTTGCTCTACACCCTAGTCCTAGTGAAATCCCTATCCTATACTTTCCCTAGATTAGACATTGAGCCTCTGCTTTAGTGATACTGCTTTACAATGATACTGATATGCTGTACTACTAAACAGCACTGATATACTGAAGTTATACATTATATATAAAATATTAAAATTACAGTGATACATTTCTATCTTTCCTTTCTTTAAGTCATCTTTGCCAACTCATCCACCTTGTCATTCCCTCTCACTCCTACTATATGTGCTTGAACCACAGAAATTTGATGTGACCTCCTTGACTTGCTCTTCTTGTTATTGACTGATGGGCCTCATACTGAACATACTGAACATACTGAATCATACTGAACACCTTGATGGCTGTTTGAATGCAAAGACTTTAAACTTACTAGGGTTGAGGATGAATCTAAGCATAACACCTTATCTTGTCTGTCTTTTGCTCCCATTGTAGAGCAACCAACACCTCCACTAAAAAATTACTTTTGCTGGTCTGCCACCTGCTGGCTCAGGTTTCTTAGTACCATCCATATAAATCTGTACAAAATCATTATATTCTTTCATTTAATGACAATTGAATGAACTTATCAAACCAATTTTATCTTTCTTTCCTTTTAACCTCAAACAAATATCAGTCTATATCAGGCCACACAAGCACCCATGGAGCCACCAACAGACAAAACTCCAGATTAAAGGGATCCTTTTGCTAAACTGGGTCATAGAATATCCATCGAGTGTAGATTTGTAGATCATAAATGGAGGGCACTGTTGTATTAAGGCCTTGACCAGAAGAGAAAGCTGAGTCAGAGACACAAGCTAAATGTAAGAGCTGCAAAAATGAACAGAATTGTGTCCAAGACATATCTCTTTTATGAAATATCTAAAACAATTGTTTAGTCTTGTTTGAATTGATAGACTGAGTATTAGAAAGTCTGTACAGGAAGTTCAGTGACCGATGGTTAAACACAGCAAGGTAACACTACCATGATGTGACACAAACATCTAACAGACACCCTCAAGAAACCTGTGTCAGTTTGTATAGATAGCAGCAGTTCTATTAGTCAGATGGGGGCAGCTGAGCCATAATGTCCAGAAGAGGGCACTCCATAACTAGACAATGATTTTCCAGTAAACCCACAGGAGCTGCTGTGGGACAGAGTATGAGGAGACCCAGCCTAGTGAACATTCTGTGTAGCATGAAAAAAAAAAAACAGGCACTTCAGAGGTCCTGCTCACCTTCAGTGTTTACCATCTCTCTGGCTGATGCACAGGTTAAAGGGTGGGTGGAGCAGTCAGGTTACATGAGTCACCAAACTCAAGTATGAGTAAGAATGAGGAAATCAGACATGGTACAAATTCTCAAGTACTGGCTCTGAAGTCTCAGATCAAAGGCAACAGATTTTATAGAAACCATTCCAGGTCATTCACCCCTGACTGACTCCTCCACACTGAATACATGTTGGCACTGATTCCCATCAAGTTATCATTAAATTCCACTTTGAACTTGGACATCCAGCCTCAGTGTCATGCCCTACTATGACCTAAAGCTACAGTTACATTTTAGACCCCTGAATGCTAAATTTTACTAGGTTTGGCTTAATTAGGATTTGATTACTTCTGGAAGGACATTTAAAGTCCTAACAGAAGTTTAATTAACTTTGTTGCTTTTAGCCAAAACTGATGTTTCCAGTCTTGTACAACATCCTGGCTTTGTACTTCATATTTCCCATCAGTGAATGTTTGCCAACCAATTTGCTAAACAGTTCCACTATCAGAAAATGGTTGTAAAACAGCTCATTTAAAATGTTTAAATGTTTAAAGTGAGAATGGTGCCAAGTTTATGCACAATATCAAAGTTTAGTCAAGTTAGAGACAAGCCAAAAAGGCAGGATCATTGCTAATCTGGTTTCTCTACAGTACACAAGGCTTACATGGCTGTTGGGAAGTTTGAATACCTCTGCAAAGCATCTCATTTCATTTAAAAGCAATGTTCTGCCAGCTTTCCAAAATGAACCACCAAGACAATGTTAAGCTGTTGTGAAATCTAGTTTATTGGCATTAGTCAGTCTTGAGTCATCTGGAACATGAGACCTGCAAAGATATTAGCCAGTCAGTTGATGAACAACAGCGATAAGATATTAATGGTTATATTTGGTGAAGTATGCCTTACAAGAAAGATCTTTAGAAGCCACCCTTGGTCAGAGGCTTAGCAGGACTTCTTTGCCTTGACGCTTTGCTGATGTGTCTGGATACCGGCATGACTTGGGGACCAGGCTCTCCTGGGGTGTAGCTGGTTTGAGCAAATACTGATCTTCCTTGTTGGTATCTTGAACGAGAGCTGAAGGAGTACACTGGCTCCAGATCAGACATGTCACTCAAAACTGGTTCAGGGTTTTCATCACCATCTCCATAGCCAACAGCAGATCCAGAACTTGAGCTCTCATCTTGTGGGGCCGGAACAAACCCATAAGAGCCGTCCCCTGCATAAACACTAGCTGAGCTACCATAGCTGCCGCCGTAGCTTCCACCTGGAGCACTGCCATCATACCAAGTAGAAGCCTCATAAGTGGCCCCATATTCACCCACCTCAGGGGTGACACCAGTATAGCCACCGTCAAATGCGTCACCCCCAGCAACGTCGGTGTTACTGCTGTAAACAACTGGAGCACTGCTGTAAATGACGGGGCCAGCACTGGAAACAGAATCGTGAGGGGCAGGAAGTCCAGCAGCTGGGTTAAAGCTTGGGTAGGATAGACTTGGCAGAGAGGAGCTGCTGCCCAGGTCAGAACTCCCCCCTGTTCCACTGAACCAAGACCCAGAAGAAAATGGCTGCTGCATGAAGGTTGAGCCACTGTGTGATCCATGGCCTGAAGAGAAACAAGTTTGGTACTAACCAGCATTCATTTGAAGCAGTTTAGTAGTTTAGAGTACAGAACTTCAACTGGTAATTTAAGTTGTTTGATGAGATTAAGATATTTTACCTTTTCTCACTGGGCCACAGGTGATGCTTCCAATCAGCAGGCATACAATCCACAACATCCTGTAGACACATTTTCTTTTAGATTAAGTTATATTTAAACCAACAGCAAGTGAAGTCATCTACTTACATCATTTTGGTTTAGGAAGTGGATAAACTCAAGATGTGACTGCTATGATTTCTTCCCAAGAAACTGCAGAGGCAAAGCACAGTGGTCTTATTAACAATTAAATAACACAAAGAATAAATTAAAAAGGAAACAAAGTAAAAATCCATTTCATACCTGCTACTGGAACATGTGCCTCCTACACCAGCCTGTCTGTGATGTCCTTATGAGCCTCACAAGCTCTTTTTAAAGGATTCTCCAGGCTGTGCTAATTGATGGCTAAGTAGGAACAGCTGAGAGCGAGGAAGCCTGAGGTGTGTTCAATGTGAAAACAGATTTGCAGTGTTTTTTTCTGCTCAAACAGGTCATTTTTCTCCCAACAACCACTAAAATATGTTTGCTCCTGTTTGATAAATGTCATCAATGTCAGAGCAAGTATTACAAAAAGCAAACACAGTGGCATAAAATGGTCAAGATAAAAAAGTGTATAAAACAATTGTGTATATGTACATTTGTACAGAAATACTAAATGCCATAAAATCCTATTGCCATAAAAAGTATTATTGCCAATATTCTCATGAGAAAACTACTAATGTCATATGTTGTATTGCACTTGAGAAATACTTGGTCTAAGTAAATGCACAATATATACAGTTCATACAAGTACTGTTGCCAACATGGATAATAAATAGTGTTGTTGCACAGTTGAGAGAAATATAAAACTTAGAAATTGCATAAGATGAAATGGACAATGTGAGCATATATCAGCATTGATAACAGCAGCACAAAACAAAGTGGGTTTATGATGTAGAATTGAGAATGACGGCATCAACACAGAGCTACATTACATGATACTGGAGTTAATCAGTGTGACAGTTGTTGGGATGGAGGACTTGCAGTAGCATTCTGGATGCAGTAGTCTGCTACTGAAGGAGCTGCTCAAGCCCCCCACCATCTCATGCAGGGGGTGGGATGGGTTGTCCATGATCGATGTCAGCTTGGTTAACAGCTTGGTGCTAAATGATGGAAAACAGTATTAGAATGGGAAATCTGTCATGAAAGACATCACGGAAAATACATAGTTGTCTAACTAATTACTGAAGGGCAACAGGAATAAGAATTAATGTAGCTGTTTTTTGTTATGTTGTTTGGTCCTCCAATTTACCGCTTCACACTTTAGTCCAGTAGATGGCGGTAATGCGCGTATAAAATGGTTTGCCAACCGGCATTTAGACTTGAAGAAGAAGGTGAAGCGCAGTGGACCCACTGTCACAGTGTACTATCCACGCCCCCCTTCGGTGTTAGTTTTCGTTTGACAGCAACTGAAGTTTCGTGGGAGTCTCCTAAACTGGGACTGTTTTAGCCTCCTAATCAGTTCTTTTTCGGCGTCATTTCGACCGATCCCTCTGTATTTTCCCCGAATGATGGAATAAGGAACAATCATGGTGGTGAATTCAGTGCACTGGTTTCGCAAAGGTCTGCGGTTGCACGATAATCCGACGTTGCAGGAGGCCCTCAATGGAGCGGACACAGTGCGCTGTGTTTATATCCTTGACCCGTGGTTTGCTGGCGCCGCTAACGTGGGAATCAACCGATGGAGGTTTGTAAATGGTCTTCTTCTGTGACACGTTTAAGTTTCACGAAACGTTGGTTGAACATAACACGTTATGTAAACACAGTTTATCAGGTCGCCATTTCTATGATTCATTGCCTTATAATGTGCAGCGCTTGGAGTGGAGGCTTGGGCCTTGTGGAGACAGGTCTGGGTATATGCTACTACGTCAGTCCGCTAACGTTAGCTTAAAATGGAGAGAATGCTCTGCCAGGCTCCGTAGGAGAAGCGAATATTTTAACATTATCGCAGTCTATCGGCACCCACCCAGAGGAAGACCACCTCTGAATGGAGTCTCTGCCGTCCCCGGGTTTGTTCGGCATACACCTGAATTTCTTAGAAGCTCTTGAATTTTCTGAAACGTCTTAAGCTCCCGAGAGAAACACCCACAATGTTTACTATCGCCCAACTTAGCGCACCGCTTTTTGGTGGTAGAAACTGAAACGTCAGTATCGTAACTCCACGCAGTTCCCTGCTTATGAAGGGCTTTTCATTTAAAACAACTTCTTTTTTTTTCTTTTTTTTTTTTTACTTATGTAACTATAAACAGGGAATGGCGCAGTATGTGGGGTCGAAGTCAACGCGTGTCGAGTTTTTATGACAAGAAAAGCGTCACAGGGCAGCTGTGGTGAATGCGTGTTTATGTAAACATGGAGAGTGTCATGTTTAGGTGAAAGCTGCTCTATAAACTAGATCTAATGCACATAGACGACAGTATATTTCTTTGTTAAACTCTGCGCTTCAATCACCCTCAGTAAAGCGTTCAGATCCCATCGTGGTAATATTAACGTCAGTTCACAATATTGATGATGGTAGTCGATTCATTCAACCCGCTAATGGACCGCTAATGGATACTTTAACTTTTACCAATATTGATGACAAACTGATCTAATTACTGACAACAAACAAACGCTTAACTGTAATTTTTAGCGTAAAGTCAAATTATGTAACAAAAATAGAATTTTAAACGAAAGTGGCTGAATATGTATTTATATAAGGCCTGAGGTGTGAAATGTGATTTTCTGCAAAATAGATCGTTTTTATCTTGGATTTTCTCTTAGTTCTGCTTTAGTTACATAAGTTAAATGAGAAGCGCAAGAGAGGCAGGGAAAGTTGAATTTTGCTGTTTCATAAGCCTCTCTTACCACACTGGAAATCAGAGTCAATTACATAGTCTGCAACCCCACCGGAATATGTAACCATAATTAACCCTGAAGTGTGGATTATTTGTGTAGATAAAGGATAAACATTCTGTGTCTTAGTCACGTTTTCCACGTGGAAAAAAAAAAAAACATACAGGCAACGACCATATAATCAAATGCAAAATGTGTTATGGTGCTTAAGGTCGCGTATCAAAGCAAGTAGACGCACTTGTGCGAAGCCATCGCTTGATGCAGCCGTTTCTGCAGTCCTCTTGCATCTTCATCAGAATGATCCCACAGAATAAACACACAGCACATCCTCTGCAATATATATACTGTGGGCAGATATTTCTTAACTTTATGCACAGGTCAAAGGAAGTCAGTGAAGTACTGTGGACCAGCAAAACATTTAGTCAGGTTTTATTAGAATTACTATTACAATCATTCTTCCAGTTCAAAGGGTGCATCTGCTTATTTGTTTCATCAGGTCTGTTAAACACTTTCTATTTCTGCTGCATCTGAAATGACCTCGTTAGTCTTGTGGTCTATATTCAGGGAGCACGGGGAGACTGATGTTCCCAATAACTGTAAACCAAACTGTAGCTCATGTTAGCATCATGATGAATTGTCACATTGAACAAATAGAATTAAAAGGAAATATTTTTCTATGAAATATTTTTCTAATCCAATTGAATGGGAAGTAATTCAATTTCATCATGGATTAGTTAAGTCTGCGCTGTGTAGTGACGGCACACAGTGTGACAGTGTGTTCTAAGGTTACGGCAATAAACCAGCCAGTGCAGTGCTGTGCTGCTGTGCTGCTGTGGCTCACGTGATCAGTTACAGGTTAGGGCTGACTCTGTCACTCAGTTTCAGTAAATAATTACCCAGTGTGTACGGGTTGTTTGGGGGAAAAAATTATTTACCACCTTGTGTTTGAATGCCTCTGTCAAGAAGTTAACTTGCAGTTGACATCCATGTCAGTCCAGACTCATTTGTAGTGAAGACTTTGAAGGAATTAATAACATTTTTTTGGTGGAATGGAAGTTATCACTGTATTGACATGTATGATTCCAGCGAAAGAGACTTGCTGTCTTCACTTAGAGACTATTTTTCCATGTGGATGTTGCTGCAAAGAAGCTACAAACTGTAAAATGTGGGTGCTTCACAAGCATCTTCATCAGAGCAGCACAGAAAATCTGTACATACTAACTTTTTTAGTCTGGTTCTCAGGTGAGTACCAGGAGATGGTGTTTGGCACTCACCCCATACATAGCATGGTCTTGATAAATGCAGTCTTCCTCGCTGTCCTCCTTGATGTCTCCCTCATTGTCCTCCACTTCACCCTCCTGCATGGTAGATGATGAAGGTGGACCTCTCAGCTCGTGGTTGAACCACAATTCGTTGTCTCCACAGGTCAACAGCTGGCTTTGGGTCAAATGTCTCTGTGGTCGTCTTTGACACGTGAACGTGCGTCAGGGCTGAGAGAGTTTGTGACAGATGAGATAATGTTCTTGGTTTTTATGATGTTGAGATGTGAGAATCCCCTCTCACATGCTGCACTGCTCAAAGGCAGTGGAAGAGGCAGTTTAACCACCATGTTGATGTTGAAGTAACAATCTGGATTGCTTGTTTTTGCTGTTTGGACCAAGTCACACTCAGAGGACGCTGCCAGACGTTTTCCTCTTTGCTTTAAGTGCATCCATTCTCTCTGTGGAGTCTCTGTCAAGTTCAAGGTTATTTCTGTGACGTCCTCTAATCTATCAAAGAGCCGACCACAAGATTCAGTGAAATCCTCAGCATAGGAAGACATAGGACGTGTGTGTTCAGCATTATGAAATACCAGGAGAATAACATCGCACAGAGCTTGCTGTTGTTCTTCATTCAACTTGTTTCGCCATTTAAGAAGTGGACAACTGGACTTTTCAGCTTGACTAGCTTGTTTGTTAGCAATAGTTTATTGCAATCGTGCTACATTTGCCGCTCGGGCTTGATTTGATGTTTCTTTGTGAAGGTGGAACCTCAAAGTAGCTGCTTATTGTCTGTTGTTATTTGGACATCTCTCACAGTAGGTTACTTCACTGGATCAAGCGTGTTTAGAAGATATGTGTGTAGATGAGAAATGTGTATCGATGACCAATGACAGTCGCTGCTGTTGTTGATTTTTACAGCGGTTGGCATCCCGAAGTGTTGAATTGAATTAAGTTTCACAAAGAAAGTTATTTACAGTGTTCATACAAAGTGACCCCATTCATGATGTTGTCCGCTCTATAACCTAAAAACAATTCAGTTTCTGCCTGGTAGGCAGAGGTGCATTTTGAGCTGGATGTTAAGCATTATTTTAACAGCTGGATGTTAAGCATTTCTGGTATGTCTGCGTGCTTACCTGTGCAGCAGCTATCTGAACCCCTGGTTATACAATCGCCACAGTTTCAAGCAGAGATGCACTGATCCACTTCTTCAGTTCTGGTCCAACACCTGTCGAGTGCACAGCAATACATTATCAGCTGCTAGTAAGTTTGTTGCTTGACTTCAAAAGTAATAGGAGAATTTCAAAGAGTGCAACGTCCAATTGACAGCTCCTTTGAAAGCTTTTCAAAGGGAATATTTGAAATAAAAGTGTAAAAAATGTGTAGAGAAATAAATATCTGCTTGATCAGCAAATCATTTCAACTAAGATAACTACAAATACAATCTGGAATCTGGATTGGTAGATGTACGTACATGTATGGTGGGACGGTGGTAACACTGGTGCCTCACAGCTAGAAGGTCCCAGGTTCGATTCCCGCTGTGGGCGCCGGGGGCGTGTCCTCCACCATGCCTTCGGTGCCTGCTGTTGTGGAGTTTGCATTTTCTCCCCGTGTTCACCTGGGATATCCTCCTTAAAAACACCCTACTGAAAACATGCAAGAAGATCACCACCTGACCAATGGTGTCAAAGGAAACTGGGCCCCCGGGCGCCAGTCTGATGGCAGCCCACCACTCCTGGTCTGCCGCAGAGGAAGGACGACCAGGATGGGTTAAACACGGAGGACAGATTTCACCAAATGCATGGCTTGCGCATGTATGTTGTGTGACAAATAAAGGGGATTGTCCCTCTGATTCCTCTTCTTCTTCTTCTTCGTACTGCTGATGTCAGTCCAGTGCTGATAAGTGAATTATCTGTATATCAGCACCTGACAGGAATATTGGATCAGATCAATCCCAGCTCTAGTTTTGAGGTGGGCACGCAGGATTGGTTGACATTTGACGTTGTGGACCTAAAATGTCATTACTTATTACTTTTATCCAATGTGAGCTTTGATCTCTGACAGTACTGATGGACAACATGAAAACCTAATGCCTCCAGCCACAGCTTTCACCGGGTTGAGGCACAAAAGTCGTGGTCCATCACCTGGAAGCTCTGAGATCAGCTTAAATGTGAATGTAAAATCTGCAGGCTGCTTTGTATGAACATGCACCAAGATGAAAACTGAAATGATCACGTTTTAGTTTCAATTTTCTATCAGCCGTAGTGTGCCAGTGCTCCTCACCACAGATCTCTGCCACTTGGCAATCAACCAGTCAAAGTCCTTTAGTTTTACATTCTGCCCAGTCAGCAAACAGATGCAGGGATAACTTGAAGGGCACTTGAAGAGTGCATTCCACTCAAGTCCACTCAAATCACATGGTCAGTATATTGCTTATCCAGGCATTAAGTTTGAACATTTTTCTGTAATGTCTCTGGAGGACTTTATTGCAGACAATTCATATTTGGATGTCAGTAAGAGTAGTTCTAGTTGCATGATATGTGTGCATTTCCATTTCCATAGCCACATCTTAGTTTGAAGAAAAAAAAAATTCTGTACAAAGTTAGTGCACCCACGTGTGTCGGCTATCCCAGAGGATCACTTCTACCTGTGAATGTGGATTGTGATATGGAGTCATCATATATGTATTTGGCTTTTTTTTGGCGTTTTAGGTCTTTTTATTCTATTGTATTTTAGGTTTTAACTCCAGTGCTTCCTCATGGGGGGCCTCCACTCCACTGTGTGAGGCGTGTCTGGTCTGCCCGCCGGGGCGTCATCCTGGGGACCCCTCAGGCCCGGAGGACTGGGGGGCTCTGCCCTGTGTGTGGTGTCCACCCCGGTCTATCTGGGTCGGGGGTCTCTGTTGCGGCGGCGCTCCCTGTGGCCGCGGGCTTTGATCCCTCGCAGTGTGGATGAGCTCCCCATAGGTGGTTTCTTTTCCTCTCATGGTTCCTCAGTGCCCTGCCATGTTATTACATCGACAGTTTCGTTGGGGTGGGTGTGTGTGGGGGTCTGGGGGTGTGTTTTGGAATGGGCGTTGTACAGACTTTCCATGTTTTTATCTTTTGTCAAGCACCTTGAGTTGCATTTTATGTATGAAAGGTGCTATACAAATAAAGTTTGATTGATTGATTGATTGAAAGAAGGAATTGCAGGACTGAGATGATGTGCCAATCTATCACTGCCCTGAAAAACAATTAATACCATCACAACTATAAACCTTGCTTTCTGGTATGTGGGTACTATTTCTTACATTTACATTATGCCTGTCTGTGTGCAGGTTTCTGCTGGAGGCTCTGGAGGACCTGGACAGCAGTCTGAAGAAGCTCAACTCCAGATTGTTTGTCATCAGAGGGCAGCCTACTGATGTTTTTCCAAGGCTTTTAAAGGTCTGTATTCCTGCTCGCCACAATTACACCCGTAGGTTAGCCCAACACCTAAACTTCTCCTTCCTTCTAATTACAAGGAGTCTGACATTGTAGACCCCGGATGTGTTCCTCACCATCAGGAATCAGGGGTTAATCACTAGCAACATCTCAGCTGTTACCTCTATGTGTGACCACAGCTAGGCACCATGCGGATGGGACAAGAAGTCTCCCTAATAGCAAATGTAACAACACAGAAACAATCTATTCTGTGTTTTGTGGCTCCATCAGTGTTAAGATTTGCTCTAGTTTAGGTGGCAGGTCAGCCCAGTGCTTTGAGTGTCCACACTCCCAACACACGTCCCAGGGAGCATAGAGGAGAAGCCTTGACTTGAGTCTGTAGGGATGTACATTCAGTGGCCTGAGTGTTGGTGTTCCTTCTGGATCTTGTGGCTCTTTTCATCAGGAGAACAACAGACATATTTTGGGCAGGGTGGACAGATAGTTTGAAAGAGCACTGAGGGAGGGCATTTACGTAAAAATAGAGAAACAATGCCTCAACAGAGGAGCAGGTGTGTGCTACCTTTTATCCCTCATCTACAATACTGTCCTTTCATCCCTTCCCAAGAGATTTAATAATTTCTCACAGTTGGACTCATGTAACAACTCAAATGACAGCCGTTTACACTTGGCTTCTGATGACGCAGTGATGCTGCCATTACAACAGACAGGAGCACTACGATCCGGGTGGTATTAGTGACCTGGTTTGCAGTGATCCTGACTATTTTCTTCTACACCACCAAAGGGAGGAGAAAATTTTGTGGACTGACTAACTGACTAACTGACTGACCAGAGAGAGAAAGAAAGAAATGCAATCAGAGCAACAATGACAGCTCTAATCAGGGACTCTTAACTATTATTATTGGTAGTAGATGGTTTATGTATGAATACAGCTCTATGGTTATAATAATAATGGAAGTATGACTAATAGTAATATCAGTTACAGTGGATGTCAGGTAGGGTCATTGCAGGACATGTCACTTTAATCCGCAATCCAGGTTCAACTACTATCCATGGGAACCTGTGAGATGACAAAGCAGAAAGACTCTGGCGAAGAAGCTATGTTAGTAATATGCCTTGGTTGGACATGAAGTGTATGGATGGAGAGAGAGAGAAGAACAGAGGAGTTTGATGTATCTTTAGAAGTCCTCCGACCATCTAATCCTATAGCAGCATAACTAAAGGTTGGTCCAGGGCAAGCCTGAGCCAGCCCTAACTATAAGCTTTATCAAAAAGAAAAGTTTTAAGCCTACTCTTAAATGTAGAGACAGTGTCTGCCTCCTGGACAAAGACTGGAAGATGGTTCCACAGAAGAGGAGCTTGATAGTTAAATGCTCTGGCTCCCATTCTGCTTTTGGAGACTTTAGGAACCATAAGTAAGCCTGCATTCTGGGAGCACAGTGTTCTAGTGGGGTACAGTTAGGTACAATGAGTTCTTCAAGATAAGATGGTGCCTGACCAATCATGGCTTTGTGTGTATGGAGAAGGATTTTAAATTCTATTCTGGATTTTACAGGGAGCCAGTGCAGAGTGGCTAATATCAGATAAATATGATCTCTTTTCCTCTGCAGCATTCTGGAGCAACTGGAGAGTATTTAGCAACAAATCTGAGCAGCCTGATAGTAAGGAATTGCAATAATCCAACCTGGAAGTAACGAATGCATGGACTAGTTTTTCTGCATTGTTTTGAGACAGGATGTGCCTGATTTTTGCAATATTATGCAGGTGAAAAAAGGCAGTCCCTGAAATTTGTTTTGCATGGGAGTTAAAGGACACATCCTGATCAAAGATAACTCCCAGATTCTTCACAGTGGTGCTGGAGGCCAGCACAATGCCATCCATAGCTGCTATATCATCAGTTAGTGAGTGTCTAAGGTGTTTAGGGCCTAGTACTATAACTTCAGTTTTTTTGCGAATTTAGCCATAAAAAATTGCAGGTCATCCAGGTCTTTATGTCCTTAAGACATGCTTGGAATCTAATCATCTGATTGGTTTCTTCTGGCTTCATTGATAAATATGGCTGGGTATCATCTGCATAGCAATAAATATGTGTGTTTTATGTTTGTTTTTTGAGTGTTTCCTGATAATGTTCCCTAAAGGAAGCATGTATGGGGTGAATAGAATTGGTCTAAGCACAGACCCCTGCGGAACTCCGTAGCTGACTTTAGCAAGCACAGAGGAGTCATCATTAACGTGTACAAACTGAGGTCGATCTGAAAAGTAGGATTTAAAACAGCTTAGTGCAGATCCCTGAATGCCAATGAAGTGTTCCAATCTCTGCAATAGAACACCATGGTCAATGACACTAAGATCTAATAAGAGCAATACAGAGACAAGTCCTTTGTCTGATGCAATTAGAAGGTCATTTGTAACTTTAACCAGTGCTCTGTCTGTGCTATGATGCACTCTAAATCCTGATGGAAATCCTCAAATAAACTATTGTTGCGTAAAATGTCACACAGCTGATTAGCAATGACTTTCGCAAGAATTTTTGAGAGAAAGGGGAGGTTGGATATCGGTCTATACTTGGCTAAAACCCCTGGATCAAGAGTAGGCTTTTGAAGAAGAGGTGTTATTACAGCTACTTTAAAGGACTCTGTTACATGGCCTGTTGATAAAGACAGGTTCATCATATCTAATAAAGAAGAGCCAATTAAGGGTAAAACTTCTTGAAGCAGCTTAGTTGAGATGGGGTCTAAAATACATGTTGATGATTTTAATGATGAAATTATTGAAATTTTGGTGAAGGTCAGCAGGTGAAAAACAGTCTAAAACTACAACAGGTTTAATAACTATTATAAAGTTTCTGTGTTTGAAGAAGTCAGTACCTATTGAGGGCAGGACATAATTAATTCTGTCTCTAATAGTAAGAATTTTATCATTAAAGAAGCTCATGGAGTCATTACTGCTCAGGGCTAAAGGAATACATGGTTCAATGGAATTATGGCTCTCTGTCAGCCTGGCTACAGTGCTGAAGAGAAACCTGGGATTGTTCTTATTTTCCTCCATTAGAGCAGAGTAATAGGCTGCTCTGGCACTGCGGAGGGCTTTCCTGTATGTTTGAAGACTGTCTTGCTAGGCGAAACGAAATTCTCCCACATTAGTGTGACGCCATTTCCTTTCAACTTTTCGTGAAAGTTTGCTTTAATTTGCAGGTTTTGGGGGGTATACCATGGAGCTAACCTCCTCTGTTTTTTGTCTTCTTTTTTAAAGAGACAGTAAAGCCAAGTGTCATACGCAATGAACCTGTAGCAGTATTAATTAATAAATGGTTATGTAACATCCAATGTATGCATGTACATTTAATTTTTGTGTACCACTGTTGGTCCCCAGCTCTGTCAGATCAGGCTGGAATGTCAAACCTGTCACCACGCCTGCAGTAACAATGATCTCAGGATGCAGTGAACACACCCTGTTGTGTCTTCTTTAATTTGCGCTTTGCAGAGGATTGACAGTCGCAGCAGCTGACTTGAAGCCAAGAAACATGGTTATTGTGGTTTTTGTGACTGGGCCCACAGTTATCTGATTGGCTTGTGACACCAGATACATACAATATGCAGTTTACAGACGGTCACAGTTTTTCAGTGCACTGAAGCATGTCCGAGCAGCTGCAGACGGTGTTAACATGAGGAGATTCCTAGTAGGGATTTAGCTCCAGGCAGGGAGGAGCAATTCAGGCATTAACTATCTCTATACAACAGCTATTACGTAAGGCACTGCTGTTTCCATTATATGGTAAGGAAACCTAGTAGTCTTCAGATTTCCATTCCAGCCAAACACATGGTCATCTGCAGTAGATCTGCCAATCAACATCATACCAGAGAGTTAAATGTGCCCCTCCAGAGCTGGATTATGAAGAAAATGAATGAATGAATGAATGAATGAATGAATGAATGAATGGCAGCACTTGTTACAAGATGGTGGGGGGATTTCTGATTCAGATCAAATTCTGTTTATTAGAGTGCCTTCACTCAAACAGACTCAGACTCTGTTTGGTTTTGTTTGTTTTGACTGGTGTGAAAGCCGTCACTTACTCTGATGCACTCCTGCACAACTAGAAAAAGAAGGAATCTGCTGCTTTTTTGTAGTTTGAAAGTGAAGCAGACCAACCACAGTGTGTTATCATGCTAGATGTGTGATTTTAGCATGAAATCTCTAAAGCTTAGCCACTGTATAGTTACCAAACTGACCTATCAGTGAGTTACATAACAGTCCATATTCATGATTCAAAGTGTTACTTGTCACATAATCATATTTTCAGTGTGTGCAGTGCACTGTGGGGGTGGCACACTCTAGAGGATGTGCTAAAAAGCATGTTTGTTTTGTAATAATACGACTTCTTTATAATATAACTTGTTTACTCCTCTTGGTTTGTTCAAGTCACTGTGAACACTAAACAGACCCTAACTAACATGTCAAAACTTGTCACTGCCTTGCTGACAAATTCTTTCTGTCTGTCCCTCATTCTCTCTGTTGACTTCATATCTCTCTCTCTCGCTTCCTGTTTCTTTCTGTGCCTCGTTGCAGGAGTGGAAAGTGACCAGGCTGACGTTTGAATATGACCCAGAACCTTATGGGAAGGAGAGGGATGGGGCCATCATCAAGATGGCCCAAGAGTTTGGAGTGGAGACCATTGTCAGAAATTCACACACCCTCTACAACCTGGATAGGTTCGTAATACATATACACACACACACATTCATTATCACCACCAAGGAGGTTATGTTTTCGGTCTGACCGTAGACCGCTACAAAGTAGCCTCACACACCTTTACACACATCAGACAGGTCCTTTATAACTCAGCGTTCTGTTGCGTATGTGGGAGACGTTTGATTACTGCAGCTCATTAATATCACAGCCTCCTTTACAACTTAATGTCTATTGCATTTATTCAAGTTTTATTACATTTTATAATATGATGTGACAATTCACAACATGAAATAAAGTAGAAAAAAACTGAAAAAGCGTCAGATCGATGCAGTCACATTAATGGCTTTGAGCTTCAAGCAGTTTTTTTTGTGTATTTCTGTTGCCATTGTGCTAATAAACTGTTATAGAAATCATGGTGCTGCTTCTCTGCACCAGCCACTGTTTCAGAGCGATGAGGCCAGTGATGTTACCGGCTGCGACTGCATATATTAACCATCACACTCTCTGATCTACACTCCAGTTCACCCAACCCTTTTGCACTTTGCACTGCTGTACATGCATGATCAAAGTTGACAGGCCCGCTTGGGGACACCCACACAATCAAGCCTCCACTGTGGTTGTTGCACTTGTTGGCAGTTAGTCTCAATGCACCTGTTCTATGTATACGTTGCTCTAAATGCTGCTCTTAATATTGAGTTGTTACTTTGACCTGATTGCCTGTGAATGGAGTCTGGTGGCTTTGGTGAGAGCGATGGAACAGCTGTTTCTGATTAAACAAAACAGATCTTACATAAGAAGAATCTTTTCCATAATGTTGTTAGACATTTATTATAACAATCCGAGCCTGTTAGTGGCAAAAACAAACACTTTTAGTGGACATTGTATGGACATAATACACAGAAGTAGATATTACAATGGTTTGACGATGCGTGTTTTTTAACAGGGAATATTCAAATAATATTCTGTTTTTGGTCAATTTCAGCAGCCCTACATCTGCATCAGATCATTTTATCCTAGACTAGAAATAATCATGCACATAACCACCTGTAGAAATGGATCTCCGAGCTTGTAAGGCTGAGATGGCGAGGGTGAAGCAATCATATTTCTGCACAGTCTCACAAGTCACAGAGCATTTTGTCATCCACAGAGACAAACAATTGTTAGAGATGTCTTTGTCTATCTCTGTCTGCTGAGAACACAAGCTTGAAGGACGAATCTCCGTCTCACTGA
This sequence comes from Chaetodon trifasciatus, assembly GCA_037975065.1. NCBI lineage: Eukaryota > Metazoa > Chordata > Actinopteri > Chaetodontiformes > Chaetodontidae > Chaetodon > Chaetodon trifasciatus. The sequence continues at coordinate 1,629,979 of JBBMOE010000002.1, read as the reverse complement.
ACACTTTCTCACATTAAACAAAGAGAACAATGTGTCGCGCTGTGCACTTCCTAAGGACATTTTTTTGTACAAACAGAAAGATATAGCATCTAACAATTAGTGGGATATGGAGGTGTGAGCTGTCTTGAACTACTTTAAATATAATAATAATAATAATAATACATTTTATTTCTAATGCACTTTTCATTCCAAGAAATCTCAAAGTGCTACAGCACACATTACAGTAAAAACATAAAAAATTTAAAAAGAGTACTTAAAGTATATTAAAAGCCTCTTTAAAGAGAAAGGTCTTTAAGTGTTTTTTAAAAGCATCCATGGTCTGTGGGGTCCTGAGGTGACTGGGCAGGGAGTTCCACAGGCGTGATGCAGCAGCGCAGAAGGCCCGATCTCCCATGGTCCGGAGCTTGGTTCTGGGAGTGTGGAGGAGGTCTTGATGTGCAGAGCGTGTATTCCGGGTTGGGGTTTGCTGGGTGAGGAGTTCTTTAAGGTATGGTGGGGTGTTTCCATAAATGTACTGATGGGTGATGAGAGCGATTTTGTAATTTATTCTGGCAGTGATGGGAAGCCAGTGAAGTGTGCGGAGTGCTGGGGTGATGTGTTTGTGCTTCCTGACTCTGAGCAGGATCCTGGCTGCAGTGTTCTGAATTAGTTGTAGCTTGTGGAGACTTTTGCTGGGGGTCCAAATGAGGAGGGCATTGCAGTATTCCAGCCTGGAGAAGATGAAGGCGTTGATGAGCTTCTCAGCATCAGATACGGTGAGGGAGGGGCGGAGTCTGGCAATGTTCCTTAAGTGGAAGAAGCAGGATTTACACAGATGTTTGATGTGGTTCTCAAAGGTTAGTTGAGAGTCCAGTCACACACCGAGGTTGGTGACAGCTGATGAAATGGGGATATTTTGTCCAGAAAAGGTGATGGTGGTTATGGAGGATGATTGGACCTGGTGGGGGGTGCCTATAAGTATGGCTTCAGATTTAGAGCAGTTGAGATGGAGGAAGTTATGACTCATCCACGCCTTTATCTCCTCCAGACAGGTAGTGAGTGTTGAGAGTGGTATTGATGTTGATGATGACAAACCAGTTGAATCAGTCCTGAGGTACAATTGGGTGTCATCAGCGTAGCAGTGGAATGAAATTCCATACTGGCTGATGACATGACCAAGGGGGAGCATATATATAATGAAAAATTTGCGTTATGTTGTCTTAGTCATTGACAACTGGCGACCCAAACCGTCCCCTCTATTCAGTTCAGTTTCAGTCATGTAGCATCGAATCACAACAGAAGTTGTCTCAGGACTCTTTCCACATAGAGCTGGTACAGTCACAAATTTGTGTATCTAACATTACTCACCAGTGGAAGAACCCTAATCTGTCCAGAGAGTAGTGAGTAGTCTGTAATTCCTAGTTCACCCTTTCTACAGAATTAGATTATTCCCTGGAGCCGACAGTAGCGCACTGGTCGGACTACGGGTAGTAACTCCAGAGCTGTTGAAGAATCACTAAGCTTGTCTGTTTGACGACGAGTCGACACTTGGGTTTATTTTGGCCTGCTGTTGTACTGAGTGTTAAGCTGAGTGTTTTTCTTTGAGATCCTGAAGAGGATAGTTTAAATTTTTATCGTTGAATGTCCGGCCTCCACATTGCCTACTTAGAAAAATTCTGGCCTTTGGACAAATCGAGTTCAGGGCCCCTACTGTAGGATTTGGTGGCATTTGAATGTAAAACCACAATTCTTTCACATGATTGTACACTAATGAAAACATAGTTATGAATAGTATATTCAGTATTGTATTCCATTGTGTATTCTAACAGATTCTCCTAAAACCTACACACTGAACCTTAAGAATGAGATTCATTCCATGAAATGCAGCTCATAACCATCTTATGCGTTAACCTCCTGAGACCCAGCCTATTCATTTGTGTCCTCTGTAGTGATATTTCGTTTTGGTCTATATCTTTTGAGTCATTTGAGCTACCCTACTAAGTCCTGGTGTGCTCTGTAGAGGACATCCTGGCCTTTCCAATGATATCTAATGTGTTTGGGTGGGATGAGGGGAACTTTGTTTTCATGCTGAGACAAAATGGAGACTGCAGAAAAGCGCAAATGCCAGGAAAAGAGAAAAGATAAGTCAAATATTGTTAAGATATTGTTTTTTAACTATGGTAATTATATATTTTCTTGTTTATGAACACATAAGGAATCATAAAATTGGAGTGAGAGCTCAGTTAAATAGTTATAATAGCAATGTTATGAATGTTTAATAATGTCAATTTAGTTCAGTAGTTCAACAAAAGATACAGGCTAAATGTTCAGTTTCATTTAAAAAATCGATCGACATTTTTGTTGTCTTGTCGGCCTATAATGATTTCGTTGTGTTATGGTAAAGTTGTTCTGTTAGCCCACTACAGTGGACATGCTGTAACATCTAAACTAAAAATATTTTTACAAAATTCTAAATTGTGAGTTGTTGTTTTAGCTCCAAAGAGGCACGAAATCACAAAAAAAAAATGAAATTGAAAGATATTTTTTTTTTCCTCGGTTCTCAAGAGTTTAAAGGACCATAGCAGTGTGTATGTTTTAGCTCCTAGAAATCAGCACGGGAGGGTCACCATAGTCTGCAGAGTGGAAGAAAATAGTTTTATCTTTCCCTTTGTGTTGTCTTTTTATTATTATTTGTGTATCCTGATTGAATTGTCTGTCCTCCTGTAGGACAGTGAGCTCTGTGTTGAGACAAACTGAAACAGACAAACAAACATAAATCGATAGATTTCCGTGATTAAATCTGTGGCACCTTGTGGAGAAGCCCTCACCCGCCCTGTGGGGAGTCACGCCTTTACTATCAGCTTGCTCCTCAGCCGCTCTTCCTTCCTTGTGGTCTTTCATGATTACAGCAGCAATCTGAGTGACACTGAACTGTAATCTGTTTTATCCAGGAAACCCAATAATCAATTTGGCTTTTGCTTTGAAGCAATTGTGTTGAATTTACATAAATCGACTCACTTGTGAATAGGGTCTCGCCTCCCCCCTGGCCTAAGCTCAGACCTGTGGTTTCCAGTCACCCGTACTGAATCCTGACCAGACCCTCACGCAGACTGACTTCTGCAGCCTTATTGTGAACTTGTGTCTCCACTGCGTGGTGAATCGAACTCACCTGAAGCAGCCACAGAAGCAGACCGGAAGTTTTCTTTTTCTGCACCAGATTGGTGAAATACAGAAGGATTCACCCTTGTGTAAACTTGTTTGGTGAGGGCTTTCATGTAGCAGACACTCACTCATGTAAAAAAGGCAGAGCCCTCCAGTGATCATCTGATGTCACTGCAGGTCACACCCCTGTCCATGTGCTGGGACCAGGTGGCAGAATGAGTAAGAGGGGAGGGAGTACCAGACGACTTTTTTGCCTTCGACATGGAGAGCTTTCAGACCGGCACAGTATTACATCAACGCAAAATAAATTACTGGCCTGTGTGTGAGAATGCTGTATGAGTGGATGAGGCAAGAAGGAGCTTAGCTTTGTGTGCGCTGCAGGGTTTATATTGGTAGTTGTGGACATGTGCCCAGCTTACTGTGCTCATTTATAGTAGTCACAGTGCATTGACCAATAGGAAACTATCCCTGCTGCAAATCCAGCAGCCGAGGATCCAGAACGGCCTTGTTGATATAGACGGGTTGTATAAGATAGAAACTATAAATAAGAGCTTCACTGTCAGCTGCACTGACAAAACAGCCTTAAAAGGAGGTGTTAAGGTTATTCTAATTATTTGTCAAGGTGTAGTTCAGTGATCAATAAAAATGGTTTCCCACTTAACTTCATGTTAACAAGAAGATAATCCTTTTTCATTTCACTAATCACACTATCTTAACTCTTCCGCCACCCTCAGGATTTTACCCCACTATTGTGCAATGAGTGTTCAAGGTGTCATTGTGACTCGTCTTAAAGCTGCTGATAATCAACTCAGTTGTATGTTAAATACAGCAGTTAATGAATTAGCACCACGAGCATCACATCAAAGGTTTAGTCCAACCTTTGCAATATAAAATATTAGAATATTGTAATATTTTTGTGTGTGTATGAGGATGCATTGCCACTCATGGGACCTGTTACATAAATTCTGCTTTTCTGTCCTCCTTTGTGTTGGTCACAGGATAATAGAGATGAACAACAACAGTCCTCCTTTGACCTTTAAGAGGTTTCAGACCATTGTGAGCAGACTGGAGTTGCCCAGGAGACCTCTGCCTCCCATCACCCAGCAGCAGATGGACAAATGTCACACTAAAATAGCTGACAACCACGATCAGCTATACAGTATACCTTCACTGGAAGAGCTAGGTATGATTGTGTTTATACAGAGGGACAATGAGGAGAGTGGATGTGATGACATTTATTAATTACTGTTAGGTTTGAATTGATAACTCCACACTATATATATCTGAGTGCTAGTGTCCAGCATGTAGCGCCTAACACGCAGTCTGTGCAGCCTATCAGACCAACTGATCGACTCATCTGCATGGAGATTACATACAATGCACCTCATTCAAAAATCTTATTAGACACACAGGTGTTAATAATCACATTAGGCCATCACATTATTGGATGGAGTTCAGTGTAATATTTCTTCCATACAGTCAGCACTTGAGGAAGATTTTGGTTCATTAGATAATAGCTTCTTTGTATTTGACCATGTCTCCATGTGAACATCTGCCCAGGTTTCAGGACAGAGGGTTTACCTCCAGCTATTTGGCAGGGAGGAGAGTCAGAGGCCTTGGACAGACTCAATAAACATCTGGACAAAAAGGTAAACCAGAAACTGACATTAAGAGCCCATGACTGCTCTAATCCACAGCATTTTCAGTTTGCTAGCCAGGCTTTAGTGGCAACCTGTCACTGTGCTTACGACCTTTGAACTTATACATTGGTTTTGTTTCCGTTTGAGTTTGCTGGCTTTTAATGATGGATGAACTGCCATAAATCTTTTAAATAAAAGTGTTTGAGGAGTAAAACGTGTCAGTACATCAGATGATGACTAACATGCCCTCACTGTGTCTGCCTGTGTAGGTGTGGGTGGCCAACTTTGAGCACCCTCGGGTCAACATGTGCTCTCTGTACGCCAGTCCTACGGGCCTCAGCCCCTACCTGCGCTTTGGCTGTCTGTCCTGTCGGGTTTTGTACTACAATCTCAGAGAGCTCTACATGAAGGTACTGTGGATTCCTGCCACTCAACCTCAGACGTGACTTTAGGCTACACAAACACACACCGATGCCCTCTCACAATAATGATAATTCATTGCTCTCACCGACCATCATCTCTTTCTCTCTTGTGCTCTCCATCAGCTCCGTAAGCGTTGCAGTCCTCCTCTGTCCCTATTTGGCCAGTTGTTATGGAGGGAGTTCTTCTACACAGCTGCCACCAACAACCCAAACTTTGACCGCATGGAGGGAAACCCCATCTGTGTCCAGGTGGGTCTTTGCACCACTCAGCTCAAAGAAAAGGGTCACAGAGAGGAAACTTGTCAACAACCTTTATTTTGAAAGTTTTTAAAGTTGTCAACACTCTGGTCTGCAGACATGACACAAGCAGCTGTCTTACGTAAGAGTGTTTATGAGTCAGATGTTAAAATAGACATTTTATATAAAGGGTAATGACTCGTCAAGCATTGTGTTGAATCTGTCCACTGAATATATTTGTGGTACACTGTAAATTAACATAATCATCATAATGTGCCAAAAGAGGCCAGAAACCCCATGCTGTTAAAATAACAGACTATGCTGATATTGAAAAAAAAAAAAAACAAGCATTGAAGCCTAAACACAATGCGAACTCGCTATTCAAACCTCACAGCAACAGTTTAAACAATGCTGTGCAGTTTAAGTTGGAGTAATGTATCGGCTTTTTTTCATCACTGACAGAATTTGCTAAACTGTAGACACTGGTGTATAGTGTTGTAGTATGAGGCACTCGAGGGTAATGAATTTCCTGTGTGATATGTGTCACATGTCTCCAGATCCCATGGGACCAGAATCCAGAGGCACTGGCCAAGTGGGCTGAGGGTCGCACCGGTTTTCCCTGGATTGACGCCATCATGACCCAGTTGAGGCAAGAGGGCTGGATCCACCACCTGGCCCGGCATGCCGTCGCCTGCTTCCTCACCAGGGGAGACCTGTGGATCAGCTGGGAGAGCGGCATGAAGGTAGGCCAGGGCAGCTTTTAATGAAAAGGCTGGCGTGTGACAGGTGGAGAACACATAACCCTGCAGCGTCTAACATTTGCTGCCTGTGTGTCCCTGCAGGTGTTTGAGGAGCTGCTGCTGGATGCAGATTGGAGTGTAAATGCTGGCAGCTGGATGTGGCTGTCCTGCAGTGCCTTCTTCCAGCAGTTCTTCCACTGCTATTGTCCCGTCGGCTTTGGAAGGAGAACAGACCCTTCAGGAGACTACATCAGGTAGACTTAATACTGGTACTCCTACCACACCGCATCATTTTCCATATTAAATCTCAGCAAATTCAGGCATGTTTCCACATTTTCCATGCTTGTAAATGTCAGTAGCAAATAGGATTAGCGCTCTAATGATTTGAACTCTTCTATTGAAACTTCCTGCAGGCGTTACATCCCCATCCTGAAGGACTACCCGAACCGGTACATCTATGAACCGTGGAACGCCCCAGAGTCGGTCCAGAAGGCAGCCAACTGCGTGGTGGGAGTAGATTACCCCAAACCTATGATAAACCACGCAGAGGGCAGCAGGCTCAATATTGAGAGAATGAAGCAAGTTTACCAGCAACTCTCCCATTACAGAGGACTCAGTAAGTCAACACACAAGACTGACCTGTACATGATTAACTTCTCTGTCGTTACCACAGCTCCTGTTGTTTTCGGGGAGCACAGCACAGTGAAAATGATTTATTGATAAGAATGTTGAATAGTAATAGGGCAAATGAAACAAGCCTCTAGCAGTGGGTGAGTGTAAGATGTGATGTATAGATTAGATATACATTCTTACACATATGTGTTCTTTGGACTTCAATTTAGCAATTGTGTATAGATACACCTATCAGTAGGTAGGAGAATTATATTACAGCGCTTTGCGTGTGTGTGTCAGGTCTACTAGCATCAGTACCAACAATCCAAGAGGAGGCAGAGCCACCAATGACCGATGAGTCCCAGACCAGCAGTGGCCCTGGTAGGAGGAAACCCAGAAGCAAGATCTTTATGTTCCCTCTGAGGAGCTACAGAATATTATCAGAATTGATGCTTACGTCCTTGTGTCACCGTCAAACTCTCACTGTGCCCACTTTTCTCTCGCATTATCCTAGACTCTCCTCCCAGAGGTCCTGCTGACAGTGAAGCAGCTGGCTGCTCTACAGCTCCTGACTCGTCCACAGTTTGTGCATCCTCCACCTATCCCTCAAATCCAGACCCGGAGGAGGCAGCACACAGTTACCCCTCCCAGACACCCTGCACCTCCTTAAGCTCATGCACACATCCCTTTGCAGCCATTACATCTACATGTGCCACCCATCCTCCACCCGCAGCAGCTCCTCCCTCACCAGCCCAGAGCCCTCTGTCATGGTCCAAACCCTCCTCCTCTTCCTCTTCATGTCCCACCGTATCCCCGTCCTCGAGTCCAGCCACGCCCATGCCTCAGCCTTCCTCTCTGGGACCGAGACGGAAAGGCCTTACCCGCAAGGTCCGACGCACCCAGAGGCAACGAGGGCGACAGATCTGCACTCCAGCGACCAGGGAGGGAGACAGGAGATTAGAGGAGGAGGAGAGGGAGGAAGCAGGCGGGGAGGAGAAGATGGAGGAGGACGTTGAGCAGGACGAGGAGAGAATGGAGGAGGAGACGTCTGGAGAGACAGCAGGACATCGGCAGTGAGGTACAGCGAGGCAATGCCTACAACATTCGATGCAATGTTTCCCTCTGTCAGTGATTGACAACCTGGATTATCAGAGAACTTTCTAAGTGGCTAAAACAGCATTTTCTGGTCTGACTTCTCTTTCAGGTGCAGTTCAAAAGAACAGTCCTCAAACATCCAACCCGGACTCAAGAAGACATACGAGAGACAGAGTTCTGGATACGTGGACAAGATAAACATATATAGGCATGCAAACAACACAAGCGGAACCAGTACAAAAGCATTTTACTCACATCTACTCCAAATACAACAAGCATTAAAATAATAGCAGGTCCTTAAAAATAAATGAACCATTTTGACATTTTAGAGTCCAGAATTTCTGGAAATGATTCAAAAATAATTCTTAATTGAGGAAATTGTTCTGCTAAAAAGAAGTTAAGATGAGTAATGAGTAATCCTCTCTTGTGCAGTTCCATCTGACACACACACACACACAGAATAAGGAGCAGCACAGTGTACACACCATATCCACATTGAACCCGTACAGTGTTGCCGTCAGCAGTAGCACCTTTCTGCTTGTCCTCTTGCTTCTACGAATGTCCTCTCCTTAGAAGCAAGGTAGTGTAGGAGGCTGAAGGTCACCTGCCAAAACACGCTGTCCCGTCTCTGCAGCAGACGCTCTCTGCTGCTGTTCTGTGTTCTGGGAAAGAAAAGTAACTCAATGTCATTTGATAAAGCAGTGTATTTTGACATTTTGCAGTAATGATTTTGCATAACTGTGGTTTATGAGATTCAATAAGTTGTGGGTGACAACAGAGTCCCAGAGTGACAATCTAAACCTGTTCATTGTGGGTCCTGGCCAGGCCAAAAACTGACTATTGTTCTTATTTAGAGGCAGACAGGAACATTGGTAGAGCTTCAGACTGATTTCCTGATCTTTAGTGAAATGTAATAAACTTCACTTTATGTTGTAGCTCCCTTCAGTGTACAGCTATGGATGGTTTGGGCGTGCTTTCACGTGGGATATGACCGTCTGACTTTTTAAGAAAAAAAAAAAAAAAAAAGCACCTGGGACAGGGAACTGGAGGGTGTTGGCTTGTGTTCAGATCTTTGAACCTGCCCACTCCATTGAGTTTACTGATTTGTCAGGCATCATGACATGAAACAGCGGTTTCTCATCTGATAAAGAGATTGATCCAGTTAGCCGAACCGTTAGCCAATCAGCAGCACGGGCGGAAGGAGTAATAACAACAATGGCAACTGCTGTAGTCGAGATAGATGCTGCTGTCAAGGCTGTTCTTTGCCTGACGTCGTAGTTAGTTTTTACTTTGCTCTGCTCCTCTTAAATCTCCAGCAAAACCAGTATGTTGGCATGGCTACGCATCAGTTTAAAATGCTGTTAGATTCAAGCAGATCCGTTGGTCTCTAGTGACTGGGTAGAGATGATTGAATCCCCCTCCCCACGGAAATCGGTTAGAGTGGACGCAACATCGGATTGAAGGTGGAAACAGAGTGTAATGAGGTGACAATTCTGTCTAATATCAGGCAACGAGGGTATTTCTGTTCACATGGCCCTGAGGATTTTGTTCAGGACATTTTCCTGCTTTTATCATATTAAAGAACCTGACTGAAATTCTACATTTTAATATGTAAACGCCCAGTGGGAATGTTTTGGGAAATATCTGGTATTTTTTGCCAACAGCAGTGAAGTGAACATAACATTTTTTATAGTTCACCAGTTCACCTCCCTAAATCATAAAGCCCCAGCCTGTTTTAGGAGGGTCACACATCTCTGAAGGTAGAGCACATTTCCAATTGAAACAATCTAAATTAAGAGGCTAAAGCAAGACCTTCTGTGCACCTTTAATCTGAAAAACACACAGGTTGTTGCATTTGCAACATTTTTCTCTGGCAATTGAAATACTGCTTGTGTGGACTGAATGTAGAGGAAAGAACTGGTGTGTTGTTCTACCCATACCCAGTATTTATCAGAGTTTGTATATGAAATATGTAAAACTGTAACCTGTCTGTTTTACTAATGGTCTGATTTAAAGGGGTTTCGCAAAGCCTTCTGTTTTGTTTCTGCCTGGCTATTACCAAAAGTGTCCACTAGAGGGCAGCAGATGTTGCAAATTCTGCACACGGTCGCTGAACTGATATGACTTATATAAGTTGTAAATTTACTAGGGCTCAAACTATTTTGATAAAACTTTAACCTGATGAATATATTCTGTATTAATCAACTAATAATTGTTCTGTAAAATGTCACAAAACTGTGAAATCTGCCCATTATCATTGTTCAGAGAAGAGAGAAGCAGTGACTTCTCACATCAGAAAAGGTAGAAACAGCAAATCAGTGAGCCATTTTTAAATGATAAATGACCAAATAATTATTTGATTATCAAAATAATTGCAGATTCATTGTCAGTCAGTCAGCTAGTTGATTAATTGTCTCAGAAAATAACATGTAACATACAGCCCACTTTCACTTCTCGGTCTTAAATTGCCATTGTAAAAGTCGTTACCTGTTAAAGTCTACTGTCTTTTTTTTTTCTGATTAAATTAGCAAGTACATATTCTGTCAGAAAACTGTCGATACACAATCTTGAATTTATAGTGTTTACAAAAAATTAAATCCAATCCTGAACCGACCAGTTAAGGCTACTTCTGGAGGAGCCGTGCATTTTTTTAACTGGAGGATTTTCTGGTTGGATCAGGATGTTTCACAAAGTGACATTTTCTCCTCACCACTTGTGTTGAAACCTCAGGGTTTTCTTTCCCCCACTTCAAACCTGTGCAGAATGAGCAGGCCACAGTAGCAGTTTGCCTTTGTGAAACCCCCCTCAGTGTTGCCTGGATGGGTTGAAGTTTCCCCAAAGAAGGATGGTAGATTGTTAAGGAGATAAAACTCACAGCCTGTGCAGGCGTGGTACTGTTGGTGTTAAAGACAAGTGGGAACTGTGAAGTTCGAATCCTAGGAGGTAAAAGGACAGCTCAGCCAGTTCAGCCTCTCGAGGCTAGACGGCCAAACCGCGGGCCAGGAGAGCTCACAGTTCCCACTTAGCCTGAACACAACACAAGCCCTCGTCAGACGCTTGTGTTTTGCTGTACATTCCAACTAACAACAGTATGATGTCTGTCTGAGACCTGTGGGCTCCATGGATATTTATTTGTTTTGTATTGTACAAAAAGAGTTTATTTTCATTAAAATTGCTGAAGGAATTGTGATTGAAATGGGACTTCATGTTTTTTTTTTTTTTAAGCTACCAAATAACACGTTCATATGTTAAAATGAATTCATGTAAGTGGAAAGAATCAATTACAGTCAGTCTTCAGTTTTCCAAAATGTACAGCCTTGATTTGATAAACTTGTTCGTGGTTTTATTGCACATGCTTTGACCTGATGGAGCCATTCTTCAGTCAAACCCTGCATCACTTTTAGGAAGGAAAACATTGAAATCCTGAATTTCTAAATACAAGTTTCTGATTTCAAGACTCTGTTCATGATATTTAGGAAATGCTGTAGCTCCATCCATGTTTACTTAATGTTAGAGCTATCCAGGGTTTGGATAACCAAACAACAAAAAAAAAATCTGCAAGATTTTGAGTGCAAGCACTATGACAAACATCCTCAGGTCCCTTTCACCAACCGCTACACCAATCTCATGCTGTAATGTCACACAAGTGAATCTTTACTGTTCATCAGACTGCACGAAGCTCAAACGCAGCGGAGCTTTCTGCTGCAGTCTGAAATAAAACTGCAAAGGTCAGTAAGAGATGCCATCGCCGTACACAGATGTGTAATGACATTTTGAGCCAGCAGTTTGTCCTGTAATTGAGTCTAAATTGAGCATGGGCATGTAAGTGTCCCTACATCATGGGGCAAGTTACGCCTATCCCTCATTTTCATTCCAATTTGGAGCTAATAAACATCCATTTTTTTTATCATCTTCTGTTCCCTAGGATGTGTTGCCTTACATTGTTAATAATATATAATATGTAGTACTTGTTAATATATATATAATTGTTAATATAGTGGAATTATAAAGCCTGCTAATGATGAGTTACTGGCAACGGGCAAAGAAGATGCAGCACTTGAAAAGTGCACTTATTTTGAGGCAATGGGTCACTTGTGGTGAAGTCACACCTGCTCCCCACAGAAACAAAACGTTTTAGTTTTACTGATTGACTGAGAAGCTGACCAATTGACCAATCAGGTGCTCTCTGCAGAGCGCAAACATGGCAAACAGGAAGAGGAGGAGGGATGCTGAGGTTGCTGCTTTCAGGTGGGACAATGAAAGAGAGGAAAAGTTCGCTGAGCTGTGGCATCAGTACCCCTGCCTGTTTGACGTTTCGTCGAGAGAGCACCATGACCGAGTCTAATAAGACAAATGTTGGCAAGAAATAGAGGAAGCACTTCATCAGCCAGGTGAGCAGCTGGCTGTGCCCTCATAATATTATCCTCAGTTCTAATTGCAGGAATCTGCTTATCATCACTTGAGTAGCGTATAGTTAGCAAGCTAATAACTCCAGATTGAAGTTTAAAGTAGCCTGTTTGCTCCTTGTAGAATAAGTAACTATGGAAATAAAATAACTATATGTGAAATGTGTTGCACCTGGTGTAGTTGTTACCCAGATGCTACCCAGTAGATGTATAAATAATGACCAAATGGGCCTCTTGCATTTGCTTTAATGATATAGCGCATGGAGCAGAGCGTATGTACACAGCAATCAGCGACGTCATATGCGTCATGGACGTTAGGTGCCCGCTGGACATTATGGACTTTGTTTGTTTGTTTGTTTGTTTGTTTGTTTTACTTTAGCAAATATTTGTGATTTTCACCTGCAGATGAAGATAAAGTTACCTGCACAGAGCGATTTGCAGTAGGGATGGGCTTTTGCATGAGTTAGTGGAAGTCGGCTTCAGATATTTATTCACTTCCACGAGTGGCCAGCAGAGGTCGCCAGACCGAAACAAACATCCTGGTGTTGAGCACAAACTGGCATCACCTCAGTCTTGTTGCATGGCATGATGCCGTTTCAGTGCATAATCCAATGTTTAGGACAGTTCAATTTAGTGTCATTTGTAACTTTGCAGTGACAGAATCTAGGTAAAATAAAGCTGCTTTCAAACTTATTTGCCATCTTTATCTTCACCACCTCACATTATTCACGTATGAGTTGGCAACTGCTAATTACTTTGTGACAGATAAGCCTGTGTCACATAGCTACACAATGTTGACGGTGTTAATGGATGACAGGCCAGTTGTAGGATTATGTGCATGTGGACTCAAATCTGTATATAGTTTTTATGAGTTTCTGAAAATGGAAACAGCACACTCTGATACTGAAGAACAACAGGTTCAGCAGACGGAAGCATCCACCCCCCAAACACAGTGCAGACGACAGTGCAGATTAGTTGGGACACATTGATCACGGTGTGACTTCATTGCTCTCTGTGCTCCATGACCCACAGCAGTTTTGTTGATATGGTCATTTAACCACGGCCACACGTGCGTAAAAATGCATAAACAATGTGGTTCAGTATTTTTCCGTCATGAGAGATTCACTACAAAGCAAAAAAAGATAAACATAAAACAGAGTTTTGGAATTTCGTTTCCTCCTGTTTCATTTTTTTGATAACGAGGAGAAAATGTTTTTTCATTTCTTTACTTCTCACACTGAGTTCATTTTTGTGCCCATGCACGTTCAGACAGTTTGTTTTTACGTTAAAAACCAAAACCAGAAATACCATGGGTTTTCATTTTTTCGTTCTGAAGAAAGAAAAAAAGGTTGACCGCTGATATGGAAGTACAAGTATATCAAAATAAAAGCCATGAGGATATGGTTATATCGTTAGCGCGCTAATGTGCTAGTCGCGACTAGCATCTGACTTTTAACACACAATATCTTTGTGAAGCAGTTAAAAAATACACACACGGAGGTACATTTACCTTGTGCAGGTTGAAAACATGTCCATGACCAATTGGTAAAATTCTTCATCCACCAAAGTAATGGACATAATGTCTCTCCTGCAGCTTTTATAACCTTTGCTTCCTATCTCTAGTCTAACTCGCCCCTGGCTTCACTCTACGGGGTTTCTTTACATCCCGCCCCTATACCTTTCCCATTGGCCTGATGAATTGATAACAACCAATGCAAGTTCGTCCTAATAGTCTACAGTTGTTAGGCCTAGGCCATAGTTTTATCAAGCCTCTTTGTTCCATCTTCATTCTGTAACTTTGTACTTAGAACAACTGCTAGTAGGATATAATAAAATACTTGGTTCGACGGCAGTAGTCACACCTGGTGTCCCGCCATGCAACTCTATTTTGAACTGCATTAAGCATAGCAATCTAAGTCTAGTTTAATGAATCAAGACAGGCAGTGCTGCAAACCCACAATGACAGGATGAAAAGGATTAAATACACATGTATTCATAAGTCAGTCAGTCAATGTCTTTATGTCTTGATAGTCAACTGCATTTAGGCGTGCATTAGCATAGATATCACACCATTTAAAAAAAAAAAAAAAAAAGACATTTCTGCTTTCTGTTTTTGTTTCCACGTACTTCACCTCATGAGCATATGCAGAAATATTTTTTATTTATTTTTATCTTTTTATTTTATATTGTGCAAAAGCTACCAAACTTAGTCTAAAGTTCCATTAACAGGGAAAATCTGCAATAAACTGTGTGCCTCTTCACGGGCGCGTATGATAACTGAACCTTGTATGTAGGTGAACTTCTCCTGACAGATCACATCTGGCCAGTCCTGTCAGCTTTTTTTTTTTTTTTTTCAACTCTTTTCTAAAACCTCACCATAACCCGCCGTTTGATTTTGACTTGTACGTCACTAAATGCAATGGGAACGTTTTCCACGCCATTAAACCTGATTCGTTCCAGTTTCGCCCTCAACCCCTCCGCCACCGCTCCCCAGACTTTCCAAATAAAACGGATCCAGCTGTGTGCGGCTGTGCGCCACCGGTGCGTCACACGGCTCTGCTGCTCGGTCGACGGGCGCACAACAGCTTCTCAGAGGAAGGAAGAGAAGGAAAGCTGTCAGTATCATGCTGCTGTCGATACCTTTGACTTTATGCTTGTTGTGGGCGAGCGGCTGCGCGGCGCGGAGCGGTGCGGTGATCCTGCGGGACGCCATGGAGCGCAGTCCGCTCAGTCTGAACGACATGTTCCGAGAGGTGGAGGAGCTGATGGAGGACACCCAGCACATACTGGAGGAGGCTGTGGACCAGGTCTGCGTCATATTTTATTCATTCATGCAAGGGCAGTGTTGTATTTCTTAGTGGAGAAAGCTCTTGCAATTTATCTGGTAGCCTATTTTTATTATACATCTAGTTTATTGTAATGTTGGGAAGAGTCCGTGTCAGTGTGGGTCAAGTCACTGGTCAGCTTCATTTTGACTACCAGGCGTAGGTATGTGTTGCAACGTTACACATAGTTTCCATGTCTGCTTTATGTGTGACCGACACCATGCCTGAATACTATTAATAGTTCTCATAATGAAGTAGCTGCCCAAAATATTTTCAGGTCAATTCAAGTAAAGGTAATATTGAGCAGCTTTAACCTCATATGGCTTATTATGGCACTATGCATTATGGCATTATGGCTATTATGGCACCCCCTATGGCTTATTTTTATTTTTCTATTCTCTTTAATTTCTTTCTTTCTTTGAAATGTATTTTCTATTTGTGATTTTAATGTATTGTTATGCTTCTGTAAAGCACTTTGAATTGCCTGCTGTATGAATTGTGCTATACAAATAAATTTGCCTTTGCCATATGTGTCACTTTAAACATCAACTTCTTTTTGGCATCTGCTGTAAGGTCTGTTATTTTTGCCTGGAATTGGATTTCAACAAGTCTAATAAGTCTGCTGATGTTTCTGTGCCCGGTTTTCATGAACTACTGTGGAGGTTTCCCTTCATGTCATCCAAGAAGAGGATGCTGTGTATCATCAAACTGCCTTTCGTTATAGCCACCTTGAGGATTCATACCCCCACCCCCATATGGAAATCTATGTGTGGACATGATGGAAATGCCATGTGCTTTATTTTATATAAGATTTCTGAATAGATTCCTCATGTATCCTTACATTCAATCCAACAGATAACTACTGAGAGTGCCAAATTTTCTTTAATGTCACTGGATCTGCGTCCCAACTACCACAACGAGACGAAGAAGATGATAAAGGACGGAGACAGAGCTGTTCGGGTCCTGGATAGAGCTGACAAGGTAGGGGTTAACTTTTGAAATTAAGGGAAAATATGTAACTCCCAGTCAAAAAAAAAAAAAAAAAAAGCTTTTCATCTTTTCCAGGTAACTTTCTCATAGATGGAGAAAAGCAGTAATGTTTTTTTTTCCTTTCACATGAATAAAACACAGAGTACCAGTATACTTGCTTTTCTATTTGAGGTCTCACACAATGTGTCGCTGTTTTTGCCATTTATAGGAAACTAATAACCAAACAGGAGAGATTCATCTTTCACACATCCACACGGAAATCTCTGGCCAGTGGAACAGTGTGGACCACGTGAGTCTTTTACCTTCCTCGTCTTTGTGATCAATGTGGTCAATTTGAGAGGACTGTGGGCTCAAAGTGCTCTTTTCTGATCAAGGTGTAGCTCTTATAAGACTATGCTCTTTGACTGAATGACGCGTTGCGCCTGCTTGTCCAGCTGATAGCCTGTTGACTCAGGATTGCGGAAATGGGAAAACATTTGGTTTTCAGACAGACCACGAAATCCAACTGCCCCGGCTTCAGACCAAATGTTCCTCTTTTGGAGGTGATGATAGCAGTCCTTTGGAAACACAGACAAAGGCACATTATCACATTCCACTGAACATCATCATTTGTCAAATAATTGAGAGCACTTACTTCAGTGTAATGCTTCTACATTAACAATTTTATTCAGTTTTGTAAATATTTATAGCGCCTGTAAGAAGAGACGGGGAAGTGCTCTCTAAAACTGTGGCTGTATTGTCTCAACTTGTTTTATAAAGAATGAGATCATCCAGCAAACACATCTACCATATACTTTTCATAGTTTTAGCCAACAGGAGACCAGATGGATTGAGGTCATTACTGCTGCTTGCTGCCTGTTTTGCCATTTTACTTTACAACGGTGGTTTTGATCTTTTGCTTTCCTGGCAGCTGTACAGAAAGTGGTTATGTTAATAGAGTTTGCTGCTGGAAAAAAAACTGCCGGGGAAGCAAGTATGTCCGCAAGCCAGGCAGGGTAAGGTCTGCTCTTCTAAAATGACTAACTGTATAGAAATTTCACCCTCTGCATGGAGTCACCCTTGAATTACACTTAAGGAAGTCACAGTAAGTTGTTTGATCATAGAAAATACCCAGTACGTTCTTTTTTTCTGTGATTTTAAGATGAAGAGACATTTGGGAGAAAACTGGGATACATGTGGTTAAAATGTTTTGCTTTTAGATTTTTGTAGTTGGGTAGTTAGCACTGTTGTTTTAATGGGATTTTGGGGTTTAGTTCAACCTTAGTCTCAACCTTTCTAAGGCCCCATCAGATAAAATGTTGGCTAATTGTCTTCCCTGAATATTAATGTTGATAATCGTTCTGTGTGGTATCATTAAAAAAGCATGTCATGATTGCCAAATAACAGATTTGATTTAACGGGACAGTTGGAATGTCTTTATCATTAGTTTTCCAGGGACCAAAGAAGTCACATGAATGGAAAATTATATTTCAATGGTGTCAAACAAATGCAAAAGTTAGAAATTTGACAATCAAACTTTAATTTGATAATAAAATGAGCTAAATTGCTTTGAAAGTTAATATGAGAACTGTGCTTGGTGGTTCTCTGTCAGCTTCTTCCCTGTGGGTTGCAGAGGTTTCAGCCGTAGTGCATCTGAGGCCATCAAGTCCAACAGACTGCAGTACTTAAACTGCGTGTGGAGGACCTGGATGAATCCCTGCGCAATGGGATATGTTGTTGAGAAAGCAAAAAGAAGCAGCCAGGTCTTCTCCCAGAGAGCCAGGTAACGCTGGGTATGTTTGACCCACATGCTGCCCCAGCCAGAAGTGCAGAAAACAGCTGGGCCTCATTGTCGCTCTGGAAGTCGACAAGATGAGCAACTCTCCTGGACATAAACAAATGGAAGGTCACGTCCTGGTCACATCTGCTTGAAAGGGGGGCTGCACCAATGATATGACAACATCAAGATTCAGGATATCTCTGAAGCGGATCTCCATGTCAGCTTCAACCATCCTCATGTGGTCAGTTTAAATGAGGATGTGGTCATCAAATAAGATCCTCAAACTCCTGCATACATACACACACACATATATACATACATACACACACATATACATATATACAAATATTTTTTCTTAATTAGTTGCTATTGCTATTATCAATGTTTATTTATATTTAGAATGCATAGATAGGCCTGTGTTTTAATAGTGTTATATTGTGTGTCTGGATGCAAGATGCTAAGCTGCTTTCACAGGAAGTCTGACAGCAGAATTTCCCACTTGTAAATGTGTAACCATGGTGGTAACACAGTGTTCAAGATGAATCCTCAGGAGAAACAAATTCTTTCAAGAGGAGAAACTCTTAATTTCTTCCATGAAGAATACCAAAGAAGAGAGCGTCCATCTACCTGAGCTGACACAGTGAACGCCATGTTGGTGAAACTTTACAGATGTCGTTCTGATGTCCTCATGAAGGCAACATGAAGCTGTGCTTCAAACTATCCAGTTACAGAAAACTGACAAAAACAATGATGTAGAGAGTTGTTGCTATGGAAATTATACACAGCTTTGTCTTGTTACATGGGTGTAAACCATGTAACAACCCGACAGAGCACAAAGCTGTCCTCATGGTACAGGAATAATTCACCAAATGGGTGGAGGCCTTTCCCCTCCCCAACGACCAGGCTGTAACTGTGACTGTAGTGCTCACCTTAGAGAAGGTGTGTCATCATGGAGCAGCAAAGACACTGCACATCAACCAAGGCCAGAACTTTGAGTCCGAAGTGTTCCAGAAAACGTGTAAGCTGTGCTTGAATGGGGTCTATTGCTCAGTGAGTAAACTACGTATTTATGGGTCTTTGTGGAAGACAATTTAAAAACATGTTTAAGTCCCTGTTGGGCTTATGAAACTAATAACAGCTGTACTCATCTGGTATTTATTAAGATAATTGCTGGTTATTGTGAGGAGTGTGGCCCATATTTGTAGTTTCCAGTGAGTTCTTTTTACATATTTTCCATTGTATTTCCAGTGAGAGCTTTATAAAACTGAATGTCTCAAGTAGAAGACAGGGTATTCACAGGGAGAAAGGAAAGTTTTAACATCAGAGGCACACAGGTACACAGCGAACACGCACATATTTTGAAGACAGATTCACAGTTGATAAATGATGCACTCGCTGGCAGCGATGCGGCAGATATGCTCGAGTGTCTATCATTATGAGTGACCGTGTTTGATAACAACTGTTAGCCTCTTGATCCTGTTTCTGACTTTGACACAGTCCAGTCAGCCTTAATAATGCATGCTGTTTCAGGGACTTGGCTCTGTTCCTCTGCTGATTTCCCAGAGGCAGCACACGAAAGATAAAGACAAAAAAAAAAAAAAAGTTCAGTTCACAGCAGGCCAGTGCTGTTTTTGGCAGACACAGTTTCCTCTGTCCACTGGAAAAGAGTCGAACTAGATCTCAAATGTCTGAGTAGCATTCCAACATTTCACAATAAAAGCCCAACTACACTAATCCTGTGTATTCTAAAGGAAAATCTGCCCTAAACCCCTCAAATTCTTTTAAAAAGCAATGTGGATTGCACTCTGTATGTTGTCATCTGTTTTGTTGCGTGATGTATTCAGTGTTCCAGGAGATAACTGACAAAATAAACATGACTTAATATCACGTTTATATATTTGCAGTTCAACTAAAGTAGAATTTGATGGAAAATGTTTCAGAGATGTAAATGCTGGTGTTTGGTCTCAAGCATTGTGTCATACAGTGACACTGGGAGTTGTCACATCATAGAGGTGGTAAAGACGCTCATGTCTTTACCTTTAGAAGCCATAATAGAGAGCAGTCTCACTTGACTTTTGTACTTCTTTGCCATTTACTTTTGATCAAGAAATGCTTCATCAACAACCTACAAAAGAAATCAAATGTAGAGGAGGAGGAGTGAAAATTCTTGAGATTTAGCCTGTCTGTACAATTCAGATTTCACTGATGTTGTCCATCAGGCAGCTTCCATGGAGATGGACTATAGCTGGCAGAGGGACAACTTCAGAAACCAGGAACCACTAGGAACCAATTAAGTGGGGGTGCGTCAGACAACTGTTACTGTGAGACAGGAAAATGTAACGCAGATGTCATATATGGTGGCTTAAATATGGTATTTTAGATTAATACAATTATTTTGAACACCATTCAAATCAAAAAGTCAATTCAGATTAAACTGCTTCAAATCAAAGCTATTGTTTCAGTACAACAAGGCAAAGGAAGCTAATGAACGCTAATCCTGCTGTACAGTCGTGTTCAACTCACTTTTTCAATGTGCATTTTAATTCCGTGCTCTCTTACTGACTAGATATATAACTCTTGTCATCTCTCCACCCAGGAATGCATGGTGGATGAGGACTGTGGTGATCTGAAATACTGCCTGTATGAGATAGAGAATTCCAAGTGCCTCCCCTGCATACCGACAGATATGGTGAGGATTCAGTCACATTGTGTTCTTTTGTGATTACTTGTTCACTTAAAGCTGCTCTGATCAGTGGTTTCATTTCCACAATGGATCAACAGTGACAAGCCCACAGAGAATTATCACATGACCCGTGCTGTTTAAATGGCTTTCAGCTCATTGTTTTGGTTTCATTTAAGCTAGCTACCCCAACTGACTGTGCCCTACAGTGCGCTGCCCGCCAAGCTCTTAACGACAAACAGACACAGTTAGCGTCTGGCTGTTGAAACTAATGGAGCATTTAGCTGCTAAAAACCACATAATTTTTTGCAAGCGCCAACTCTATCACATTTCTCACAAATTGTTTGCATCTGGTCACAATTAGTGTCTTTGGCAAAAGGTCACTTAAAAGGATAAAGAGTGAAAGTCTGCTGGTGAAAACTAACAATGAAGACTTTATCTTGGCATCATTTCTGCTCTGTGCCGTAAAGCAAATTCCCTCTGTTCTGTACAGAAACCCAGCAGCAGAGTTTGCACATGATGTGACACACAGCTATATAATGCAAAAGTCATTTCAACATGGATTATCATGATAAAATGTCTCAACACACAGAAAATCAGAATAACAAAGTTAGCTGAAGTGTTAATCCTGTACAGCATTAAGGGCAGCATTAAGTCAAAGGTTAGAAATATCAAAGTGTTATAAAGCCACATATGAAAAACCAAAAAGGATCCATAAAACAATAGATGATAGCGCAAAAGTAGAAGAAGAAGAAGAACTCTACTTTATTCGTCACACACATGCACATTCCATGCTTTGAACACAACAACACATCATGCACATGCTTCGTGAAATTCTTTCCTCCGCTTTTAACCCATCCTGGTCAGTCATTCCTCTGCAGCAGAACGCAGCTCTGCCAGCCAACAGCAGCGCCCGGGGACCCAGTTCTTCTTGTCACCATTGGTCAGGTGGTGATCTTCTTCTTGCATGTTTTTATTGGGGGATTTTTATGGAGGAAACCCCAGGTGAACACGGGGAGAACATGCAAACTCCACACGGAATGGCCCCTTTTTTTTCCTCGAGCAGCAGGCACCGAAGGCATGGTGGAGGACACACCCCCAGCGCCCAGAGCAGGATTCGAACTCGGGACGTTCTAGCTGTGACCATGTCTGCTTTACAGTGTTACCACCCTGCCACCGTGCCACCTAAATTACATGAACCATGAATGACAGCAACAGACCATGTCTGCTTTACATACTTGTTTGTATGTCCCCATGTAGCCCTGCACTCAAGATGAGGAGTGCTGCTCAGATCAGCTGTGTGTGTGGGGCCAGTGTACAGTCAATGCCACCAAAGGAACAGAGGGAACTATCTGTCAGGGTCAGAGTGACTGCAGGCCGGACCTCTGCTGTGCCTTTCAACGAGGTGAGATACAACATGACGCCCTCAGGGGCCGACCCGGAAAACAACAACTTAACCTGACTCAGTTAAAGCCACACTTCACATATTTAGTGTAAGAGCTCAGATATGTGCTGTAGGGTATGTTGTTTTAAGTCAAATCTGTTGAGCTCAGGTCAACTCATTTTAGCTCATACTTCTTTGCATGTCCCTCAAGGAAGCTTGAATTTTTTCCATCCTTTTCTCTGTAATCTAACTTTATCTCATTTTTATGGAGTATGCATTTTTTTTTTCCAAGGATGACAATGGAGGAGTCATTTATTTAGTCATAGCAAACAAACTTTCTTGATCTTGCACCCAAAAGTTTAGGCCTAGGGGCATGGGGTAGTCATTCTCCATGATTAGATGAGTCTGTTGCAATCCTAAGGAAAAAAAAAAATGTTGCCTGGAGTACACCTGTGCATCACTGCAGCATTGTGTTAAAATTCAACCACTGGAGGCCAACAAAATCTTCAGGGGGTGTTAAGTTGCTCTTCAAGGTGTCACATTTCCTTATTTCTCTCTAACTTCAGTTCAGCCGAAGTCAAACACATATTGTATGGTCTTTCTCCATATACAGCACATGGTCAAATATACTGTATGAAGGCTGTCAAGTGTCAAATGAAAATGCTTAGGACAACATCAGAGAGGAGTAAGAGTGGAGGACCATGTGCACTTTTTAATGCTGACTGTTGTTTTTTCTCTTTACCGCAGTCGGATGAAATAGCATGCATACAGTAGAACTGGTCTGATTTTGAAAGTAATAAACAATTTTGTTTCACATAAATAAATTCCAAATTAGCTCATTTCTCACTGATTTATGTCATCTGGTAGTAATTCAGCTTGCAGCTGAGTTCCAGACGCTTCAAACTCTGTCCAACAAGATTAAAACGAAACTGAATTGAGACATTCATGGAAAAAAATTCTTGTGTGTTCTTAATCTCTGCAAAACTGGGCCTGATCATCTGACATGGTCCTCATATGTTTGGTTTGTTTGTAACTACAAGAGCTGGGCAGTTAATATCAGCAGTGACACAGTGGCCACTGTGGCTGATCAGGCAAAGCCAGGACAGTGTCATTAGTTTTCTCTCTGGTGCTTCCTCCAGAGCTGTTGTTTCCAGTGTGTAATCCCAAACCAGAGAAGGGGGAATCCTGCTGGAACCACCCCAACCTGCTGATGGACATGCTAGCTTGGGACCAGGAGGGTCCCCGTGACCACTGCCCCTGTGCTGATAACCTCCAGTGCCAACCTCATGGGTGAGAGCAAGCAGGTTACTTTACATTCACACTTAAAATCCATTGCATTACTGCAAATGTTTTGTTTCCTAAATTCCTTTTTTTTTCCCCCACACACACAGACGTGGATCTGTTTGTGGAGAGTAGTACTGGAGATGGACAGAACATGAGGAAGTTATACGTTACCCTGTCCAGGAGCTATATTAACATCCATACTGAGCACTCACCAAACAACGGCCCACCTGCTGACCAACACTTTTTAAAGGAGTAGGATGTTGTTTCAGGAAAGGACTTGCACTGTGTTATTTATGCCTTATTACCAATGTGTATTACATATCATGAAGCAAATAAAAGAGCTGTTTTTAGTTTTGACTGAGAACCAAGCAAAGAACTATTGTGGTATTTTCATATTCACAGATAGGTTTAATTCCTTTTTGCAGTGGAAAACTACAGCAAAACACAGCTTTGGCCACTAGAGGGCAAGCTTTTATCTCTTTTCTGTGTGTCAGGAAGTGGAACTTGAGAAAAAACGCACATACACGTAAAGTCAGAGAGACACGTGAAGGAAATATTCAGGATGAGGCTGATAGCCACATGATCCCAGGACAGACTGATACACACACACTCACACACATACACATGCAAAGGGTAGAACTGTAGGAAACAAAAAGGTCTTTCACTTGCATATTAAGATTCATCTTCAGTGTTTTTCCACAGAGAGACTGAATATCTAAATGTGTCTGTCCACGCTCTGATGCAAAATTATAGGCTGCTTTTCTTTCCTTTTTCCTTTTCTTTCAATCAATGACGCTTAGTGATGGAGCCCTATTGTTTTTCTTCTTTTCTTCTTCTTCTTCTTCCTTCTTATTGCTTTTATTATTCTCTTTGTTTTAGATTCGATTGGATTCAACTTTATTGTCATCATGCAACACAGAGACAACGAAATGCAGTAGTGACAACGAAATGCAGTGCATGTTGTCCTGTTTTCGACATCTCATCAGAAACTGTTGAGCCAGTTGTCCCCAAACCGAGTAAGGATCATCTATGGACTTTGCAGAGTTATTGAAGAAATTTTAATACATCAGTCTATTTTGAAATAATACACTTTTCAGAGCTATGTCTTTAAGTTCAAGTTTATATTAAGGCTCATAAATCAAATTTGGCTTAAACTACTGTAACCACCCTTGGGGCACATGTTTGGATGCTAGATCCAAGCTTTGCTGCACAGTCTTGGGATATTCTGCCACTAGGGGACGCCACAATTGCAAAGATTTTATATCTTGAACTTGGCCGCTTGGATTCATAGGGAATTCAGTTAGCATGATCTAGGGGCATGACTCAGCTGATGCATGAAATTTGGTAATGACCGATTAAATTGGGTATGGCTTATTACACCTAATCTAAACTGCTGTGCATTTTTGAAGTTTTGTGACATCCCTCTCTCTCTGCCTTCAGCTCCTGAGGTTGGGGTGGGAGTGGATGATTCTGTTATTAAATGTTAATCCTGTTTAAACTTGTTCCAAACAAATTATGCTACTTCTGTCAGTCTAGGTAGTACCACAGTACCCATCAACCTCTTTCTATAGTAACTCATCAGCCAGAGCTTTGAAGGTCCCATATTGTAGAAAGTGACATACTCATATCTTTTTTGATTATATAGTATGCCGAGGTGCTATATAAAGAAAGTATCAAAACACTTCATCACTTATTCAGAAACTTTGTTTTAACATGAGCCATTGGGACTTCTTTAAGGTTTGTAATATTACAACTATACAATCACTGGCGTCATCCTAAAACAAAAACATCTGCAGTGTTGGTGAGGAAATGTGGTGGGTGGTGCCCGCTCAGGCCTGTCAGAGCTGAGCAGGCACTGTCAGCGCAGATTGGGCTTTTCGGGGCCAGTCTTTTGTTGCTCAACTTGTTTGAAACGTGTTGCTGCATCAAATTCAGAATAAACAATCAATGAAGCTGATGAGGTCAAACATTAAATATATCATTTTTGTGCTGCTGTACTGTCAAGTGAATATTTAAGATGAGCAAATCACCACATTCTGTTTTAGGTATGTTTCCTCACTTTTTGGAATCAAGGTTGTAAAATCCTAAACTAGACCTGTTGTGTGAAAATGCATCCTGTTTAGGTGGGTTTCCTCTGGATATGCTGGTTTCCCCTGCCTGAAAAGTGTATATTAGGTATAAAACCGCCCTTGCTATCAAGTCTGGATTTGGGGGGCTTCAAATGTCCCAGGTTCAGTGTGGCGCAAGTCAATGGACTTTGGTAATTTTATTGCAAATTTGTATGGGAATGTGGAACAACCAACTAAACTTTGGTCCACCATTAATCTAATTTTAAGGCGTTAGTTTCATCCTGGGCCAGTTTGTATTTCAGCATGAGGTAAATAGGAGCACATCAGCAGATGTTTGACCTGGTGCAGCTAACAGGTCAATCTGGCCATGATTGCCGGTGACTAAGGCAGTGATAACCAGAAATGGAGTGGATTTCCCATGCTGCATCAAGTGCAGAGGATTAAATCTGCTATGGACACAGAGGCCATGATAACTACAGCTCAAACGCAGATTAAAGGTAACACAAGTTGAAAGAAGAGTCAGAAAGTCTGCAAGCTGGCTGAATCGTGTCAGGTTGCTACATCTATCTACAGTTTGTCGACAGTGGCTAAAATTATAGCCACCGCAAGCTCTTGCTTATACCAGTCCAGTAATGCTGTAGCTGTAAAACCCTTGAATTCAGTAGGGGTGGGTCTTCCTTTCTGTCAGGGGAAGAATGTTAAATTCCTTCTTGCATGAATGGCACGATCCGACTTCAAACCAAGGGACCGCATGTTCTGGACACGCAGCTCACTATCACTAAAGCTGACATGCTCACTGACAGGCTTCACGCCCACCCGGACTTCTGACATGCCTCCGAAAATACCTGTGGAGCTGCTGGGGGCGCCTCTTAGCTCGGCAGGGGCAGGCTTAGCTGGGGCTCGGTGAAAGGCGGAGGAGTGAGACCTCTGTCTGCGCCCTAGCTGTGCCGGAGCCTGCCGTCCCGCTGACGTCACGGCGGCTCATTTATCCGCCCTGGCTGCTGGCTTCCTGCTGAGTCTCCACACTGTCGCCTGTAGCGGTACACGCCGCTGCTCCGCCACACAGCAGACAAGTTGAAGAGTCGGGGAAACGTCGACATTTCGGGTACGTACCCCCTTTGAGTTACGTCTACGAGCCGTGTGTGCCCGGTACTCGTGTCACTGTGGCGCTCGTTGCCGGTTTTCAAAGCGCCA
Source organism: Chaetodon trifasciatus (assembly GCA_037975065.1). Taxonomy (NCBI): domain Eukaryota; kingdom Metazoa; phylum Chordata; class Actinopteri; order Chaetodontiformes; family Chaetodontidae; genus Chaetodon; species Chaetodon trifasciatus. The sequence goes on along the minus strand of JBBMOE010000002.1, from coordinate 1,603,501 downwards.
AATGCTGCTGTGACATCGTGTAGGAAGAGATGCACCAAAGAGGAGGGAGGGGTGGCGCAACACCAACTGGAGTGTTGGTCTAAGATGAACGCAGATGTCTGGACTAAGTTAGACTTCGTGGGCTTTGAGCGTAAACCCCCACCCCACCACCACGGAGACAGAAACGTCAGCCAGTCACCACTGCTCCCCGCCAAGCCACCATGGAGCGTTAAACTTGAATGTAATTGTCAGCGCTTCTTCTCGTGCCCTCCCCGCCACTGGCAGTTTGTTGAGGCACTTTAATGAGGAAGGTCGGCTGCTCCGGCACTTTTCATTTATGGCGAGGGTTAGCTGAGCGGTCTCACTTTTCATTTCCTCCTGCAGTAATCACGTCAAAGGCTGTCAAAGCCCAGCAGTCGGTGTGATTTTCAGAGTCGCCCACTGAGCAAATGGACGGTGACTGATAATGATGTGAGGCAGCTGTGTGGACGCAGAATCACGGGATCCGTCGCCTCATAGTTTAGGCTACTGGAGCTGAAGTGTGCTCTCGTTGTGCGTTTTGCCTGATGGTTATCATCATGCGGGATGGCTCTAATTGCAGTAGAGTGCTCGCTTGTGGTTTGTGGGGTGATGAGGAAATGGTGCCCTCATTAGGTTCAAGATACTTTAAATGAGTTCCCGTTTTCAGAGAGGTTTCTGGTGTGTTGTGGGCTTTAAACCGAGTATTGGAGGCAGTTTTTGTCTGATCATCAGTGTTGGGTTTTACTGTTTCCACTACTTTTGGTGGTAACTAATTAAATAAGGCAATCACAAGTACTGTAAATTAAAAGGGCTAATTGCTGGTTACTTTCATTATGACAGCAGACACAGTCTACTGTACTGAATTATAATGACATTCAACACAGTAGTAGTAGATACAGCTGGTGCCATGGACCATAACAGCCACCTCACTAATGGTGAAAACTATAAACCTGCACAAAAATAATTTGCTATTTGCCAAAGACACGTTACAAATTCAAAGAAAAAGTAACATCTGCATTTTGGGACACAAAACGGCAAACTTAAACTAGTCAGTCCACTGCGAGGCGCGCATGATATAAAATATTTGGTCATTTTGAATGAGGCTTTGTGTTATTGTTCACGTGGATGCAAATAAAAACATGGAGGACAGTGAACGTGACACCGAACGGGGTAATTTCAAAAAGGGGAAGGACTCCGACCAGTCAAGATAAAGCGAAGAGCTCATACTGAAAGAGCAGGCTTTTTCTGCTGCATGGATGTGGTTTAGTTATGAAAAGTGTGACACAGATCAGGAAACCGTACTTTGAAAATGATGCCGCAGACCGGCCCCCACATGAGGCTGAAACACCACTAAACCTCTGTATCACCTGCGCTACGATCCTGTCAAACAGCACGCAGAGGGTCTGTGGACGAGGGCAACGAGCCACCCAGAGCAGCCCAGACACAGACACTGCGTTATACTGTTCAACTGTAGTTAAAGTAAAATAAATAAAAGGAGAAAAACAATCACATGAGTGCATTGTGGCATCATAAGCATGAAGTTGGCATTGCCTGTAGGAATCAGCAGTTGTGTGGACAGATGTGCCTTGATCTCAGTGTTTCTGGGACATTTGTCCATCACCATGGTCTGACTACGTCGCCTTTCAGTCCATATATTTCATCGACTGGGTAAATCTCTTTGCTGTTGGGGTTGGATGGCTATTGACGAAGGATAAGCTATGTAGAAGAGGTGAAAGCTGGGTCTTAATGTCATGTTTGATATAAAGATGTAAGTAAATGCCTTTGTCACAAAATCTGGAAAGCTTTAAACGCAAAGATTTTCCTTTGCTTTGCAGTGGGATTAGTCAGACGGAGGTTGCTCCTGAGGCTGTTTGTTGTCAAACTTTAAAGTTTCAGCCGTCTATAAACCGTTTAACCTCAGCCACAGGTGCCCTATTTAAGCATTCTAATGTGTCTGATCAATTATTCAGAGTCAAGATGTGGCATCGGGGATCAGCTTGCTGTCTGACTTACTGTAAGCTAAAGCAGCTTTCACAGACACTTTGATCAAAAGGCCACAGCAGGCCTGTTTGCATACGCACAAAACAAGATTTTACTTTTTAAGTGTTGGCCGATCAGCTTTCAAGGACGTCCATATAGGAGAGTGCCAGGTTCTCTGTTCAGGGAGTGCTGCAGAGCGGGAGCTGCTTTTAGCTGTTGTCTTTTGTCCCAGTTCTGCATTGTTCACCCTGACATGTACACAGATGCAGTGACTTAAACAGGACACCAGTTTGGTCTATCAAAATTTGTTTTCCAGAACTTCAGGAAAAGATTCAGGGGACCACATCTAAGACCACAAATAAGACAAGCTTCATTTGTTGATAAGGAAGTAGATGTTCTGATATGTTTTTCCAGATACCTGAACTTTATATGTCAGTCAATAATGAGTACCCATCTGTTACCAGTGCACTATTTAAAATAATATATAAATAGATAGGTAGATAGTAATATTATTTTATATAACAGCTGTATTCTACTAACCCTGTATGGGTGTGATGTGATTGCTGTCATTGCTGTATGTCCTGCCCAGGTTAAACTCTTTGTCAAGCCTGAACAAATAGACAGAAAATGCATACCATAGAACTTTCTTTTAGTATCTTGACACTCATAACTGAAATAAATCAGTAAATAGATTTAGGAATACATAACAAATCCTTAAACGTGCAGCCACAATTTTGTAAAATAAGACATTTAAAGTTTTAAATAGTACAGTAAGAGTTTAAAACTAAAGCCTTAGATGCTTTGCACAGTACTGTCTTACGGGTCGGATTTTCCGGCGTAAAATATTGCCAGATTGGTGACTTTTTGCTCGGTCCGGCTAACCTTACTCGACCAGAAATCCATTCGTCTTTGCTGCTCTGAAGCAGTCGTTCCCAGTGCCAGCGCAGTGCAACTTGTTGCACAGGCTGCTGCTTCAGAGCACCGAGGAAGAATTGATTTACAGCAAAAGCAAACTGCTGTTTTTATATTATTATTTTTTGGTATTTTTCTTGTCTTTTAACCAGGTGCATTTCCCCGTCACCCAACCGATACGCATAGGACAAATGCGAGTTTGCTGACACATGCTTGAAGTTGCACGAGTCGCTTGCCATTTGTGGATATTGGCTGCTTCTGTTAAGTCGCGTACAGCTGTACAGGACGCTCCTGAGAAGCAATGAGGACCCACCTCGGGGCTAATAAATTATGTGACGTCGGATCGGTGCACAAACTTGCTTACTCACCAATACTTGATCCAGCATTTCAGGCTGCACTGGAGGCATTTTGGGTACTGCTACCAGAACAACCCTACAAGGAAGCAGGAGCAGACCTGAGCCTTGGTGTGGTGCTGCCTTTGATGCAGCATTACCTCGATGGCTTGTAATAATTCTTGAAACTGCATAGACATCTAGACAAGAGACAAACATTGATACGGTGTGTACTCATTGCTGCAGCCCAGTGCTTATTCTGAACAACAAATGGACCCTGAAATACACCTGATAAGTCTATTTTGTGTTAGTCTCATTCTGTCTGGGATATTGTTGACATAATCAGTGTAAAATACCAGAAACAGGCAGCGCGGCGTCTGCAGTCGCGTTTACACTGACTGTGTGTTAATACCAGGTTGTGCAGGCACACACACCCTGATTTTACACTCTTTCTCTGGCATATATAACACACGCATGGTTGAGTTCTTGCACAAGTTGTGGCCTAACAGTTTTCAACCTCTGTTGTTGATATTAAACAAGAACTCAGGAAGCGTTTTAGGCACTAAGGCGAGGTGACCAGGTGAATCAGATTGGTGCATCCCTGATCTTAACATGAACTAAGAGGGTGAATGAATGCTTATTTTTGATTTGTTTTATTTAGATTAAATTGCAGCAATCCCAAACAGTGTGGATCAGTGAGTCTATTAATCCACAATTAAGAGTTCTCCGATACATTTCTATCTTCATTGGCCGTATGTGCATGTGGTCTCATTCCGTCGTCGTAATGTCACACAAACATCCCTCATTGGACACTTTTTGAATGTTGGCACTGAAATGTACTTCTCTGTGCCTTTTTCATTATTTTCTGTTCTTTTGTGTGAGTACTGTACGTATTCACAGGCAGCTTTGAGTCAGTGTGCAGCTTGGCCGTAGTCACAGTCGGGGTCTGACAGGCGTACAGCTGGAGCCGGCCACTTGGCAGCGGATGTGATGCAGCAAACTACATCTGCAGCATTGGCCAGAGTCTGAGCGGGTATTCAGAGCGTAGTGAATATTAGTGCAGCGTGTTCCATTAGTGTCCTCTCTTAAGTCAGATGTGATGCCAGTGTTATTTCGTGTTTTTGATCTACTGCTGTGTAGGACAAAAGCTCTGTATGGTGGCAGAATTCACTGTCAGTGGGAAAAAGTTTTGTTTTTGTATTCAGACTGGTGGTGATAGGACTTGGCTTCCTTTCAGCGTTCTGTCAGCCAAGCTCTTCACAGAAGCTTGAGAACTGCCCCCCCACCACCACCACCACCACCATCACAACCACCAAGCTACTGGTTCTCAAAATCACAAGAATGAAGGTTTAATTGTAATCTTGACGTCCAGCCTCCAGTTGCACATGCTGTACATGCTGTAATAACGCGTGCTCCCAAATCAGACTGCATGCAAAGCTGAATAACTGGTTTAACTGTGACGACATGAGCAGTGGTGCTGCCAAAAATCACGCAAGTTTAATAAGAGAATCACCATTCAGCACCGGTTAGTGATGTAAAGTCTGCAGCAGTTTGTATTGGATTATTGTTGCAGCATAAATACCAAACATGTTTTCATCCCTGTCTGCCTTTTTTTAAAACCCTTTCAGAGCGTAGCACAGATAATTCCAGGTGACTAAAACTCTTGGTTTCAGATGGACTGAAGTATTTGAATTACACAGAAGTCTTTTGAAATCCTGTGAACTGTTGACAATAACTAATGGGTCAAGAGTTACAGAACAAAATGATTCATGATCTCAAAGAATCAGTGCTGCTGCAGCGGCTGCAGAGCGTTGTCATTCATCATTTATCTATGTGCCATTTGGTACCTATGAAGACCATTGTTCTGCATGTTGTCAGTCACTAGATAAAGGGATTGTGAATAGATAACTACATTTTATTACATTTGCCATGTTGTGGCAGTGTTTTACCATTGCAAATTCCTGCACTTTGTTCTTGCAAGCCAGAATAAAAGTTTACAGGAAGGTTGTGTAATGATTTGGTTGTCGTTCATGGGCTCTTTCAGTGGGGGGTAATATGTTTCACTTCAGTGTAACGGCAGCATTAAAAGGCAGCATTAAGTTGTGGCAGTACACTTGTGGTATGACTTTGAATGGCATATTTGAGTGTCACAGTGTTTGGATAGCTGTTGTAATACATTTCAATCACAGGGTAGGTGATAAAAGAAAGTTCCACGAGTTAATGATTAGCTGAGTTATCTCCTGAATGGCCTGTTATCAGCTCTACTGTGTCATTCTACTGAAAAACCAACATCATTTGACCAATAATACCACAACCAGTAGCGCAGAGTCAACACATCACAATATAATGTGCTTTGTTTGCCACAGATTCATCAAGAAGCAGCAAGAAAATCTGCTCTTATCTGTTTTGATAATCAGTTGTCACTTTTTAAGCAAATCTTTATTGGTTGCAGCTTCTCAAATTTGCGTATTTGATGAATTTGAAGATGTGACCTTTCGATTATGGAAACAAATGGAGCTTTGTCAAAGTACAAGTAGCATCTTAATCTATAATACAGAAGCATTAGTTGCAACCCTTCTTTGGACAAATCATTTCCAGTCTGTGTACTGTGTGCAAAAGTTTAGCCTTGATGCTGAAGGATAAGACCGGTGTCAATATTTTATCTTCAACCAAATCTAACATGTCTGCTAATCTTTAGCTGGCTTCATATTTACTCTTACAGAAATCTATCGTGTAGAAAAAAAATGCAAACTTCGCCCCAACGTTGATCATGGACGGCGGCTTTGTGTGGAAAGAAACCTGATTGAGAAGATGTGCCTCCTTAATAAGAATGTCTTCAACATTTGCCCCTTGCCTCTCTGTTGAGTGGAGCTGATCAACTCTCGTGGGACCGACATTTGTGACAACTTTGAGCAATTCTTCAAACACTGTGGTCTGCACAAGACTGGACTTCCCTCCAAGCTGCAGAGTCGACTTCCCTTTATGCTGGATCTTTTTTTTTAACCCGTGCAGTATTCATTTTTACAAAATTTTAAACTTTGGTTTTAGTCTGACTCACTTACTGAAAGTTGTGCTTGGTTTAAAGTTACATTTTAGCCTTTTTGCTTTGCTTCAGTCTTTATTTAGTCAGTGGGACTCAGTTTAAGTCGGTGTTTGAGTCATAATTTTGATCCTGTCGTGGATTTTGATGAAGGATTTTTCTCCTGGCTGTAAAAATTAGGAAGTAGACCTTGAACTGTGTGTTTAGTCATCTCGGCTAAGATTGCTTTACTGACTTACTGACTTCTTTCATATCTAATAAAGAATAAAAAGTTTGTTAGGAAAAGTGCAACACAGTCATATTTCCTTCACAGACTGTTTATTTTCTGCCTTTATCTCCAACACAGCAGTCCTTTATGGCCTCTGCACGTTTGGTTGCATGAAACAATCTCATCCAATATTATTGACGTTCCAGGTGTCTCGGTCATCAAATTAGCAGCCTGTGAAGGGCCCCTCTGTCACCGCACTGTGTGATGAATTACGGGAAAAGTCCCAGCCTGCCATATTATGATGTTCATTATCTGACAAAACAGACTTTTTACATGTTGCTGAGGTCGTCTGCTAAATTGGGCATCATGTGTAACTCCGTAAGATTTGTAAGATCAGCAGTTACGAAAATGTGTTAACGGCATCGTTCAGACAGGCGAGCATTCACTTTCAATTAAGCTAAAATCACCACCGAATTATGTTAAATATTCACTGTTCAATATTTCTGTTCATTTGTCAGTCTCACATTTATAATCCTCCCTTTTTTTGTCTTTTTTTTCCCCTTTCTGTGTAGGCGGAGTGGTGTCGAGGAGCACACTGAAACGGCAGACATCATGGTGACCATCCCAGAATACTATGCAGGGAAAAATGTGCTGATCACGGGTGTAACAGGTTTCATGGGCAAGGTACAGTAGTAGTTTAATGGGCAAGTAGCCAACACAGGACATGCCTGAACCCTAAAATGCGAGCTACCAAGCAAGATGAGAGGAAATCCTTTCAGTAGAGTGATATTTTCATCCCGGTTCAAGGGTTTCATTGTGTGTTTATGCCGTGAAGGCATGAGTAAGAACAAGAATCTGTTTTTTGTTGAGAGTATTTGATAAATGTAGCAGAGCACGTGAGCATGGGCGTCCTTCCTCTACCAATCTGACTTTCATTTGTTTCTGTCTGGCTGTTCGGATGTCATGGAGGAAGAAGGATTCTTGACAAAACACATGAGGCGACACTTCTGCAACGAGCAAAAGGAAGTTGCTCGATCAGAAGTGCGTAGTGCCTCAATTGAGCAGTCCAAAGAGGAAAAGATGATTTTTACCTCTTACTCTCTTGTTGTCAAGGGATGACCATCCTTTGCACAGCATCTTCACTATGAGTGGTTGGAGCCAAAGGCTGCTTCAACCCCGATGCTCCACTGAGAGATTTAGGAGGTCCTTTGTTCCCACAGCAATCAGACTCTATAATAAGAGCTGATGTCTAATTTATGATGTGGTGATTTGCTTATTGGTACTGCTGTGATTATTGTGTCCTGTCAGTGTCTATGTGGTACACCTGTTTGTGTGTTGCTGTAGTGTATGTTGTACTGTGCCCTGCCTTGATGTATCTATCTGTCCTGTTGAGTGTATGTTGTTGTGTGATGTGGCTTGGTGGCAAATGAATTTCCCCCTCGGGGTTTATTAAAGTGCAGTCAATCCATCAATCAAACAATCAATCATTATTAAAGGTGCTGCTGGAGAAGCTGCTGAGGTCCTGCCCAAGAGTCAAAGCTGTCTATGTGATGGTCAGGTCCAAAGCTGGTCAAAGCCCTCAGGCCCGCCTCACTGACGTCATCAACTGCAAGGTGAGAAGTGGGCTAAAAGTACTGGGATGGCATGACCTGATGGGCGTGAGGGCCTGTCGTACCGGCCGTGTCCAAGTTTGAGTAGAGTGCAGGAGTTATGCACCACACACAAGCTGGTACCTGCAGGGAGTCAAGATGCCACTTAAAATTTTCACCTCTTGAGCAGGTGTGCGTCAGTCCATGTTGCTGTAGAGCCAGAGGACATTTACTTCATATTGTACTCTTAGCTTAGCTCTTCGCAGTAACAGAAATTTTGACCAGGGGTACCCGAACTTTTGCATGCGACTGTATGTGTGACACAGCCATCCTCGCCACAAACTCTTAATGTCAGTCTAATGTTATTATCTCTTCCTGAGGATGCGCTGGATGAAATGACATTTTCTGTGATTACATTCAGCTTAATTAAGTCGTAACTCAATTGGGTGTTTAAACTAGTTTCAGCTTTCCATTGACTTTACATTTGATGCCTCTGATCAAGCGTTTGTTCAGCTGGCTGCTCATTTGAAAGTTCCCCTCCTGGCACTCATTAAACCCCTAAAACGAATCTCTGTTCATCAGAATTTTTCTTCTATGGAAACAAAAATCCCTTCATGTTTTATATTGGCTTAGATTTAACTCTACGCCTTTGCTTCCATTCAGTATGTGCAGATCTATGAATATGCAAATAGGCCCCACCTCTACCCCCACCCACCCCTTCACCACTCGCCTGCAGCTCAGACATACCTGCTCACCCGCTGGTGTCTCTTTCTGGCAGAGAGCCCTGAAGGGAAACTTCTCCCACGTGCCAGAAGCACTTGAATGCCCTCACCTTATCCATACTAGCAGCTAATGAGGATGACCTTTATCATGACATGTTTTCTTCATGAACAACCCCAAAGTCATGAGAGGTTTTCTGTCAGAATGATCATAATGAATGCAGCCATCATCTAATTCAGCAGCTCAGCTATCTGAACTGTTTTGAGTCACGTTTGTCGTAATCTCTTTGTCAACATCACTGGGCCATAAAAAGTCCTGTCAGTATTTGACATCAATCATCATGTAACTTGGCAGGCTAACGTTGGCTAACATTGTTGAGCAACATGTTAGCTCGTACTCGCTGTGTCCCCAGGATAAATATATGGAACAGCATCAGGCTTAGATGCGATTTTTGTGGCAAAATCCATCTGGTTTTGAGTGCTTTGTTCAAAACAATAATGTGAAAAAAAAGGTTTAAAAACTTGATTTTCTTCAGGGGTTCCTTAAGGAGACTGTAGGTAGCAGATGCTTACATCACCAGTTTGTATGTAAGAGGAGGCATCAAGAAAGAGGAGTACAGAGAGCTGAGATCTGTTGCAGGAGGAATGGATGAAAAGTAGGGCACTCTGCCATCAGCCATGCACCACTGACACCGCCAGCAGTAAGCAAGGGAATAGAAGCTCGTCTTTTGTGAACAGATATTAAACTACACACTGGATAACTGTGCTTAAGTTTACTGTGTACTATAACCTGGGCATCATTTCGATTTGGTTTCCCCACTCAGTTGTTTGAAAGATTGCAAGACGAGCAGCCGGACTTTGCAGAGAAGATCATAGCAGTGAACAGCGACCTCACACAGCCAGAGCTGGATCTGAGTAAAGAGGATCAGAGCATCCTGGCTGAAAACGTTAACATCATTTTCCACTGTGCCGCCACCGTCCGCTTTACTGAGCCACTCAAGTGAGTCGTCTTGTTGTTTTGCTCAATTTCTTGGTCTTTGTTGTTTTGATGAATTTCTTGGGAGTATGTACAGTACATTCATATCCTGCCTATTTCCCTCGAGTGGCACTTTGTAAGTCAGCCATGTTTATCAGTGTGTTTCTCCCTAATTTTGTATGCCAGTGCAGTGGAAGCATGTTAGCAGCTAATTATCTCTGCTCATTGCTGCTAACATGTTAGATTGTGCTCAGAGTGAGAAGCTACTTATTTTTAAAGGCAGTTGTGTTGTCCTTCATGTTTCTGGGCACTTAAATTTGATGCCACACCTTTCATCTGAGGTCATTTTGTGTTCCTGTGGTAAGATATAACTTTATGTATACAAAGCGTTTCTTCATGTGATAATTCAGCACTTTGAAAAACAAGTATTTTTGCTTTCCTTTTGAGAGTGATGTTAGAAAATCAATACCAATCTCATGTTTGTGCATCAAGAATGGAGCTAGAGTCGGATGTGATGAGCCGAGCGTAGCTTAATGGCTAAAAGCATGTAGAAGCAGCTAACCCAGCTCCATCCAAACAGCAACAATATGCCTACAAACACGCTCACTAATTCACATGTTGTATCTCATTTGTTTAACCATATACAAAGAGAAATGTAAAACTGGTTTCAGAGGGGAGTTGCATGCTGGATCTATTTCTACAAGCAGTGTTCGCAGAGTCCCTCTGTGCAGCATGTCTGGTGATAGCATGGGTTGCCAGAGTCAGTCAGTAACTGCAGTTTTTTTGTACAAGCCTCACTGTGACGACAACACCATGCTGCACACAGTCACTGCCCCCAGCTGTTGTTCACCGTGAAATAGTTCCGCAATGTAACTTCATATGTTGTGATTACTGTACAGATATAACATGTTAATTAGTAAACTGTAGGAGTACCGGTAGGCTACGCTAGGCTACAGCATCTCAGCTCAAGAAATGAGATTGGTATCTCTCTTTTCATCTCACATGTTTTGACCTCCCCCAAAACCACCAAATACCAAAACACTCTCTAAAGTCCCCGATAGCAAAAAAAAAAAAAAGTCAATACCAGAACAGGTACGTTGACTTTGATAGCGATTTATATTTGCACTACGCATTATAGCTGGAGAAACTATTTCCACTCTTAGTTATCTGTGCTGATAAGCAACTGGCAGTAAAAACAAGCAGTGAACTCTATCTCTGGATCTAACATTGTGTTTTTCTTGCACGCCTCTACACCGTGTAAGGCTATACAGCCAATCACCATCCTTATTAGATCTTAGTACAAACATGCTGCACGCTTCTTTGCTCACTGACGCTGATTAGATTTTCACCTTAGATATTGAAATTAGCTGCTGAGTGATAAGGCATGTTTTGATACTGGATTGTATTGAAGCAATTTGGTTGGTGCCATAAAAGTATTGAAGTTGAGCATCTATGTTTAGTCACATGTACATACCGTATTTGGTCTGTTAATTTCATTCACTTATTGTAAGTCCATCTTTACTGTCTATTCCTTTTCACCTTCTCAGAAATGCAATGCAGTTGAATGTCCTGGCCACCCAGAAGATGCTGGCACTGGCCCACAGGGTGAAGCACCTGCAGATCTTCATTCATGTCTCCACAGCTTACGCCAACTGTGACCGAGAGCTCATTGAGGAAATCGTATACCCTCCCCCCGTAGACTACCGTAGACTCATCGATTCTCTTGAGTAAGTCTACCTGGACAGTTTCCAATGAACAGCTGCTGCACAATCAACAAACTGTTGTTGTTGGTGGTGGTTGATTAGGATGGCCTTGTTTATGTACACAGATGTGGAGATGGTCTCTCTTTGTCATTAGCACAGAGTAGTATGGGATTAGAGTTGAGGTTTTTAAAAGGCGTCTTTACTTCCTCAAATTGCTCGATGCCTAAAAAGCCAGTAGGAAGGCATTATCAAGATTAATGTCAGTGAAGCACTGAGCATGCCAGCTTAGCCATGGCCGTAGAGTAAATGGCTGCTTAGTAGCACTAATGTTGTAGATGCTGCCAGTCTCAGCTGCTGAGAGAGATCAGTAAAGCATTAGAAGCTTGCAGAGTGAGTAGAGATTAGTGGGATGATTCTCACAGATCGTATGTACCAGTAGCATCAAGCTTTTGAGGGAACTTGAATGGATGTGTACAGACACAACTTGCCTAGGCTTGACTGAAATTTAAAGAAAATGTACCTTTTGGAGTGAGATACAAACCTAGTTGATGTAGGGTTGATTGGCTGTGGAGTGAAACGTGATGTTCTTTGTGCCTTGCTTTGCTTTGATGTGGAGCTTTTCAAGTTTTACATTCAGGGAGGTTCAGGTTGATTTCATGCTTGTTTATACCTGCACAATGTATATGTACTCACATGTAAAGTAAAAGTTAATGGTTTCCCTGGCAACCCAGCCTAACATAACTCAGTCCATTTAACCTTTGGCGTTTCCTTGTGTTTGGATTTCTTTGAAAGCTCAGTTGACTCTGTCCAGCCTATGGAAACAAAACACACCCTGTGTGTGGTTTGAATATTTGTTATGCTGATAAATGACCTAGCAAAGTCTTAATAGACATTTTAATCCAAGGGTCAGACTTTGGATGTTTCCATTTTAAAGGACAAATTGAAAGTGAGAGTATACAGTTGGACAGTGGACAAACACACCCCTAGCTTGACTGTCATTGGTCACTGCTTCCCATTTTGAGTTTGGAGGAACATGGCAGCTCTTTTGAAAACATTATCAATAATTTTGCTCTATACTGTCCATCAAAAGCACAATTATGAGACAGGAAAAGTTGCTGCATTGTGCATTTTTATACAGAATTCTACAGAATTTCTACAAGGTAGTCTGGAGAAGCTGCAAGTCAGTGTACTTGTCATAGTTACTTTTGGTACAGATATCCTAGAAATTTAGTACACATACTTGTAATAATAGTTTACTTATAATCTGAACATCTACCAGATGGATTTGCTCCACATTTTGTACAGACATTCCTGTTTCTCAGATGATGGAACTAATGCCATTCCCATCAGTCTCAGCTGAAGTTTGCCCACGGCTAATTAGCAGATGTTTGTCTGCAACTATATTGCGAGCATGGTAAGCATTATACCTGCATAACAGCAGCATGTTAGCATTGTCATTGTGAGTCTGTTAGCGTAAGTCCATCCTCACAGAGCTTCTAGCACGGCTGTAGACTTGGTTTTTTCATGTTTCTTTCAAGGAATTGAAGACAAATCTTCATTGTTTTGTACTGGTGCTGTAGGTGGATAAATAAATGCAAAAATTAAGACTAATCTGGTCTTTTTTTTTTTTTTTTTTGTCCAGCTGGATGGATGACGAGCTGGTGTCTGCTCTGACTCCCAAGCTGATCGGTGAGCGTCCCAACACCTACACCTACACCAAAGCCTTGGCTGAGTATTTGGTGCAGCAGGAGGCAGGAGACCTCAATGTAGCCATCATCAGACCATCCATAGTAGGAGCAAGCTGGAAAGAGCCCTTCCCCGTGAGTGGTTCCTGCTATTAATGTCACATTACTGTTGAAAAGAAATTCACTGCACACCAGATTCATTTTGGATGCTGTATAAAATGTACCAAGAAAGAGCAAAGCAAACAAATACAAATCACATCTCATGAGATTGGGGTGTCGCCCTCTCCAAGAGAAATGGACAAATAATTATTTTTTAGTTGAAGTAAAAGGCAAGCCAGTGTGTCCAAGTTAGTTTGTTTGGACACGGTTACAGTGATGACGAGAGCTAATCTCGAGAGTCATTACAGCTACAATGTTAAACTGGATGAGACAAATGCACTTGGATAGAGTTAACGCTTCTCAGTGGAGTTTAGGTGCCAAACAGGCAGCTTTGGACACAGACCACATTCTGACAGAGACAGGGTTGTGCAGACAAGCGGTGGTGAGTGAGTGAAAAGGCTGAAACTTCATTCAGAAGGAGAATTTGTGGAGGAGTCCCTTGTTGCTGTTGTGGAGCTGCTACCACCAGACAGAGTAAAACTGCTCCAAAGTGTCTGTTTGTCTGGAATAAAGCGTAGAGACTAGGGATGCACCAATCCGCTTTTTTCACCTACGTTACCGATATCTAAGGTTTAGTAATCAGCCGATACCAGTCCAGAAACACAGCGCTGAATTACCTAAGAAATGGTTTGTTTCATTGTGTGGAAAAGATTGGGATCATTCTTTTGCGCATCAGACTTGACTTAAACATTTCTTTCCTGTTTTTTTTTTTAAAAAACAAACAGATATAAATGAACTGAGTTATTTATTTAATAACTATGTACCAGTACAACAATCTTAAACCAACAGCTTCTCTAGCTTGGTCAAACAACATGTAAAAATAATATAACAAGTGTAACTGGTTCAGTTAGTGCAATTAGGAATATAAAGTGTGCAACAATCGGTCTCCCACTTGCAACGGCATCACTCACAGCGCGCTGTGACAGAAGTCCCTCGTTGACAGCCAGCTGCATTGTATGTTCAACACAGCCTAAACTACGCACTCTCATGCTGTCCATCGCCTTTCGCATGTTGCTGGCGTTGTCCCTCAGAATCATGTGGACTTTACTCAACGTACGTCAAACATTTCCTTCAGGGTAGCTGCGATCACGTCGCTGGTGTGTGGCCCATGGAAGTTTGTAGCATTGAGCATTGCACTGTGTGGCACGTAACTCTTAAACTTAACTTAAAAGTGACACGGGACGTCCTCTCCGTGATTTTTGTTGCCTGCACACTATTAGGTTTAAATTTTTCACCTCTTTCCTTCATCCCCTTCAATGTTAGCTGCGTCATACCGCCTCCTTTTTGTTTATTCAGTTCAATAAACTCAACGTGCTCCCTGGCGTAAAATCTTCGTAGGAGCTTGATAAAGTTGGTCGTGTTATAACTTACATTTACTGCGCAGGTATTGCAAGTAGCCGTCAAGTTTGTAGGCTGAGATAGTTTGAAAAAGTTCCAGATAGCCGATCCTTTCGCTCGCTCTATTTTGAAAACAATGCGATCCACATTATGTGCGCCTCAGCACTGCGTGTTGCTTGCGCATGACGCCACTCACAGCGCCTATAGCATAGCGTTAGACTGAAGAGATCGGCCCCTGTGTATCGGGTCCATTGTCACCGGTACCCAATCTAGAATTTTCTTCAATATCGGGACCGATACCAATACCAATATCGGATTGGTGCATCCCTAGTAGAGACAAAGGAAAAGCCAACGTGGAAACTCAGTTATAGCAAGTGTGTGTGTGATTTGGCCTTCATGGTGGACATTACCAAGAACCTCTCAGGTTTCCAGCAGGTCTCTGGGGCAGGGTCAAGAGGTGGTTATCATAGTAAGCAGGGAGATTGTTTCAAAAGATCAATTAACAATGACTTCCTCCACTTTAGAGTACTGTACGTAAAATGTTCCCTTAACAGGTAGCATAGAGCGGAGAAGGCCCATCTCCCTTCCTGTCTCTTCTCTGAAAGCACTCTGCTGCTGCCAGCACAGAGGTGTTCAGAGCAGTTGAGCAGTGAACAGTCATGGTGGGAGCAGGAATGTCAGGAATGTGGAGTAATGAAGCCCTGCACACCTTTGTTCCCGGCCAATCACGGTGGGAAGCAGGAGGACTGTTGGATGTCTGGTTTAGGTTTGAGAGATCGGGGGATGCAGACAGCTTCTGTCTGCATATCTCAAAGGGACTGCGTGTGTGTTCGTGTGTGTGTTCCATCTAACAATATGATTTTAGTCATGCATGCTTTAGTCAAGCAACACCTTGCATTTGAGAAACTGCAACAGCAAATGTTTTTTTCAATAATTGAGTAATTGTTCAGAATTTGTTCGGTCATTTATCAAGAGAAAAAACAAGTTTTATTTTCAGCTAATTGTTTCAGTGCTAATTTTGTGCTCCTTCCACTGACTTCTCTTTCAGGGCTGGATTGATAACTTCAATGGTCCTAGTGGAATATTCATTGCAGTAAGTACTGAAAGAGAAAACTGTTTCGATGGTCTGTACTCCGTTATGAAATCCTGTCTGTTCTCAGTAGTTTTAATTTGTTCCACCAGTACATTTCACCAATGCCTTATCTCTTGTTGTCTTCATTTATGACACAAAGCTGCATCAGGAAAGGTCACGTACACATGAAACTGTCTTACTGGCTCAGATCCTGAGATGCTTTGCCTGCTGCAGTTTAATTTCTTTAAATGACAGATTGACAGCTTGTTCCAAATGCTCCATTCACTAGACAATTTAAAATTCTTTGAGCCCCAAGGAAAGGTTAAAAGCAAACCTCTTTTCTGTTTCAAATGACGGAAGTTTCCCTTGTGGATGGGAGTTTTTGTTCTTAGTCTGTTTTATGAGTCCGTGTAACTTTGTGCAGCTTGTTGGTTTATATAATTTGACCTGTACACTACTGTACTGTACTAAAATGCATGTGGAGAAATGTACTCGCATGGTGTAGTAAAAAGCAGAAATCATAGGAAGGGTTGTAAACCTAAACCGCGGGGCTATTAGGCTAACAAGAGCCAAGTCCACGAAGTTGTTGACTATACAGCTTTTCATCAAACACTTCACTGTCATTAACCTCTGTCACTGTCCTTGCACTCACTGCAGCCAAGCAGCATCCCCTCTCATCCCATCCCAAGCTGCAGTTATAAAACAAGAATATAAACAAACAATATTTCCTAAGTGGGAGGTCAGTCCTCCCCATGGACACTGGAGCTATGGAGAGAAATTACACTCAAAATGACTACAAATGCAACCCAAGTTTCCTAGCCTTCAGATTAAGATCCAATGCAGATCATTTTCACTTGCGGATGAACTTACTGTGTGCACAAATATCTAAAAATACTTGATGTTCTTTTGTGTTTATTTACAGACTGTTAAATGTGTGTGCGCAGATCGCCTGACCTGCAAGGATCAGGTTACACTTGTGTGTGGAGATTTGAGACACTTTTCATGGTCTCCTTCCTCAAATGCATGCTGTGTTTAGGTACTAGTGGTAAAGCGGGACATCTGGGCTTTCAGTGGATCTGTGTGTAATTTCAAAGTGAGAAAGGCGTTTTTCCCTAAATAGACAGAATAGCTTGTCACCCTTCAATAAGAACTTATACATTTGCCAACCATAGCTTCTATACGGTAGCCTATAAATGTAAATGTATGGTCTGAGTAAACTACTGCCTCGTGGTCGACTTGTTCTTCTGCTGGGAAAAACAGCCAGTCTTCAGCCACCTTTCTGTTAGCTAATATTAGGGTACCCTGTGGATGGCAGTTACCTCCTAGTGTTCAGAATTAAACAGCTGTCCAACCCACTCCAGAAACATTGTCCAATAAATAGGACCACTATGTGCAGCTTTAGGCGTGTAAATAGAGTTGAGTCATGTTTACGTACGTGTATTGTTTACAATATGTCAGTCAACTTAAAGCCACTTCAGAGTATGTGCCGTCTGATGAGTCTGTGTTAAAAATGTTTTCAGGCTGTGGTGTGTGCATTTGTAAAACTGTTTTACATGTTGCTTGGTATTTGCATGTGGATGGGAACATGCATTTTTGAGTACCCCAAATTATGCACAAATTGTTGTACACATTTGTCAATCTTACTTTCTCATTTACACATCAAGTAAATACACATTTGTGGCCATTTTGAATCTAATATCTCTATATGGAGAGGTCACTGATTTTGTGCATTTAAGTTCAATTCACAGCTGGAGCGTCTTGCTCCATTGTAGATAGGAATGAATGGGAAGCAAACTTCAGTTTGACTATGGACCTGACATTAGCATCTGCGCAACCAGCTGTTTCTTTACTGAAGTATACGTATTGGTAGTTTTGCCATGTTGTAGTTTGTAGCAAAGGCCCGTTTTGGATCTTAAACTGAAGGCTAGGAAACTTGATCAGTAGCATTAATGGTCTCCTTTCACCTTTCCCAGGCTGGTAAGGGGATCCTGCGTACAATGAGAGCGTCTAACGATGCGGTGGCTGACCTGGTGCCTGTGGACGTGGTCATCAACACCACGCTGGCTGCAGCTTGGTACTCTGGATCACAGATTCTCAACAGGTTGGCAAGACCCATATGAACATGAGATCATGTGATTTCTCACATAACATCCTGAACTTGCATTGAAACGTTGATTGTACTTTTTAAAGTGAAATAGAGTACATTTGGTCTGAAGTACTCCTTCCTCATTACAGGCCTAGAAACATCCTGGTTTACAACTGCACAACCGGCGGGATAAACCCCTTTCACTGGAGGGAAGTCGGTATGATGTCTCTTTTGTTTTATCACACAGCCTCTGTTTTGAACACAGTCTCTGTAAAGGCACCTGACAGCGGACACTTGTATGTTTTAACGTGACAGCTAATGACATGCCCTGATTGGAATCTGATCCGCTGCCTACCACACCCAAACCAAGAGCTTTTGTTCAGAGGTTCTTGAAGGATCCTGGTTTGTAGCTCGGTCATTAAGGGAGTGTTCTTAAAGTGAATCCCTACTTTTAAACAGGAGTCTCACACTGTTTGGAGGTTATTATGAACACTGCCCACAGGCATTTCAAAATCACATGTTTTTATCAAAACTTTATGGTTTGTAGTAAAACGATGATTCTGCGAATGCAGCAGTGTCCTAAAAGTAGAACCTGGAAGCACCAGTGCAGCCATAAATCATCAAGTCACAGCCTGTACACGATAAATGAAATTATTGAGTCACAGGGATGCTTAACATCGTTTATCTAAACCACACATAGTTCCCAAACTTTCACATGATCACAGGAAGACTGGAAGTTGGAGACTTAATGTTGGATTCAGGGTGTAAACACATTTTGTTTAAACAGTGAATCAATACAACATAAACACTCAGTTTGAGGTTGTACTGGTGCTGTTTTCCTCTGCCATCCTCAGTTGTGCCGCTCCGTTTCATTATACATTGATTGACAGAATAACAGCAACACCTTACAGGCCCATGCCATCCATTAGACTAGCCCAGAAAGATGTGCAATTGAGATTAGGGGTGGATGCTTGACCTCGGAAACTGTTGTTGACAAAATGGTCTCACCACAAAGTCCATATCAGCAGCCGTCTTTCTGGTTCTATCACGCGATCTTCTTCAGCAGGAGTTTGCCCAGTTTTCATGTTCTCAGGTCTTGGAGTACTATTGCATATGTAAAGACAGCCTTCTGTGGTTCCAGAGGGAACTGTGTGAAGTCGGACGCTTCAAGTGATGCCACTGGAGTCAATGTCAGTTGGGACTGAACACCAACAGCAAATTTGAAAACTTGAAAAACCAGTCCTCTGCAGCACGCTGCTCTTCTCTGCTTGACACTTGTGGCTTTGGGCCACATTAACATAACACACGCGAATCTCCAACCATGCTGTCAGTGGTCTAGTCGTGGGTAATGTAGGTGCCAGATTTTGGCAAAGAAGAGTGCATGAAATAGAACAAACGGTCTCTCTCTCTCTCTCTCTCTCTCTCTCTCTCTCTCTCTCTCTCTCTCTCTC
>JBBMOE010000002.1:1560024-1583860 GCA_037975065.1 Chaetodon trifasciatus | reverse complement strand
TCCCTCCCTCCCTCCCTCCCTCTCTCTCTCTCTCTCACTCACTCACTCTCTCTCTGGCTCTCTGTCTGTCTGTCTGTCTGTCTGTCTGTCTGTCTGTCTCTTGGAATGGAAACTTGAACATCTGCAGTTCCATGTCAACTGTGCCAACTCCACCAGCTGAGGAAGATCGTGTAACTTGATCAAAAGGTCCAGAACAGCCATTGATAGACCACACCGTTGAAATTCGTTTTCCAAATATTACCTTTGTGACGTTCAAGTGGTTTGTGGAAACATCAGAACTGTTCCTTTAACTCAATAGACATAGTAAGCTGCAGTTTTGTGGTAGTTTTGTGTTGGATTTTACATGATCTTAATGTGTTTAATGTGTTTCTCTTGTGAGGGACACAATGATAGTCATTTGGTATGTTTCAACAAGGGAAATATACTAGCATTTGAGTTATTTTTTTTTTTTTTTAAGGATTTATTTTGCCAGTGGGACCACAGCTTTGAGTCAAGCTTGAAGAATCAGAAAGCATCTTTAATTGCTGATTGATGACTTGTGTTGAACAACCTTCTGTTTCTTAGAGTACCATGTAATATCCACATTCAAGAGGAACCCCCTTGAGCAGGCCTTCCGTCGGCCCAATGTTAATCTCACATCCAATCACCTTATCAATCAGTACTGGATCGCTGTGAGCCACAAGGCTCCGGCCTTCCTCTATGATCTGTACCTCAGGCTGATTGGACAAGAGCCCAGGTAACCTCATCGCCGACTCGGACGTGCCGCCCGTCTGCTGTTTTAACGCCAAAATTCTCGCACACACATCTCTCCTGCTTTAGTCTGTCACTTTTCTTTGAGTGTAGTAGCCTAACATCATAGCTGTGATGCTAATGTGTTACATTATGCTTGTGTGCGGTTTTGCTTGGAGTTGAAGGATGTATAACCCAGCTGCTCTCCTGCACGTGCAAGGGGTTACTGATGGGTTCTGCACTCTTTACATCTTGCTACTTGCAATGTTATTATTCTCAGTTGGGCTCCCAAAATGTCAGCACTTAGGTCATCCCTGTCCAGGTGATACATTCACTAAGGTGGACTTAAGTCTGAAGATACCTTTGGGAAGCCAACCCAGGTGTTGGCCCTTTGAAAAACCTCTGCTAGCTGCTCAATTGTCACAACAGTGTTAAGTGATTGGATCTGTTGTTAAAATACAGATACTTGAAGATCTGCAGCCCCTCAGATGTTATAGTGCTGCTCGCAGGCTAGCAGGAGTCAAGGGCCTGCATCTTGCCAAGTATCAGTCGGAGGAGAAAACGCACATTCTTCCTCATCTCGTCCTCTCTGTGTCCTCCTTTGTCCTGTCATATGTGTATCTCTCTCCTACAGAGTACTGTATAAACATGACCTTCAAGACCAATCCATTAGACCAGGCCTTCAGAAGGCCCAATGTCAATCTGCGCTCCAACCCCTTTACTAATCAGTACTGGATCACTGTCAGCCACACGCTGCCAGCCCTGCTCTATGACGGCTATCTCATGGTGACAGGCCGCAAGCCCCGGTAAGGTTGCAACTAAGCCCCACACCAGTCAGCCCTGTTTGTTTGTTCGTTTGTTTGCTTTGTTTTTTCACTGACTGGTTATGTGGGATGGAACAAGGACTGGTCTGGGGCAGAAGAAACAAAACGTTTGCTGTGTCTTTACTTGACCTCATGGCATCAGCCGGACTTTGTTAGTACAGACGGTGTCATGACAACACGCCATGACGTCTATCAGAGCACGTTTTCAGCTTTGCTCTGTTTTTGGCAGTTTTTTTTTTTTTTTTTAACTTCTTCTTTCTTTTTTTTTCTTTTTTTTTTGTAATCAAAGAAGACTTACCTTCTTGTGAACCATGCTGTGAACATGATATTCATTGCTGTCATCTCCCACTTCTCACCCAATCATGGAAAACCCAGAGGCACCATGGGACTTCTTGGTCATTTTAAAAAGTTGTGTCCAGTCTGGAGATGGATCATGTCCCACTGAATACAACCCTTATGCATGTTTATTGATCGATATCTACATTTGTGTTTCCTCTTCACTACAAGCCACAGGTATTTCAGACATTTCTTGTTAAGCAGTGCCAAGCATTCCTCCACTATACAACATTTTTCGTGGCGGAGTTTCACTCTTTGTTTGGCTGTCTGAAATGGATTTGGCTCAGTAGCTAACTCACATTCTAGTGGTGTGGTTTGATCCTAGTTGGGTATGTCACCAGCTGTAATAGTTATTTCTGCCTCTGTGTGCTGATCAACCATGCATGTTCGTCTCATCCTCTGAATCATCCGCCTTCACAGGGGGAATCTGAGTCATCTTAATCCGCCTCGATTAGTGATTCAAATGACAGCATTTCATCCAACGTGTAACGGGCCTGTCATCGGATTAAGGCCTTTTTTATTCCGAACAAATTGAAAAACGGTAGCTGCAGCCATGCAGTTCAAATGCTGTTACATGTTTATGTAAGTTCACTGAATAACAAATGTGGACTTTGAGGACTCAGAATCCCTCTTTTAATTCTCACAGTAAGGGACACTGCGGTGTTTACATTCCCGCCACCAGTTCTCATCCTGTTCACCGAAGCACTTTAACGGGTTTTTGAATGATTATCACTTAAATTATGGTCCCCAAGATCTGAACTGACACAGAAATGAAGTATTAACTGGATTCAATTGTGTTAACAGGAGGACAGTGTTAAAAACAGAATATAAAACCTCAAAGTCGCTGAGATTTATTCATTTTGTGTTGGGTTTTATTTTTCTTAAAATATTGAATGTTTGAACTAAATTTGGTTCGTGTCCCTGTTTGACAGTGTATTGTCTGTCCTCCTGGCCTGCACACAGATTAAATCCAGTTAGTCCTCATCTGAGTTATGTCCGTCACTGTCCCCAGGGGAGACCTAACTACTTACAGTGCTGCGACAAAGTTTGGGCAACATTCTTGACTATTTGGAGAATTTGTAAAAGTGAAATAATTATATGATTTGGAAATTTCTAACCCTGATCTGGAGAACATTGGTTACATCTTGACCAACATGTGAATGACTTAGTATGAACAACCCCAAATGTCAAAGCTGCTTTTTAGCTGAAATGAAATTGTTGCTATCTAGTGAAAACCATACATTTCCCATTTTGGTGATTTCTCATTTTTCAGATAAACTGAAAGTTTAAAGGAATAGTCTAGCAGTTTATTTTAGCATGAAGCGCGGATGTGGGGAGACAGCCAGCCTGGCTCTGTCCAATGGTAACAAAATCTGCCTCCAGTCCCAGAGCCTCTAATGAACACTTTATATCTCATTTGTTTAGTCCTGACAAAAACCTAAGTGTTAAAGTTTTAAAAGAGTTGCTGCTCCCAGCAAAGATAGTCCGACACATGACACACATAAAATGGTGAGTTGGTGTTTTGTCCCAAAGCTTTTTTTTTTAGTTCCTGAAAGTTGACATTTTGGAAATGTGTGGTTTTCACAGGACAGCGATTCAAGGCAGATGGTTCAAGGTCAAGAGGTGTTCAAACACGTAGCACTGTACAGCTGAAATCACCACCTGCAAACATTACAATGATAAGAATCCAAATCTGCTTAATTAAATATTCCTAAATCTGTGAAATCATGCCCGTGGCATATCTGAAACGATGCACATCTCTTAGTGTTAAATGATAAGACTAAATTAGAACTCGTTATGTAAACCTTTTGCTGCAAAGACACTTGTTACTCAAACTCTGGTGTTTATCTTTGTGTTTAAAGGTTTCATGTGTTAAACTTCTGCCTCTGCTCTGCCCTCCTCCAACACCACGGAACCCTGTCCTCATTCATTGTGCTTTTCATCATTATTCCTCCTCTCTGTCATCATCCATGACTTTTCCACACTCAATCGCTCCTTTATTTTCTGCCCACCCCTCCCTGTCTGTCCATCCGCCACCTCTCTGCTGTGCTTCTTTGCCTTGCCCTGCTCCTCTTTTCCACTCCCCTTCCTATATCGCCTCTCTTCTGTGTTTTGCCAATCAACTTTTCCTCGTCCTTTTCCATCTTGCCTACCGCTCATTGATCATAGGATGATGAAGACAATCACTCGTCTCCACAAAGCCATGATGGTCCTGGAGTATTTTGCCAGTCACTCCTGGGTGTGGAACACTGACAATGTTGCCATGTTGATGTCCCACATGAGCCCAGAGGATAAGAAGGTATGGCAGACACATGATGGTAATCTTATATGTAAAAATAAATAATCGGTCTCCCTCACATCATTCACCCACGTCCACCCCCGACACAGAACACAGACCCATACACACAGTAGGAGATGGCAGACAGATTTACCACTCAGTGCGTTAATGTCTGATTGTCGGCTGACTACAATAGAGTGGGTCATTCATTCACTGGTGACGTCAGTTTGTAGTGAACAGCGGCGTTGTTCAGGCCAACTGTCTTAAGGAATCTGCACTGGTGGAGGGCATGTTTGTGGACTGAAAGTGGAAGAATTAGACTTCATGTCCTGTTTACACATTAGACATTATTGTTCCTGTGCAGCAAGGCGTTGACATTTTGTTTTTCTTCCCCTGACAGAAGCATGCTGATGGCTAATCTGTTCTAATACTTTACATTATGTTTTGAATAGTGTGAAAGTTTTTCATTTTGAAAACCTGTCTCTTGATGTTTGATTCTGTAGTGCCTTTCTCCTTCCTAAACAGCCATAGGCTGTTTGGGGATTCAGAATCTTTGACTCCCTGGGTGCTTGCTGAAAGGCAGCAAGGCTACAAACCGTAACCCCACCTCTGTGCACTGATTCAACCACAAGCCATGCACCATTGCGCCTTCCTCAGGTCTCAGCCAGTTATCCAGTTTCATTCTCTTCTGTTGGTGGAAGGCACCACTAGAGGTTAAATTTAGAGGTTAAATTGGACCAAAGCCAGCTGGAGCTCAGCTCAGCTCAGCTGCTGGCGCTCAGTGCCGACTCCTCGCTGTGATAACTTTTAAGTCTTTAAGATACTCATGCAGACGTCTATTAAAAAAGTCGCATTTATTTCTTCATTATTTTATTACTCAGACTCCCCACACACAGTTACGGTAAAGTTCCACAGGTAGAAAAGATCTACATCTACTGCATGGGTTGGCAAAAAACATTCTGTAACAAGGCAACATGTCTTCTACAGATATTCATGCTTCCCAGGGGATGAATCATCCTGACTTCCCCTCGATTTCATTTTGGGTTTTGAGGGAAATATCTCCACAGCTGTTGGATGGATTTCTAGAACATACGTACCATCGTCAGGTTAAAATTCTAATCTCTCCCATATCTGACGTGACTGCAATTACAATTTGTCATTTGACAGATGCTTTTATCCAAAGCGACGTACATTTGAGATTTTCGTACATCACAAGCAAGGTTCTAGACAGCAGAGAACAACAAGAGTAAGTGCCCTAACATATTTCTGCTCCAACTGGACATAGGTGCTACAAGACAGTGCTATGAAATAATGCAATGAGTGCATAGAGTCAACAGATTTTTTTGTTTTTTTGGTTAAGGAAGCAAGGTGTTCAGTAAATAGTTTAGTCTTTAGCCTTTTCCTAAAGATCGAGGTGGACTCTGCAGATCAAATGGAGTTTGACCACCTGGGAGCCACAGAAGAAAAGAGTCTAGCTGGAGACTTAGAGCCTTTCGGAGGTGGCAGCACCAGGCGCCGTTCCTGGGCAGAGCATAGTGAGCGGGAGGGAGCATAAACCTGAATGAGGGAGTTCAGGTAAGTCGGAGCGGTTTTGGTGGCAGTTTTGCAGACAAGCATCAAGGACTTATACTCGATGCGGGCAGCAGTTGGGAGCCAGTGGAAGGATATGAACAGCGGAGTGACGTGCTCTTTTGGGCTGGTTAAATACCAGACGAGCCGCCGCATTCTGGATCATCTGCAAGGGTTTTAATGAGCATACTGGGACGCCTGCCAGTAAGGACTCACAGTAGCTGAGGCATGATAGTACCAGCGCTTGTACTAGGAGTTGTGTTGCATGCTCAGACAGGTAGGATCTGATCTTCCTGACGTTGTACAGCGCAAATTAGCATGACCGAGTAACAGAGGCCACATGCTCTTTAAAAATTAGTTGGTTGTCAATCATGACACCCAAGTTTTTGGCAGATTTTGCGGGAGTGAGCAGAGCTGAGTCAAGCTGGAGACTGATCTGTTGTTGTATAAAGGGACCGACTTGGATGACAAGGAGCTTAGTCTTTGACAGGTGACATAGGTGACAGGTGACCCAGTCTTTAACATAATGATGACACAACACCTGCAAAACGAGGGCATTCCTTACAGCCACAGCTGAACTTTATGTTTAGTCCTTAAAGGCACATGTCAGCATTTTAACAGGTTGAACTAAGATTTTAAACCTGGTGAATATTATCTGGTAAGCATTAGCATATTAACACGTCACCATGACATAGCTCAAAGCACTGTTGTGCCTCACAGCCACTAACATGACAAAAGACTGTAGTTCTGCCTTGTTTTATTTTAGCCTTTAAATAGTTTTTGTGGTTAATATTGATTTTTTTGGTGTGTTTTCTCTATATGAACTGTTGCTTTCATCTTTTTTGTTAAACTATACTATATCCTGCCACTACTTTTTGCCTTTTTTGCTTACAATGTTTCTTGTGTTTTGATTTAGGTGTTTAATTTCGACGTGCGTCAGCTGCACTGGGTAGAGTACATGGAAAATTACTGCATGGGCACCAAAAAATACGTCCTTAATGAAGAGCTGTCGGGCCTGCCTGCTGCACGTAAACACCTCAACAAGTAAGAGTCTATGGAATCAAACCTGCAGTTCTGCCAACATATACAGAGACGGGATGAAACGCTGTCTGTGACGAGCTCTTATAGGCAGCTGCCGTTCTCTGCAGAGTAGGCGGCTTTTATTACATCTAGGTCACCATACAGCACATCTATGCATTAGCATTCAAATATCCTTTTGGATTGTGAAGCACTTCAGTTCATGCTTCCATTAACCGCTGATGTCTTTTACATTTGGTATGATTATGAGGATGTTTTTGTTTTTTTTTTCTCATCACTCGTTCTGAGTGGATGGTGCAGCCACAGCGGCGGTGATCCTCTCCGCTATAAGAAAGCTCATGTGAATAATTCAGCATGCAGAAATTTTCAAAGAATTAAAAGGAAGGGGTTTGAAGTAATGTTAGTTTCCTCTCACATGTCACATCTTCACCCTGGCAAAACCTTTTGAAGTCGATGATTTGTCACATTTGTGTGTTTCCCAGGCTGAGGAACATCCGCTATTCCTTCAACACCATCCTCGTGGTGCTCATCTGGCGCGTCTTCATCGCCCGTTCCCAGATGGCCAGAAACATCTGGTACTTTGTGGTGAGCCTGTGCTTCAAATTCCTCTCCTACTTCAGAGCTTCCTCCACCATGAGATAATAAGCCTGGGACGGGGTGGCAGGTGGCGAGGCAGAGGGGTGAAGAAATGAGGAACACCGGCTGTGGATGATGAGAGGTGCCTGAGCCTCAAAGCCCTTAAAATGGTACCATGCTGTCTGTATGTGGCCCCGCGTTTCCCCTGACACTCAAGGATGACATGCAACCATCAAATCCATTTACACGGACAGAGCTGCCGGATGATCCTGGAGTCCACAGCCGCCTCCATGTTGCATAATCTCGGATCCATCTAGCATTTTATGAAGCACTGAGGGCATGGATTTATCTCAATGTACAACACTCAGACTACAGCGCCTGGACTGGTTAAAGAAGGGGGACCGCACACTCTCATTCTGTTCATTCAACAGAGTCAATCCGGTCCCCCTCTGGTGTCAGATTTACTCCTGCAGTCTTTTAAGCTCCACTGCACCTGAAACTGCTCTGTCTCATTTATCTGCTCGCCTGGCTGCCTGCCTGCAAAACAAAGCTATGCATCGGATGGTACTCTGCTGCAAAAGTCCTCCGCTGGTTTTGAGTCGGTCCAGGCTTCCTCTTCTCTATATGTAACCTCTCATTGAAGAATGACAACTGCTGTGTAAGTTAGATTTCTCTGCTGTCAAGTGAAAACATGATTCACACAACATGAACTTTCTTTTTTCGTGTGTGTGTTTCTTGTCAGTTTCTGCTAATAAGGCCAGTTGAGATGATGTAAAACCTGGTACAAAAGCTTACAATAAGCAGGGTTTTCATTTGACAGCGGCGTTTGCTCGGCAAAGCCTAAGCTACTCTCAGCTTCTGGCATTGGAGCTGGTTTTATACGTTTGGTCGAAGGCAGTTGAAGGATGAGTCTGCGCTCGCTCAGTGAAAGTTTGTTCAGGGACAGGCTGACCTAGGAATCATTGTTTAAACTCTGTCTTGCCCTTCTGATCCCACCCCCAAGACCAAAGCCATTTCAGCCAATGTTTATGACAGTTGCACTTAAACGCTTACAGGGGTTTTGGGGGGAAGTGCTTATACTGACCCATGGCCCACCAAGAGTTGTCATTGGCACACACACTCAACAACAATGCACTTTCCTGTATGTCCCCAGCGTTCTGCAGTTGCCAGTTCCCTAATTACGACCAAGCACAATGTAGATTGTAATGCGATGGCTTTATCCAGTGCCTACAAACTGACCGTTCGTGCATCAGCAAATCCTGCAAAGCTTCTTCTCCAGGTTCCTTTTTTTTGTCATGTCTCAAAGTCCTTTGTGTCAGTCCAGTTTTGCCAAATTACTTCTTAGCTAACAGACTCGTAGCTTCGCAAAGGATGAGACAGTGCTGGCGGACATATTGAGTCATGGTCTCCACTGCAGGTGAATCATCGGTGTTTGTTCGTACACTACTTTTCAGGTAGCTCTTAAGTGTAGCTCACCATCTTTGTGGAAGGTTTTGTTACTTCAGTCATTTTCCTCTGTGTGTTAAAGTAACTTTTACAGGTCATATTTGTCATGTTACGTGCTGATTTGCTATCCTCGATGCTTGTGTAAGTAAAGTATGCAGGATTTGTCATGCCATTAATAATCTGCTGTTAAACTCTCGGACCATTCCGTTGCCTTCATCTTTCTTCCTTGTTGCATCAGAAACTTGCCTTTTCACAAAAGAAATGTTGGAAATTTTCTGGGTTTTCGTTGGAATTAACCCCCATTGCCATATTAAGTCTTCAGATAACATACCTGTGCTCTTCGTCATATTGGTCTTGTCTGTTACCTGTTTCTCGAATGCACTACAATGTTTGAAGAAGAGGGTGTGAGCGCGCGCAGAGGTTTGGTTGTGCTTGCATGTGTCTCCTCGGAGCGTCACAGGCCATAGCAGCTTCAGATACCAACACGTGCGTCCTGCGAATGTCCTTGATTCATGAAGGAATGTGACTCTTCTTCGCTCTCGCAGCATGAGCCGTTTTACATAGGATCATGTGGCTCGATGGAAAGATACACCCCTTTTCGGAAAGACGTGTGCAAGTGTGAATCGTGCCTGAATTTTTTGGAATATTCTAACAATGTGAAAAAAGAGCAATCAGATCTATGTTTTCTAATTATTTTGTGTACAGCTCTATTTAGGTAGATTTCAAAATATAACGAAACATGTATTTTTATGCTAATGACACTGCGTGGCTATTTTACTGACAAAACGCTTACTGAACCAACTTCAGCTGCTGTGAATAGGACTTTGAAAAATGAAATATGTAAACATAAGAGCAGTATGTTCAGAGCTGAATTTAACTGTTATAAGTTGCTTGTCATTTGAATTTACTCGATATGTATATGTACTTTTTTTTCCTCTCTCTGAATGTAATAGAATAACAGCCTGACTTGTTTGCACAGCCAGAATCTTCCTCTGACTCCTGAAACAAGAAATTAACAATACTTTAATTGCCTGTACTTTTTAATATTAAGCAAGTGTTTGTTTATTGGAGTGCCGTGCAATACATTTTTGCAGTTCTAACTCCATTTCCTCGTGAAGGTGTGAGTGAGTAGGTTAGTTTTGTGATGGTGAATGGTTGTTATGCTCTTGTTCAGTGTTGTGGTGGTGGTGGTGGTGGTGATGGTGGTCTTTGGGGGAGGGGGGGCAATGGCGTGTCTAATTCAGGGTTTTCTTCAAGCTTGTTCTTGTAATTTGAGAAGTGAGACCAACGAACGGGTCCTTTTCATGCTCTCACTTTTGATGTCAGGAGCTACTGAACCATACCAATGATTTGTGCATCAAACGGCATCGCACATGAGTAACGTCAGCATTTACTCCCCTCAGAGTAAATCCTAAACAGTCACATTGATCTATTATTCAATCAATGAAAGCCCCTGAAAACATAGTTTCAAATCTTCAAGTATACACTTGATTGCTGAGAGTTAAATGACAAGATTGATACCTCTCATATCTGTCCAATAAATATGAAGCGACAGCCAGCAGCTGCTTACTTAGCTTAGCATTAAGACTGGAAATGATTAGCCTAGCTCTGTCCAGAGCTAACCTGCCCACAGCACCTCTAATGCACACTAATTAGTAAACTGTGTCTTGGTGGGGCGAGGACGTCTTGCTGGAGTCTTCCTGTCATCTGGCAGCCTCATGTTGACAACGCTTTGAACGGATTAAAGAGGAGATGCAACAAGTTGATTAGTAGAGTTAAATAAGAGGAACTTCATACATCATAGGCAGGGGAGCTGATTTCCCCTGTCTTCCATCTTAGCGCTAAGCTAACCTTGCAGGCTGTTGGCCCCAACCAAAACACCCACAGGTTTATTGTACAGACATGAGCAGCATAAATCAGCATATTTCCGCAAATATCAAACTAGTCCTTTTAAAGTTAGAAAAAGATTTCCTTTAGTATTGCCAGAGAGAGATTAGCATCAGAAACTCATCATCAGGACTGCGTGGGCGTGCTTGGATCAGGTTTGATTGACACTGGCCTGACGTGTCATCAGATTTTGATTGAAATGATGCTAAATCCAACAAAAATGCAAATACAGAAATCTTTGATATGAAGTAACCAAAACTCCGGCAGGAAATGTTTCCTGATAAAGAAACTGATGCCTTCAAAGAAACCAGTCACTGAATAATGGATCACAGCTTTAGCAACTCCTATTTGGATTCGGAGCTCAAACTGGTTTATGTATATAAAAGCTCTGCGTTTTCTTTATCTTTCCCTTCAGGCTTTTCTGGGACTAAATGATTTTTTTTTTCTTCTGTTTATTTAAAGAATCTGTTTTCCTGCTGAAACGTGTGTGGATGCACTGCTTTCATGTAGAAATGTTCCCAGTCCTGTTTGTTCTCCTGCTTGTCTCTCATTCCAGAGTCTGCGTATTGATCACTTGCATCAAATATGGACTGGGCTTTGTTTGTTTTCCCATCTTTCTTTGTGCTCATAAGATTTCTCCTGAGGTCGTGATTGCATTCAGACTGGTTCCAGTGTCAATGTTCATTTTTCAAGGTGTTGTTCATGAGGTTGTTGAGGTGACTTGTTTCATCGCTCCCACTTTGAGCAGCGTGACGAGCACGGATGTGTTCACCTTGAGAAGGAGGTAGAGGAGTTCTTGCCATTGTCAATGTGAAACTCCAAAAAAACAATAAATCAATGGGTGCCTTTTGTTTGTAAACCAAAAAGAAGGAATAAACTGTTTGATCCTCTTCTTGATTAAGACGCTTGATTTCTCTCGACGCTGCGTTGTGAGCAGAGGAGTCCTCTCCAGCTGAGACTCGACCGGGGACTGACAGCATGATTGACAGTGAAACAAATGAAGCATTAGTCTCAATCTGTCCAGCTGACCTGTTTTCTGTGGTGCGTAACAGATCTGTCCCTCTCTTCATGCGCTGTATCTGGAAGCCAGACTAAAGTGGAAGCTGTCAAACGGCTCCATTAAGATTTAATGCATCCATTCAGGATTATACTCGACTCCATGAATGGAAGGATCGGCCCGTCCTCATTTGGTGTCAGTTTTCATTATCTAGAAATGACCGGAGGGGCAGTGTGTGTGGTACTGCCTCCAGGAAGATTAGCAGTGCCCTGCCATGGTAACCCTTAATCTGCACATTTTCACATTTGGGGTCTAAAACTTTTATTTGAGTGGGTGTAGTTTTAAAAAGCCATGATGCCATAAAAGCTATGAAAGATCAGGTGTTGTTCGCGACAGTGTAAACCCGTACAGGGACAGGTAACATGATTACTGCTCCACATAAAGTCTGATCTGTTGCCCTCGTTTGACTCTGGTTGCTAAGCGAACTGACGCTGGAGGTTGTGTCTGGATATTGTTTCATGCTGGAGAGGTCTGGTTTCTCACTGCATGTGAAGATGCTGAGGACAGCAGCCATCAAACCTAGAGGACGTGAGTTTCCTACATTGCCATCATTCAAGTCTGATCAGTGTAGATTATGGTGTTTGGTAATTATACACAGTTAGAAACCAAAACTCAATCAGGGAAATTAGGGTCTGTATAAATGAATCAAATCTCAGCTGCACCAGAACATAAATTGTACAACAAAAGTAAAGACTGAAAATTGAATGGATGAGTGTACCAACATTTGTTCAATACTGTATATCATAATGAGAATAGAGAGATGGAAAATACACAGCAAAGTGCAAAGATGCATCACTTTCAGACTTACAGAAGCCCTATTCTGCCAAAGTTATGCAGGATTAAAATAAAAACGTGTATATCAAAGCTCATACACTCAATTGAAGGTCCCCTTTAGATGTGTTTTAAGACAGCTTTGAATAATTATTGATATCTACTACTCGCTTCCCTGCGAGGTCCGTTCCCACTCTGTGCGCTGAAGGCTTCGGGTTTCCTCGTCACACTTGTGCATGTTGCATATTGGACCGTGATTGGCTTCCATTTGTGATCATGGTCATCAATACGTGTGTTAAACTGAGATTTAAGAGGAGCACAAAGAAACTTTCCTCCTGAACCACATGAAGACAACCCTGGAACTTCAGCCTCTGCACATCCTGCAGAGCGAAGCTCAAACGTCCACGTGAAGTAACAGGTAAAACACGTTCAAGTCAAAATGATGATACAGTACGATATTTTTTTTATTCATTTTTCATACCAAGCTCTGCCACTTCTGACAAAAAAAAACACCTACGGGGCGTAACAAACCCCATGTGATAGACAGAGCCCTGAATGTGACCAAACAGGAAGAATTAGCTGATTTTGTCATGAATGTGAGTCTTAGGCTTATCAGTGTGATTATCTCACTAACTTCTTATTTTGGCGTTTTCATAAATTAATCGACTTTAACAAAGAAAAATGCTCCTGCTGATTCCACCTCTATATAAAGAATTCGTGGACCTTCACAACTCCCTGACGCTCTGGAGCGAATCCAAGGAGAAACGCTGTGCACTGATCTGAGTGTGTGTGAAGGAGGAACTATGTGAATACACTGGATAGCTCCTCTTAGTCAGCTTTACACAGACAGAGAAATAAAAAGCAGTGTCGCCCCTATCATAGCCTTGACCCCCCCGACCTAATATTCTTGTTTATTTCTTTTATCTTCAGAGATCTTTATACAGAAATGTTATTTTTCATCTGCGATGAAACCAAAAGGTGACACACTGAAGTGACTTCTGACTGAATGGTCTGTTAACAGCTCGCCTCTCTTCCAGTTTCCATTGAATATGTGGGTCATCAGGTGCGGAAAACAGTCCCGCAGTGATGCCTCAGTATTTTACGCTCCTCTCTGCGACACCTGGCAACAGCCACATGGCAACTGTGGCCCAGCAACCATGCCAAGCACTGAGTCACAACCAGCCGTGCGCACCCAGTGGGGCCTGGGCCGCTGGGCTGCATAAACAGGAACCAGGGGCTTACGGGGCTTAGAGCGGGAGCCCAGAGGCAGAAAACACACACACACACACACACACACACACACATATACACTCACACAGGGTCGCTCTCAACATCTAGACTGTATATCTGCCAATGAATGTTAATATAAGGGCTTGTCAGCATTAACGGTTTTACTCTGATCATCTATCTATGGTTGATATTTTTAAGAGAGACCGTTAAATTCTTCTTACGTTTTATCATTTATGTTATGTTGATGCCTTTTAGTTTGTTGTTTTATAGTTTGCATTATTTTACCATATTTTATCTACTTTATTCACTATCTTATGAACTTCGCTTGTTTTAACGGTTTCATTTATTTTCTAACTCCAGTGTTTCCTTAGGGGGGTCGTCCACACTGGGAGCTGTGTCTGGTCTGCTGCCGGGGGTGCTGTCCTCGGGTCCCCTCGGCCCGGCTCGTAGGGGGACTCCCTACCTTGGTGTGGGGGTCCGCCGGTCTGTCAGGGTCGGGAGGGCCCGGGTGGCCAGCGCCCCCTGTGCTCACAGTCCATGATGTCTCCTCTTGGTGTGGACAGCCCTAAAGGTGGCATTATCCTCAATCCTCAGTGTCCTGCCATGTCTCATTACTCTTCCTACTATTTGTGGTGAGAGTGTGTGTGTGTGTGTGTGTGTGTGTGTGTGTGTGTGTGTGTATGCATGTAGTTCAGGGTGCGTGTTAGTACATACAAAGGATGGGAGGGGTGGGTTTTTAATGTTGTTCTGTTTTTATTCATATTGTTTTTAACTCTTGTAAAGCACTTTGTGTTGCATTTCATTGTGTATGAAACGTGCTAGATGCTAAATAAAGTTTGATTGATTGATCTAGTAGTCCATTTTATTTTTTAACTAACACAATCATGATGCAATCGATGTAATTAAAGCTTTTAGATTTACTGTCTGGTGAGTCTTTACAGTCACTCAGCAAGTGGTGCAATCAAATGCATTGCTGGGTGGAACTGGAAAGTAAGTATGAGCAAAGATAGGTCGCAGATTTCAGCACAGATGCTTCAAGCTGCAGCCGTCGAGGGTTACTTGTAGTGAGAAACCCACAGGACCACTGAGCTCTTTTGTGGCTTTCAGCTTGTTCTTTTGTTTCTATGGCCCACTTTACTGTTTCAGTTCGTTCCCATCAACCTTTTTTCAATACGATGTAGCTGCTTCAGCGAAAAAAGCTCAGAGGAACGCACAGAACACCATCTGCCCTGCAACAAATAGCAAAGTTAGTGAAAAAAGCCGAGCGTCTAGCAGCTGAAGGTGGAGACCAAAATAGAGTTGAAAGCGGAGTGAGTATTGGACTTAGATTTCTCTGGTGGCCAGCAGCATGTCTCCAAATGATTTGTTGGTGCACATTGATTAAAAACTAGTTGTGACAGAAACCTAAAACCTTTACTTGCATCATCCACAGGTCTGACTCGTGCTGTTCTCTTTAAACAGATACACAGCAGTTCAGTCATAAAGTGTGCTAAGCACTGTGTTTCTTGTGTCCCGTCTTGTAAAGCTTTGCCTCAAAGGTCACGCTGGCCACCACAGGCTGTCTGGTGTTTTTCGGGCTTTCACAATGAGCTCTTTGACTCAGGGGGACAGTTTCTGCTGTAAACCCGAACCACAAAGCAGAAAGCATCGACGATTAAATTCTCCTCTGGAATGGATTTCCTTTTTTTTTTTCATCTCTTTCGAGCTTGGAGGTCAGGAAAGACAACATTTCATCTAAAAGTTTGAAGCTGTTGGGTTTTCTTTCTGTTTTCTTTCGCTTCATCTGCCTCTGCGTCAGCATGTTTGTTCATATGCAGCAGTAACAGCTCGCTTCCCTGGATCTTTGTCTGCATTTTATGACTGTTCCTCCTCTTTGAATGTGTTACAGCAGCTCGGCTGTGTCTTTGTGTTGGGAAAGAAATCCCACATGCTACACGGCGGATGACCTTGAGAGTGCCAACACTTACACACAATGGAAAACTGCTGTTCATTTAGTTGTTAGAATAGCACGCACCAACCACCCACTGCAAGATTCTTACTGGCTTGTTAATAAGTATCCCTTCACACACAGCGGGGCCCAGTGGGACCCATTCTTGATGTGTGTGTTAGTGATGAGGACCACTGTCGCTCTGCTCTCTGCCTGGTTTTGGGTAAACATTGGCATCAATGCTGTTCAAACAGGTGAGTGATAGGGTGGATATAAACAGGTTGAAGGCAGATTGAGCCTTACATGTGTTTAATGGATGATTTTATGCTGCTCAGACAAAGCCTGAGTTTTCATCATGTCTGTCAGGTTCAAAGTGTGGGGTTCCTCAGGTGCGGAGCCTGATGGTTCACTCTCTTAGGGTGGTTGGTGGGGCCGAGGCCACATACGGCTCACATCCATGGCTGGTCAGTCGTCTTCTTCTTTGAACATTTTTTAGTTGCTGTTTTGCTGATCAGCAATGAGCTGTGGTTTCTTTGTCTGTTCAGCCCTGATCGCTATCGCTACTTGTGCAGAGTAACCTCTTCATCTGTTAACCACCTCAGCTGCTATTTCCTGTGCAGCAGAGGAAAAACATCCAGCTGCAGAATCATTACTATTTTATCAAAGGGCTCTCAAGTCATATGAACTAATCAAAAAAGACATTATGTTTCATGAAAATGTTGCAGTGTATTACTTAGTTGCTCCAGTGTGACACTAAGGCTAATGTAATAATATACAGGAAATTCACAATAAATATTTTCATTGATGATTTGGATACCATTATTTTATTTTATTGCCTTCTCACCTCATCATCTTACATGTTTTCCATTACATTGGTGCTTAAAACTTAAAAAATGACCCTGACTTAAGCAGGCCAATGGCCTATGGCCAGGAATTCAGCTGTTAATGCTAAAATAGCCTGCAAACCCAAACACAATGCACTAACATACTGGCTAAATATGAGCATCATGCTGTTGCTGTTAGCATAGTTGCAGTAACACGACAACATGGCAAAAAGCTAACATGGTAAACGATAAAAGCTGCTCCCCTGTTAGCACGTTAACATGTGGCGGCTCTTCCAGCTTTAAACTTTCCTTCTTGTTAGCTGACATGTAAGGGATAATGCACAATAAATTACTCTTCACTGTGGATTAAAATACACATCATAATGACTTAAATTATAGTGTCATTAGATTGATATATCGAGAATCTTATTAATGAGTGTCATTATTCCAAGTGGTGCTGAACTGATAGAAAAACACTTAATTTGATAAACCAGTTACATCCAGATACCTCTCATACATCATTCTTACATCTGTATCCTTTAGCCGTTTAAGTGTTGAATTGCAGTCAAGCTTGTGTTGTCTATGCTCACCTATAGAGAGAAACCTGTTTGATGAAGATCTGTTGATCATTCTAGTGTCATTACACTAACTGAACTTCTCATTTTTGACTGATATCTGTGATCATTTGTGTATGAATTTGGAATTTGTTGGTTACTCTGACATACAGGAGGTGTACAAAATGCAATGTGATGAAACAGAGTACTTCTGCTTTGTGTTCAGATTTTGTTAACACATGTCACAGAGGGATTAACTGCAGTCTGTGTGAGGCAATTAGCTTCTGACTATGTTTAACAGTAATTATCTGGAATCACAGATTTCTAAAACGTGGCATTCTAGAACACAGTTAACTTAAAGAACAACTCACATAATACTAATAATAAAAAAGTGCTTTAACCAAAAATAAAGGCCTGAGTCTCATTTGAGAGCTAAGGGCCTAAAACAAATGGCTGCTTCACCTGCCAGTGCAAGCTACCAAAAGGAAAAAACAGACTTGCAATGTTGGTTTGAACTCACAAGTCCAAGCAGTGTTACCTGAAGCATGAAGGAAAGATGAAGAACACACAAGCAATGTGGGGAAAGACTGTGGGTGGATCCCAGTGGAGCATGATGGTCTGACTGGTGGCAGAAAGTTCAGAATGAAGCAGTAACATCATGAGGCAGCACACATGTACTCCACACAGAGTTCCCATCTCATTAAAAATACCAAGTTTTGTCGGCTGGAAAAGGATGAAAGTAGAATACAAATAATGCATCATGTGACGGAAAATAAAGCTTACTGAATAATAAAAATAAAGTTAAATCAGGAAAGTCATCATCAGTTAAAGGCTGACTTGAAGTGATAGGTAAATGTGTATTATGTAAAAGTGACATAACTGAGATCTCATCTTGAATTTTCCGTTGCTTTGGGCAGGTTTCCCTGCAGTACAGAGGCTCTCATTTCTGTGGAGGGGCCATCCTGACTGATCGCTGGATAATGACCGCTGCACACTGCTTTGCATCACTGTCAAAGTACCGCTGTCATTTACTTGTGTGCCATTTTCTCTTTTGTTCTACATTTGCAGGTTCTTCCTGTGCCACACGTACTTATTCCAGATGTGCATGCTGATGCTGTATGTTTATTGTATGAACATTACAATAGACGGTCATGAATCTAATCCTTTTCTCCTCTGTCTAGAGAGTTTCTCAGTGGTGTGAGAGTAGTGGTGGGAGAGTTTGACCAGAGAATAGAAGATGAAGAGGAGCAGGTCTTTGTTGTCAAGTCTGTTTCAGTCCATGAGAAGTATCATCACGCTCTACCTATGAGCTATGACATAGCAGTGATGGAACTGGAGCAACATATTCGCATGGGCAGGTTTCCATTTTGACTGGTATATTTTAGATGACGGTGAGCCATTACTGGCGCACTGATCATGTTTTATTAAGTCATTGATAAGTGTTTTTTCAACAGGAGCCTATGTCCACCCAATATGTCTGCCTTTGCCTGATGAGAGCATCCCACCTGAAACCAGCTGCAGTGTAGGTGGATGGGGCAGATTGAAGGAAAGTAAGTGCAGTAGTTCTCTCACTCCCACCAAATATTGTTAAAGCATACTCAAGCTTTGATTATGTTATATTCTACTCTACTGTTTCCTAGAAGGTCATCTTCCTGCAGTGCTGAGAGAGGTCCAGTTGGACTTGGTGGACCCAGCCAAATGTAAATATGTCCTCCAGACTGTCAGAAGCTCAAATCTCAACCAGAGACCAGCTAGGCTTCAGCCAGCCATGACAGTTCTGTGTGCTGGGCCAGAGAGAGGAGGAAGAGATGCCTGCCAGGTAGAAAAAGAAATGCATCTGCCTGTTTTTCCATTCTGCACTTCATTTGGTTTAATTCAGCCTGAGGTACTGAAAGCAGTGATGTTTCACTAATACCTGGAAACTATGAATCAGTCATCAGTTTTGAAGAAATCTCATTACTTAGTAGCCTTGAATGGGTTTTGCAGTGTTTTACTCCTCCCTTCCTCCTCCAGGGGGACTCAGGAGGTCCTCTGGTTTGTCCAGCAGGTTCACATGGCAGTCACTGGGTAGCACTGGGTGTAACTTCCTGGGGGAAGGGATGTGGTCGGAGTTGGGGAAACAACAGCAGCCGCCTCCCTTCAAGAAGAGGAACTCCAGGGGTTTTCACTGATGTCAGGTTGCTGCTGCCCTGGATAAAGCGTAAACTGAGAGACGGTAGGTAGAGATAGGATTATCATGAAATGAGTCATGCTGATTGTGTCTCTGCATTCGGCTGAACCAGTGAGAGGACATGGTTGGTGATTGCCCTAACCAATCAATGGATTCAATGAAAATGAAAGAACCTTTTTACCCCGAAACTCTGAAAAACCACATGCCCAAGAGAACTTCTGATTCATGGGTCATCTGCAAGATGCCTGTGATGAGCTGTCAAGAATCAAAACCAGGGGGGTGAAGCCAAAAACAGGTGTTTTTGGGTGCAGGTATTTGTGCCAGATCCAGATGTGTCCAGGGGTTACACTTTGACAAAACAGTATTAAAGTAGTTGCAAACTGATAGCAATTTTTTCAATGATAAAGAAAATTACATTAAATTTTAGAAAACATTTTCTTCCGAGTTGTCCCTGAACACAACCCCAGCCCCTTCCCATTGTGTGCCCTGGAAGGATGTTATAAAAATTGAAATGGCCCTTGACATGAGGAGGTTCCCTGCCCCTGGCTCCAGGCTTTCTTCCAAAGGAGTCAGACCTCAAAGAACATTCTGCTGGTGAGAAAAAATCTTTCAGACAGCTCCTCCTCCACCTCCTTCCATTAACCCCACCCTCCCTGCAGCATGCTTAAAGCAGGCACCTGACAAACTCTGAAAAGACCCTCTCACACTAGAGCCAACACATACTTTCCCTCCAACACCACCATCATTGCTGCAGGCCAGAAGTCCTGATACTGCTGTCCCTGGTGCACATTTTGTATCATCCTTCTTTTCTGAAGTCCATTCCTCCTGGAGCGTGTGAGCTGGGGCTTCTGGATCCGGCACAAACGCCTCATCACAGGCGTCTTCCAGATCAACTGCAATCAATTGTACTCTTGGTCATGTTTAGTTTTGTTATTTTGATGTTTCAGGCTAAATGGTGGTCTCCTCCATTCATTGGTTAGGTCAACTCCACCCATGTCATCTCATTGGTTCAGGCTAACTTCATCCTCTCCCCTCCCACTAGTTCAAGCTACCCCAGCTAGCAGCTAGCAAGCCAACCCCATTGACATCCACTTATTCGTTGGGGGTGTCAATCTGTCAATCATTTTGTGGTTAGTGTTAGTCTTACATCACAAGATGGTGGTGATTTGTTTTTAAGAAAAACTATATTTCACTGGACCCCTTAATATGAGTAAAACATGTCATTCAAAATCTGTCTTCAATATAAGATTATGTATGGGTATAGATGATGCTGGTGATATTATATTAGTTGTATTATATATTAGTTCAGGCAAAAAGGTTGTCGCAGTAATTTGATTTGCCATGTGCTATAACCCAGTAACAAGGATGTTATCGAGTTCAGTTGTTAAGTGTAGTCAGCCGTCTGCAGATCTAACAGGCAGGTACATCTGTGCATCATCAGTATTAAAATGAAAACAGAAATCATGTCAATGCATAACGTGCCCAAGGGGAAGCATATAAAGACAAGTAAATTGGTCCCAAAATCGATCCCTGAGGCACACCATACTGAACAGACGAATATGAAGAGACATATTTGTCGATATTTTTGGTTGATATCCCCACCCAGTGCTTCAGTCTGGGATCAATTGTGATGGAGGCAGTACAGGGACTGAGCACAGGTCATCATCAGCAGTCACTGAAAGGTGACCGGTAACCTTAAGAAGGGCAGTGTCAGTGCTGTGACACTTCCAGAAAATAGGAATGTTAAAATGTTATTTTCTGGTGCAGATTGATATGTAATTTGGTCTATAGTTTTGAGGGAGAGAGGGATCCAGTCCAGTTTTATTTATCTGTGGGCTCACACGAATAGTTTTAAAATAGTCAGGGACTTAACTGTTTGACAAGGAACTAAAAACAGACAGCGAACATGGCCCACCAGATTGCATTACTTTCAATAAAATGAAAAGTTTGTTGATATTATATCAAGATGACTGAAAGCTAATAATAGAATGATACTGATAAGAGGTTTTTTTATATTCTCTTTTCCATGTTTGTATGTTTGCTTTAGCTGATGAGCAACAGCAGGCAGCGGCTTCATCAAGTGAGTTGTTTTTCCTCTCGTCACAGCAGCTCTATATTCATATATATTTCATCATGCTTCTTTGATGTCTTCTATGTGTGTGTGTGTGTGTGTGTGTATCAGAACTCTGCAGTGTGAGAGATGGACCTGTAACTGACAGTGAGGGGGCAATCAGAAACCCCGCCCACCCTGGTGATCACTATGACAACAACCAGTGAGTGATATTCCAAATAAGGAGTCAAGAGATTAGATAATAAATGGTTGTGAGTGTGACTTAACCACCAAACAACCAAGACCATTTACAGTAATATTCTTTCACAATTACAGGAACTAAGAGTCTTTGTTCCTCATGTAAACTGTTCTAATTAGTACAATCTATGTAATGTAGTGCAATGTTGACTTTCTGGGTGTCAGATGTCAGATGAAAGGAAATGTTTGCCTTATAGCTCATAATTGTATGAATGTCGAAAAGGAACATAATCAATCAAAACAGCCTGTGTGTTCAGTTCTATCTCTGGGTCTTTTTAGGTTGTGTGTGTGGACACTCAGTGTTCCTCCAGGTCACAGCATTCTCTTGGAGTTCAATCATTTTGATCTGGAGAATGACTCTTACTGCCGCTACGATCGCCTCACTGTCTCAGTGGGGACCCACAGGCCTGTTGGTGAGCTTCAGACACACTCGGCAAGGATGAGCCTGCCCTTTTTAACTGCAGAAACATTTATCAGAGGCAGTGGAGCCAACCAAGACCTCTGGAAATGTCCCAGTTAATTGGGTTAAAGGAATAGTTCTGAAAGTGCGATGAGTAAAATACCAATCTTACATCTGTGAGCTAGCTAGCCTAGCATAAAGACTGCAGGCAGGGGATGTGCATGAAGAGAAATGTAAAAATTACAATGACTGGTTTTAGTTGTACAGTGGTTTGCTGTGGGAGCAATTGTTCATCCTTCCACCTAGCCAAAGTGCTGTCTGTAAACACAGCTTTTAGCTTTACTCTCTGTAAAGGAATAATAATAATTAAAAATTAGCTAAAACTGAAACTTATACTTTTAGGTCCAAACAGAGACATGAGATGTAATAACCAGAAGTACAAGAGTGCAAGACCTGCAGGTATCACACACAAATCAAATCAAATCAAATCAAATCAAATCAAATCAAATCAAATCAAATCAAATCAAACTTTATTTATATGGCACTTTTCATACTTAAAAGCAACACAAAGTGCCTCACAGAGGCTAAAAACAACAAAGAGGAAAACCCAGCCGTACCACCCCCATAAAAACATACCGGAACATATAAAAACACACACTCACAGACATGCATAGTCATAGTAGACATGCAAGTCCAATACTCAAAAAATGTAATTAACTAAAGATAACTAGCAGAACAGGAGATTGGCCAGGAACTTGTCAAAACTCAAACATCAGGCAGAGATAAAGCACAAAACAGCAACAAAAGATGGAACTCTAATCTGCAGAAAGATTAACACAATCTGGCAAAACATGTAGTGAATTGCTAAGGCTATAGGTGCCGGGGGGGCTGACTGGATAATTGAGAACAGGTGATGAGTAAAAGTGGAAACTTAACAATGACAGCAAGTAAAAAAAACATACTGGAATGCATAAGGAAAATTATAACAGAATAAAACAGAAAACGCAGTGAACAAGAATCCACGCACAGCGTCACATGCAGCTCGATGAAGAAAGCGAATAAGGGTTATTACCAAATGTTACACCATTTTCATGAACCTTTAACTGATGGGGCTGCCGATATATATATATATATATATATATATATATATATATAGTACTTGACAGAAGCACAAACTAAATAGACTGTGAATAATCAGTCCCCTAAATATACATGAACAGGAAACATATGTGCAGACAGTCACCATGTGCATGTATGGCACACACACAACATGTATTATATCGTCTTTCGTCAGTTTTGCATTTTTCTCTCTTTTTACAGGGATCTTCTGTGGAAATGTCACTCCTGGCCCGGTGCTACTAAATAATTCCCAGAGTGCAATGCTCCTCTTCTCCTCTGACATTAACAGAGCAGGAAGCGGCTTTGTCATTACGCATCACGCTGTCCAGGGACGCTCTGATCCTGGTGGGAAACACAATACACAATACAAACACACAGATACTACACAGTACACAGCCACATGCATCTCTGCATATCGTACTGAGGTATATGTACGGTGCAGTGTAACAGACCAACACACATCCTGTTCTGTCTTCCTCACGTAACTTAAACTATATGTGCACGCTGTATTCACAGTCCACACACAGCTTTATTCTCGGCTATGGCTGTTGATTGTGCATCTCATAGCAACCTGGCAGATGTCCCATGACACAATAATGAGCTGCACAAGACACTCACAAACACGCTCTGCACCCACACACAAAGACTTTGGCTGAGTGGCTGTGGAGTGGGTGAACCCAGCTGCTAATAATGGGTCTTTTGTTTTCAGTGTGCAGATGAGTGTGTGTGCGTGAGCCAAACTGGTATTCTGTTAAGTGTAGTAATGCTTGGTGTAGCTGTGTTTATGTTTCCC
>JBBMOE010000002.1:1531879-1555907 GCA_037975065.1 Chaetodon trifasciatus | reverse complement strand
TCTATTATTGTTGAGTGCGACACCTAATATGCAATCTGCATCTGGACAACATGCAGTCAAGTGATTAGATTTCACTGTCCAGACACAGATCGCATGTTAATACCAGCCGTTTATATGTATTTTAAAAAGTGGGATAGATGATTGTATAACAATTGTTTTCATGAACAGTTTATCCGCTGTGATCCGACCCGGGATCTGACCCGGCACACACACACACACACTAATAATAATAATAATAATAATAATAATATCAACAACCCGGGCCGGATCA
The DNA here is from genome assembly GCA_037975065.1 of Chaetodon trifasciatus. NCBI lineage: Eukaryota > Metazoa > Chordata > Actinopteri > Chaetodontiformes > Chaetodontidae > Chaetodon > Chaetodon trifasciatus. The sequence goes on along the minus strand of JBBMOE010000002.1, from coordinate 1,555,636 downwards.
GTACCCGGGATCCGACCCGGGACACACACACTAATGATAATAATAATGATAAAAGTTGGGTCCAGTCAGCTCGAATTAAAGGCATGAATTAGTTTTTCAGCATCCAACACGGGATCCGACCCGGTACCTACCCGGGTCCGACCCGAAACCGACCCGGAACTTTTCCGGAACTGACCCGGGAAAGTTCCGGGAAATTAACGGGTCAGTCCCGGGTAGGTGCCGGGACCGGTCCATGACGCAAAGAAGGATGGGGACTTACAGCTTTGTTTACAAGGAGGGGGACCTTCAGATCAATCCTGAATTTTACAGGAAGTCAGTGCAGAGCAGCTGAAACCGGACTAATGTGCTCTCTGCTCTTGGTTTTGGTTAATTGCCGAGCAGCAGAGTTTTCAATGACCTGAAGTGCAGTAAGTAGTGTGTTACAGTAATCCAGTCATGTTGAAATAAAGGCATGAATCAGTTTTTCAGCATCGGTTTGATTCCTAAATGGTTGTACTGTAACAATGTTTCTAATGTGAAAAAATGAAGTTTTTGTCACCTTTTGATGTGAGACTTGATGTGTGTCAGCCTACAGTTGGTGAGTGCATTGCTATTTGGGTTTGGTTTCTTCAGTAATGGTTTAACAGCAGCTGTTTTAAACGCATTTTGGAAGATGCCTGTTTGCAGAGATGTATTTATGATCATCAGGACATGCTTTGACACACAGTCAAAACACCTGCTTATAAATGCTGTAGGAGCAGGGTCAACACATGGAGTAGGGTTAGATAAACGTAGTTACTGACGTATTTGTCAACAACTGTAAGTAGTTCTGTGGGCATGCAGAAGTGAAGGTTGGTGTATAAACAGGTCAAGAATGACAGTATAATAAAACACACTTGTAGTAATGTACACTCTATCTTCATAGGAGAAGTTAGAAGTGCTGACAAATACTTAAACAGTACAAATGTGTGTATGTGAGGATCACCACATTACAGTGTACTAAATGTTTGCTGCTTCTAAATGCTAAATAGGGGTTATCATTTTTACATTATCAGAGGTGCATTGTGTTTTACAGGTTAGTAGGTGCATGGGTCATTTATGTGGAGCACTTTGTGCTTTATCCATTAGAGCCCATTGTAGATAAAGTTTATATGGTGATTCAACAGGTTGGTCAGAAACTTTTTATGATTTTAATGGTACTTGTTTTTATTACTCGTTCAGTAATGATTGCAACCATCTGAGGACTCGCCCTCTTTTTCCTCGGGACAGTTTATAAAGAAATGTTCCGTACAGTATGTTTCCTGCCCATATAGTCAGGACTCAGCTGTGAATGTGTGCATACTGGTTAACTCTTCTCTGTAAAGAATAAACATTTTCCCTCCATGTTGGTTATGTAAGCTCTGTGTCTGTCTCTCCTCCCCTCTCTCGGTGGTGTGATCTCATAGCTCTGCTCCTCACTGCCTAAACACCACCTCTGTACTATATAGTGTCATGAAGAAATCTGTCTTCTTATTGGTGCTTTGGACCTTGTGTCACCTTTCCCCCAGCGGGAAGCCACGCCCCTTTGGAGGCCTTCACTTTGTGTGTGTGTGTGTGTGTGTGTGTGAGAGAGAGAGAGAGAGAGAGAGAGAGAGAGAGAGATTGAGATTGTGAAGGCTGTCCTTGCCTCCCCTGTGTGTGGACTCTGGTCTTTCTGTGAGGACAGGGACGTTGGAGCACACCTTGTTGCATGGTGAAACTATGGATCAGACTACGGTAAGAGTGAACTTTCACTTCATTTCCTCTCAGAATAATTCCATTTTATCTTTTTTTTTTGTGCCTGTGTATTATATTCCTTGAAGAACATCTTACTCCGACTGTGAGAGTGAGACTGTGTGTATGTGCTCAACATTCCTCTTTCACTCATTTATGTTGTTAAAACTCATGATAATGCATCACCCTACGTACAGTAAAGCAGTGCTCATACAGTGGAGGCTATGATCTTTGTCCTGCAGATGATCCAGGCCGCCGTGGCTATTTCTGTGGTCATAGTGACTGTTCTGTACTTCCTGCAAAGCTCTGCAGGACAGAAGAAGAAGAAGCAGCCCATCACTCTGCAGGATTCCACAGTCAAATATCCCCTTCCCCTTATAAACAAACAGGTAGACCGCACACAGACGCGCACATTTAACAATATTACAGTGCTTTATTCTGACAGACACTTTCAAATTCACATTGATTATACAGAAACTTCATATTCAACTGCTATGGTATGATGTCAGTACTGTGAGGGAACAACCAGTTGGTGTTTTACGCCATATTGAACTGATGGAAGGAGTTTTGTTACAGTCATATATTTTAGCACACACAGCAAACTAATGTGAAGCTCCTGTTTGGGCATTAATCAGAGAAAACACTCATCTGGTTCATCTGGTTTCAAAGTTCACTCAAACACATATTCTTACTTTCCTCTGGTGGTATTTGCCATGCAGAGCATTTTTTTTAGGCCACGTTTTGCCATTTCTGCCTTGTGGAGGTCACAGCTCTACAGTTAGGCTTTCCAAACTAGCAGCATTGATACTGTATGTTTTATGTCTTTGTTCTTGTGTTTATTTCTTACCTGTGCGCGCCCTTGTGCAGGAAATCAGCCATGACACAAAGAAATTTCGGTTTGGCCTTCCATCTGCGACTCATATCCTTGGACTGCCAGTAGGTACTGAAACAGCTCTCTTCTCCTCTCTGATAAAATTCCTCCCAACTAGGAAGATTGTCTGTCAGTGCTGTAAGACGCTCCACCAAGTTTCATGTCTGAACAGCAGTTGCATACAGTTTTGTAACTTTATACGTCTTGTGAATCTCCAGCACAAGAAGCCTGAATTGTGCTGAAAGTTAGTCCAACTCGATTTTTGATCCAAACTACCTTGAAATATGACAGTAAATGGAAATACAAGATGATATCACTCTGCTTCTAATACTTATGAGTAATTCCACTGATTGGACTGAAGCACATTAAAGGATACTAGCTGACATCATGTAAAATGAGAGTTATGGACCAATAAAAAGGCTCCCTTTCCAAAAATAGTACAGTATATGCTGTTTTATATAAGAGGTTCAGTACAATCCCAAATTACAGTTCGATGGTCATATTGGCCCATTGTGGAGGTCAGAGCTTAAACACAGCTCGTTTCCATCACAGAACAATCCTCAAACTTCATCAATGTTTCCACATTTGTCCTCGTATTCCCTCAAATCCACCATCTCACCCATCCTCCCTGCTTTCCCTCCCCTCTGTCCCGTGGACCAGGTCAGCATGTGTACCTGTCAGCCAAGGTGAAGGGCAGTCTGGTGGTCAGAGCCTACACTCCAGTCTCCAGTGATGAACACGAGGGATATGTTGACCTCGTGGTCAAGGTAATTAACATTACTGATGCAGGGCACAGAACAACACAAGTTTACCAGCACTGCTTGGCCCTTAACTGCAGAAGGTTTTTTTTTTTTTGGTTATTTGTGCTGACTCTTTCTTTAAAATTACCTTTTCATGTTTTTGACCTCTTAACTCCTCTTTCTATCAACCATTTAGAAAGTCATAATTATTACCTTTACTAATCCTAGTAAGTCATTTACTGCTGCTTTATCTTGAGATATTGTTCTAAGGAGTTGATGCAGACCAAAACTGAGAGACTTAAATTGCCTTTTTGTCCCTTTTGTACCTTCTCCAGGTGTACTACAAGAACAGCCACCCATCCTTCCCAGAGGGGGGGAAGATGTCTCAGTACCTGGACGACATGGCTATTGGAGATACCATTGACTTCAGAGGACCCAATGGACTGCTGGTGTATAAGGGAAATGGTATGGAGTGTGTGCATGTGTGGAAAGAGAGCGCAGCAAGCTGCTGTCACCAGCAGGTGTCACTGTGATACAATATAAGACCGTCTGAGCTGAACACAGACTGACACTGAGACTCACTCTCTCCTTCATCAGGGCAGTTTTCCATCCGACCAGACAAGAAGTCAGAGGCGAAGGTTCGGAAGTTTAAACATGTTGGAATGATCGCTGGTGGAACAGGTTCACTCACATTTCTTTAAACTCTCAATCACTCTAATGTACATTAATGCACGTATACAGAGGAGCATCACAGAGGCTCAGCTGGCTCAGCTTGAGTGTACTCACTGATGTGAATACTGTGCATCATACAGAGCCTGCTGCATAACTGGACCGTACCTGTGCATTGAACATAAATGTTTCATGTGACGAGCGGGAAGAGAAAAGTTCTGCAGTGGCTTTTCACTCTTATAACACATATAGAATGATATTGTCAACACATTTTTGACAATATCATTCTTTTGAAAACTGAGAAAAAGCAATGTTATACCTGAAAATACTACCCTTTTTCTTCTCTGAGACTAACCTCAGTGTCTTTTACCACCTCAGGTATCACTCCCATGCTGCAGTTAATCCGCAGCATCACCTCAGACCCCACTGACAACACCAAGTGCTCTCTCATATTTGCCAACCAGGTCAGCTCTGCACCATATTTTGGTTTGGGAAATCTTTCCTCTGTGTCTCATTGTAAAAGAGTATTACTGTGCTGTACGTAAGTGGAAATACTCCGGAGAAATTAAATCTCTTTCACTTGCTCCCTCTCAGACTGAGAAAGATATCCTACTGAGGGAGGAGCTGGAGGAGGCGAAGAAGAACCATCCTGACAAAATTAAACTGTGGTTCACTCTGGACAAACCTCCGCAAGGTCAGGCAGCGTCTCTTCAACTGTCAAGTTCAAGTTATTTGTTGTCATATAAGACGCAATTATAGTGGAGCAATTGTTTGATGAAATCACCTCTGACCAAAGTAGAAACAGGTTGTATGTGTAATGCGGCCTTAATTTTGACACATTAACATGAGACAGATGCTGCCATGTTTTTAGTACAATGCAAAAATCTTGCACAGTCAATCACAAGGCAACATGTAATGTGAAAGGAGTCGCTTACACTGATGAACCGCCAGAACATTATCACCCAGGTCAGCAGTTCTCCTCACTTCAGCATTTTTCAGTTAATTGTTTTGGCTTTATGGCCCACAGCTTAACTGTTGGTTCAGTCTCATCGCTCTCATCGATCTCATTTCCAGCATCAGCAGGCAGCTTTTTTCAGAAGAAAATTTCTAATAAACACTCTGCCTGCTGCATGCACAGCACCAGACAGACAGAGCTGGCGGCTACGGTCTCTGAGGAGCATTTAGCAGCTCAAGAAACAGACGTTTTCTAAAGAACTGTTGGAGACAAAACCAAAGCTAAGAGGAGAATAAGTAGCCAATAGGACTGACAGTCATCAGGCTGCCAGAAACATGGCTCCAAATAAACACTAATGTGGCTTTGTACCTGCGGGATGAGTCAACAAGCTATGTGCAACTTATAAAATGTCTATTTAGAGGATGAAGACATCACAGTTCCTACATCACAGCAGCAGAATGTCATTAAAGGAATGTTAATTTAAGTATAAATTACATTAGATCTTAAATTTTATTTGCTACATACCACATAACATTATAACAGAAGACAAAATATAGAGAAAAATCTTCAAATCTTCTCATCATATGGGATCTGGTGTTGAAATTTTCCGTGACTAATTACACCTTTGTGTAAAAAAAGACACTTATATGAGTCTGGACAGACATGGATATGAACTGCAACTTGCTGGAGGCAAACAGCCATCAGGCGGTAATTCTAGTTTCATCGTGTTTACCATAAAGGACATACAGCACGGTGCCAGGCTATATGAAGCTGAATAAATCTCAAATCTCTCCCAAGTCTGAAAGCCCAGACCTTTGGTTTCCCCGCTGAATATTTAGAGTGGGAAAGCAAACAAAGACTCTGCGGCTGAAGGAAAATCCCTGCAGGCTGAGGAGAGAGATAGCTCCAACAAGGTGTTACAGTAGCTTAGCAAACACTCATGTCCTCCTTTGCATAATCCTTAAAGCGAGCACAAATTAATGAGCACAATATAGTTACATAATCTCCGCTGTGAAGGCCTTGAACGCTGTTCATATTCGGTCTTGTCTGTCATTAGTTCCACACAGAATAGAAACACATCAGCCCTTGATCATTATTCATTAGAAGAGGTGTGCTTGCTCTTCGTTAGCAGTGTCATTATTTGGTTGCCTTGGAGGGAGAGACGACTATCTGTGGATGAGCGTACAAGTTAAACCTGCCTCTTCCTGTTTCTTAATTCGGTTGTTTTATTTTGTTACTGATTTCATTGCCTTTAAATTGTCGGATCTTATTCTGTATTTTCACAGCAACAAACCCCCCCCCCCCAAAAAAAAACATTGATATGCAAATTGTTCAAAATATGTTTCTCTGAAGTAGAAGGTTGATCTTTCTCTCTCTCATGTCTTGTCCTCCAGATTGGAGCTATGGTTCAGGTTTTGTGACCCATGACATGATCAAGGACCACCTCCCTGCTCCGTCCAGTGATGTCCTTATCGTCCTGTGCGGTCCTCCACCGATGATCCAGTACGCCTGTCTGCCAAATCTGGACAAGCTGGGGCACAAAACAGAAAACATTTTCGCATACTAGAGTTATAATTAACTCCAAAACTGGTTTATTCTCTGCAATCATTCAATCACTGAACCAACAATCCCTCTATTAACTCTGTGGATAGTATGAGATCATAAACAAAATGTGCTTTTCATTTAAGCATGCGTGATTATTTTTGATGTCAGTGACATTAGAACACCTACAATGCAAACCTGTGTCATAAAATGGGAAACTGCCATCAACATTACCCACAAACATCACTCTGACAATGTCTGAGGACACAGGTGTAGTCTTACAGTATACAGTTTGTCATCAAGCTGCCTACGTGTGATTACATTTTGAACGTTTTTATTTTTTAGGCCAAAGTGTAATTTTTTGTGGAATAAACACGTAAAAACAGCAGTGGTGGTTTTAATACATGATGCTTCATACACTGAGAGCACTAAAATCTCCCAAATATTCTGAGTATTCTATAAACTACCATATATCAAAATAAGACTTTGCCTGACGTTAATGTTAAATACAAGTGCTCCACTTTTAATGTGAAACATATTGTTTAATTCACAGGATGCTAAATTATAGTGGAAAGTCTAAAATCCGAGATCTTCTTAAACTAACCACAGGAATATACTATGACAGCAGCCCAAGATGAACGAAGAAATACCGAGACAAACTATGTGTAATATTATCCATTGCATTTTTTAGATTTGGTCGAAAGCTTTAGAATAAATGAGTTAAGTGGACCTTGAGTGGCTGCGATGGTTTTGTACTGTATAGTGAGCAGTATTTAAGTGTTTGGTGAGGCGTCACAGTCGCGTCCAACATTTCCAAATTGCAGTGAAGGCATCACCGGATAATGGGCGTGTTTCTCCTCACCAACATGTCGGCTTAGAGTTACTATGAAAACTTTCCTGTCAATATTGAGGAAGTTTAGACTTCCAGCAGTAAACAGTTGGAGGAACATGTTGTGTGAGCGTGGCGTAGACTTAGTCAAGCCTTTTCACAGTGCTGTATTTAGCAAGGTTATAGTTTTAGTGGCATTTCTCAGCATAAACCTCCCGGGTTGTGACTGTGAACGAATCGCTCCAGAGAGATGCCTCATCGGGGGTCCAGGGCTGAACCCCGACATAGTTGTACCGGTCCGCTACTTCATTATTCAGGCGGTCAATTCAAACGGAGAAAACCTGACTGTGTCCCCAGGTGAGCTGACCGCAAACACAGTGGGAGCTGAAAGTGTCATTAACCATAGCATGACTGGCCGGTTGCTGCTAGCTCATCTGCCGGTGCGTCCGTAAACTGATCTGGGACCATTTTGATCAAGTTAAACAGCAGATGTAACGTTAGCAAGCCACGTTCAGCTGTGGGTTGTTCGTGTTAATGTCGACGAAACGTCATTATTAAACACGAGTTCAGTAGCCATAACTGCCTCATTTACCCTGCAAACACTTCGGTGCTTATTTTAATCACCCTCAGTGCTCTGTAACCCGAAAACACGAGGCTCTGCTGTCCTCGGTCCGCTAATGTATCAGAAGACATAACGGAAGTCTTCGCAATTGATGAAGCCCTACAGGTCACTGAACTGTCCTTCACATGTGCTGTTCAGGTATGGACACATTTAAAGTGAAGATAAGTCCGCTGGACAAGAAGGAGCACATCCGCATCCACGTCCCTCCACCTCTGGACAGACGAGACGGCTCCTTCCTGGTCAGGTACCGACTCTACGGGACCGTGCTGAGGGGCCTGAAGGTGGAGGTCCTCCACCAAGATGCTGCTGTTGCCAAGTCACCCTATACTATCCAAGGTTTGTGCTGTGTCATGCATTAATAAGCACAGTCAGGTCCTAGTGTGATGCAGGAGAGATGGAACAAATGCATCCTTGTCTTGACCCTCAGTGTTATTGTCCACGCTCAGGTCCAGTCTATCATGAATACTGCGACTGTCCAGACCCCGACGCCTCCGCCTGGCAGAGCGTCATGCAGTGTCCTGCTGAGGAGCCTCAGATCCTGGCCGACTTTAAGTCTTTTCCCACAGTGGACCTGCAGCGTCTCAGACAGGAAGTGCCTCACAGATTCGTCAACAGAGGGGGTCTCATTCACTACGCTATCATCAACAACCAGCTGTACCGCCGCGCTCTGGGAAAATACACTGACTTCAAAATGTTCTCTGATGAAATGCTGCTCTCTCTAACAAGAAAGGTATTTTCTAAGTTTCAGGCGTGTTAAAGGATCGTATGGGTGTTTTTTGCATGCTTTGATAGATGTAGTATGTTTAATATTAGTGCCAAGAGACAGCGCATGGCATCATGTGATGGCTGTGACATGGCGGGCTCTTTGCTGTTGAAGGTGAGGGTGCCTGATGTGGAGTTTTACATCAATGTTGGCGACTGGCCATTAGAGACGAGGAGAGCGGATCCTGTTCCGGTTCTGTCGTGGTGTGGCTCCACAGACACGCGGGACATTGTCCTCCCAACTTATGAGGTCACACACTCCACCCTGGAGACCATGAGAGGTGTCACCAATGACCTGCTGTCTATCCAGGGAAACACAGGTAACACACACACACACACACACACACTCCTGTGTCACTGTGAGGCCTCCTAAGGTCAGCATGGCACAGAAGTTTTTAATGGTTTGTTGAACGTTTTTAATAATGTGGACCACAGCAGTTAGAGAAAAAGACTGACTTGCAGTGGTTTGAATGGATTTCTTTACTATCTAAATAGTACCAGGAAGAAAGGAGCCACAGGGACTGAATCGGGGACTCTGTTCAGGTTGATGGCTCCCGTCTCACCTTTTTTAAAACTCTGTTTCTTAGTTTTGAGGATACCAGTATTGAAAAAATACAGAAAAATATGTATACAGGAAGACATAGTTCTACAAAATACAAGAAAAAAAGAGGACCAGTTGTTTCAGAGATGAGCATTTGTACGACATTGTGATGTGGTAACACGTCATTGATACAAGAGATGATTATAGCGTCTATTTCAAGGTTCGGGCAGAATTCAGAAAGGGCTGCTGTGTTGCTGCATCACTTTTCCTTAACCACTGAGTGTGACCAGGAAGTTTTGGGCTTTTCCAATTCAGTAACATTAACCTACATAGTAGTAGTGGTATGAATGCTGAACTGTAGATTTAGCCCCAGTTATTTTTTGCCTCAGATTCCAAATATTTCAGAGTTGTATTGGCTGTGCAAAGGTATGTGAGAAAGTTTTGAAAATAGAGCTCCAAAACAGAATAATTTAGGACAGCGTCAAAACAAATGAACTAAGGAGGCAGACTGCAGTCTGCACCACTCACCGGTGGAATTTATTTCCCAGTTCACATTTGTGACCAGCCACGAGAAAACCAGCAACAAGTCTCCCGAAGGGCATTTTGAGTTATTTACAGACTCTGAAAGTGTAGTTTCTAAGCTTTCCAACGATGTCTAACACATGGAAATCTGAAAATATTTGAAGAAGATGTGGCCGTTTGAATGTAGACACTTCTCAAGCTAGTTAAATTTTAACGTGTCCATCTGGGGGCGCCACATGGCTCAGTGCTGGGCCTCTTGGTTTTACAGTGCATATAAATTATCAAGTGGAGAGCTGTTCAAATTCAGTAACCCATGAATGTGGATGATACAGTGAGCTAAAGTAACAGGTATTTGGTCACCTGCAGTTCACGTTTAATTTCACTCTGTAGTTTTAAATAAATCGGTCGTTCTTACCATGCTCTTTATGGTGTTTAAATATTATAAATACGTGTCTATGTGGATTTTAGCCTCTGACTGATCTTGCCTTTTCATCAGACTAGTGAGAGAGAACCAGCAGTTGTTAAACTGAATTAACTAATGAGTCAGGTGGTGTAGCCACCCTTACCCCAGGCGTCAGGTGTCAAATAGTCATTAACTTTAATGGAAGTACTGTACATACAGATTATTTTACTGCTGTAGAATAACAGCCTGTTACTCACAGATAGTTTTTGACCTTAATATGCATACTCCTTTGGGTGCCAGACTGTATACACCACTGTCAGTGTAGTATTCTCTACTACATCGTGTTATTTAGTAACACACGGAGTCCTTTCGACCTCATATCCTCACATTTTCTGTCTTTTCGTCTAACATCTGAACCGCTTTATTCCAGGTCCTCCGTGGATTAACAAAACAGATCGGGCATTTTTCCGTGGCCGGGACAGTCGAGAGGAGCGTCTTCACCTCGTCTCTCTGTCCAAGGAGAACCCTGAGCTGCTGGACGCAGGCATCACAGGATGGTTCTTCTTCAGAGACAGGGAGAAACATGTCGGCAAGGCACCGCTTGTCGGATTCTTTGACTTCTTCAAGGTGAGGAAAAAAAAATAAACTCGGGTAAATAAATACACACATTTTAAGAGACTCGTGAAGTAAAAATAGCTTTACTATTTGCCTGTTTTAGTACAAGTACCAGGTGAACGTGGATGGAACAGTGGCGGCGTATCGCTTCCCGTACCTGATGCTCGGGAGCAGTCTGGTTCTGAAGCAGGACTCGCAGTATTATGAGTATTTCTACAGCCACCTTAAAGCAGGCACGCACTACGTTCCTGTGAAGAGAAACCTGTCGGACCTGTTGGAAAAAATCAAATGGGCCAAGGAGAACGACGCCGAGGCACAAGAGATCGCCAGAGCGGGTCAAACGCTGGCCAGAGAGCTGCTGCAGCCCAGCAGACTGTACTGTTACTACTACAGAGTGCTGCACATGTACTCAGAGCGGCAGACAGGACAGCCAACACTGCACGCAGACATGCAGCTGGTCCCTCAGCCGGACGACCACACCGCTGTGTGCACATGTGAGCGGAAAAGCCACAAAGAAGACACCAGTGTGAAGGATGAACTATGATGGAGCTGAGGTCTTAGTTATTGTCGTTTTTTTCTCTGAAACATTCCCGACATGTAAAGTCTGAGGATAATTCAATGTTCCCAATGCACACAAGAAAATGTGAATTTCACAGTTTACATCTAAGCATTTGAATTGAAATTGTTGCTTTTATTGTGGACAGTAAAGGAAGTTCAAGGAATGATTTCTAATAAAAACTGTCCATCTCAAGGTGAGGCTGCAGGACGCTGCCCTCAGAATTATAATACCACTCTTAGTTTTTAACTGTTGTGTTTTCTTGTGCCTTTGTGAAGCTCTGGTTAGTAAGTCAAGGAACTGAGGATATATTTGCTGTTTTGTAACTGTGCCTTTGCATTGGATATTTTTACAGTATTATCTTAAAATAAATACATGGTAAATAAATCTGATGTTTGACAGTTTAATCCAAACACAGCCCTTAAATTGTGCGTTGTGAGTCTGACATACAGTGAACTCTGACTGTCATCATGTTCATATGTTGGTGGTCAGAGAGCATGACTTACCTTTCAGTACAGTCTTTATATTTGTCCATGTGATGTCATACTGTACAGCTACATGCTTTCCCACGTTTGCTTGTGGCTCAGTAAAGTGTGTTAGCATGTTAACATGTGCTAATTAGCGCAAAACAAAGTACAGCAGAGGCTGCTGAGAATGTCATCATTTGTGCAGGTATTTGAAAACTCTGACCTGCTGGTGGCGCAAGAGATAAAGTCGGGATCACGGACAGTGAACCGGATTCATTTATCTGCTAAGTTTCATGGCAATGAGATTCATTCTGGACTGATCAGCACTGACTAAGCCATCCTTTAAACCACTAGCAGTTTTCCAACCCTCTTAGGAGCTCTTGTTCTGGCTGTAGTGAGATCCAATCAGGACCTGAGCACTTCAGGAGAACATTTTTCCCTTAAAGCAGCGGTCCCCAACCTTTTTTGTGGCGGGTGCACCTGATTTTCAAAATCAAACTTCTTTCAGACTCTTATGAGCAATAAAATATTTTTGGTTCAGTCTCTCTGTGCAGCCCAGTACCAAATGGCCCCGGTGGTTGGGGCACCGCTGCCTTAAAGTATCTCGGAAAACTCAGTGATGTAGAAAAACGACATCAATGCACAGAACAACAGTAATGAAAACAACTGAGTCAGATATGTTGAGGAGATATGTGTTAATATTTAAATGAAGTCTGTGGCAATAAGAGCCATTTACAATATTTCCAAATTAATTCAATCATGTTAAAGATCTAAAAAGTCATGTTACAATAATCTTTGATAAATGATGAAAACACATTTTACTTTGTGGACCCACTGTATACTGATGTGCTATGGTGACATCATCCAAACCATAACATAGTAGACAAGAAAACATAAATTAGACAAACAATATTTTCTGACCCTCTTCATGCTGTTAATATCTTAATATTTGAGAATATTTTCCATGTCAGTTTTCTTTGTGTCTCTGTAGATCAAAAGACACATCAGCCCCTTTCATCAGCATGTTTTTTAGCTGCTGTACCCAAAACCAAATACACCATACACTCATATTTACAGCAACAGTACATTAGTCTTTCAATTTAACACAATGCAAGCTATTATGCAAACATGAAGAAAACAAGAAAATTCCCCTCACAAACAGCAGTTTCAGATAAAAGTACTCATGGACTAATTTCTGCCTGTGAAATAGTTCCTGCAAAATCATGGCGCTCAAGCTGCTCAGTGGAAATATGCAAAACATCACAGTAAAGGAAGCTTCAACTCAACTTAAATTTACATGCTATCAGAACACAGCAGGTAGCTGATACAAAACAGGGAACACATTCATCTGTGGTTTGACAGGATGCAGGTAAATGCACTGATTGATCTTCATTATCAGGTGAACTAGTGGTTTGAGCTGTTTTAAGTGTCAGGATGGATGACATGTGGCTCATAAAACCAATGAAATTCTGGTCCTGCACTCATATTTTGCCTTGTAACATGTACTCATGTTAGTTCACAGCTTGGTGCTTTGTCAGTTCTTTTCAATGTAGACTGAAGACGAGTAAGAAGTTCTGCTATTGATCACACCTGATTTGCCTTTTTTCTATTTGGACGTGACAGAGCTGGAAAGCACAGGTGTAACTACCAACATTAACAATGGCTCCATTCACTTCAGGTGTAGCAGTGAGTCATACCAGTGAAACACCCTCACAGAGTAAAGCATATATGGGATGCAACCATCATTCATGTTATTAATCACGCCTGCGGGTGACAAGTCAAAATGTCCCCTGTGAGAACAGGCCTCACTAAGGACAGTTTGACATATTGTAGGAGAAGCACCGGTATATGTAACATAAAATGAACGATGGCTGAGTTCCATTTAGCTGCTTCAGTTTCAGGGTCCTGGTTCCCACTATGAAAACTCAAAATGTCTGTTGTCAAAAAGGCCTTCAGTAGAAGCCTTGAAGTAAAACATGTAAAGGGAATGCATAAGTCATTGATGTTATTAGTTACACCTGCGTTTGGATAGCCAAAAAGTCCATAGTGAGAGCGATGTTTTAAAGAAATCTGAACGGTTACGACAAATTGGTTTTAGTTGGGATCCTTGACCCAACTTTGGGTTTAATCTTTCTTGTTTTTGCCACCATGTGCTGTAGTTACCACACATGAGAAGTCAGATACGCACTGTAAGACATGATTTCTTCAACACACATTCAGACACTGCAGTGGGACCTGCCTCGCTTTACCAGTTAAGACTTGATGTTCAGAAAGGTACGATGAAACCTTACAGTCCCTTAAAGACGTACAGAAGCACAGTTTGTTTGGTCTTAATGAGTTCCTAGATGAAGGTTTCAGAAAAGAGGAATCTAAGTAAACAGCAGCGAACTCTACAAGTGAACTGACATACTTGTGAGATGCTCCATCAACAGCTGGGATAGGTTGAAAATAACCAGAATTTTCTTTCAAAGGCCTCCTATTTTCATTTTAGTAGGACTGGAGGTTGTTTCTCAAAAGAGCCATTATTAAGCCCCACATTTTTATTTTATTGCATAAAGTTTATTACTGTGTCACTGTATCATGTTATTGGCCATTAGATATTATGAGTCCCTTTGGTTCAGCTGAATTTAATCATGAGAGTGAGAGGCTCTCTGTCTTTCTTGGTGACAATTGCCTGCATCATTCCTGAAGGTGTGTGGAGATACCTCGAGCCTTTGAAGAAGTTCTCGATAAGAGCTCTGTCAATCTTGTTGCACTTGCCGATGGCCGCCTCAAAGTTGTTGCTGAGTACACCGTAGATATTCCCCTTGTCATTTTTCTTCCCCATGAACAAGAAGAGGGCATAGCAGTCCTTCCCAATGGAGGTGCAGAAGTCCACCATTCTCTCGCACATGGTCTTGTTGCTGGACTCCTTCTGAGCAATCTGGACGGATTCACTGCAGGCCTCTGGGGGGACGTTGTTCTCCTCAGAGTCCTCCTTGTCAGGCAAATGTAGGACCTGCACAGCGATCTGGATCCGAGGGTTCTTGGTGGGCTTCTCCAGGACGGCCCAAACCCAGTCAGCCCCCAGGAGGATGCGCTGTTCAAGTGTCATGGCTGTGCAGTTGAAGGCATCAGTTATGTTGAGGCTGACGCTCTGAGAGATGTAGGTCATTAGGAAGACCTGAGGGAGGACAAGGTGTTTTAAAGACCTCTTAAAACCCATATTGTGAAGTTTTAAAGAGGTGCATCTTCAAAAGAAAAACTACCTACCTGAGTGAGCACCTCAGGGCTTGCGTGGAACTTGTCCTCCGGGTCTTTGAAGAGGAGGTACTCTTGAGTTCTGGATGAGGCGGCATAGATGCAGTCGTTGAATAGAGGAATGAAATCATTGGGTTTGGCAACGGGGGGTTTCCTTAGTGTCGCAAAGATGCTCGGTCGAGGTGATGTGCTCTGATCGTAGGAGGGACTGGAGACAGGAGGGCTGGAGGGACCATTCTTAAAAGAGGCGAACAATTTGGAGTTCTGGAAGGGGTTAGGCATGGATTTGGTGATGTTCTGGCCCATACTGGACTGATGCTGGAGGGCGGGAGATCAGAGGGTGGTCTCTCTGATACACTGGAAAGATTTGTAAAATTAGATTACAGACTATAATCTGGATAGTAAAAGTTTGGTCAAGTATTTTGATAGTTGTGTTCTTGAGGTACAAAAGTAAATGCATCTTAGGTAACTACTGTCTGCTCTTCCCTTTAACAGTGAATCAGTGAGCATTTCTGTGTTGCACATCGAACATCTGCCATTAGGATATCTACTTAAAAGAAGTTTCAAAAATGACTCCAGGTACGTACCAAGATGGGTCTGGAAGTTTCTGTCGTTCCAAGTCCACTACCTGCCCGCCACTCCTGTCCCCTGCCCTGCTGAGATACACAGTGTGTGTATGGTGCTGTGGTTGAAGTGCAGTCTTCAGTCCCCTGACATGTACAGAACTTTCAGTAGAATAAAGAGGATTTTCACAGTCCTTGTTGACAGTGTTAGCATGGGTGTGGTGTTTGTAACCTCTCAAGTTTTAGTTAAATCAACAAAAGACTCATCTTACCAGTTAACTGGCAGCAGCAGCAGCAGCCGCTTGAGGACGGGGGTAAGCCTGAAGGGTTTGATGGGTAAACAAAATGCTTAACTGTCTTTTTTCAGGAGGAGGCTGAAATGGCTTTGTATTGTGAAGTCATATGAGGGGATGAGAGGGGAGTTTAACTTTAAGAAGGGAAAGGAATTGCTGGGGAATGGTTGGATGGTTAGGAGGGACTGACATGTTCTGTCTTTGTTGAAATTCCAGGTTTGACCAATGGGACTTGATCTGTTAGTAGGGTAGTCCAGCTGTAAGAGCGTCCATTGGCTTAAGGCTTCCTATATTAGTGTTGTAAATGAAGGTAAGCACACATACTGTATGTCCTTTAACATTAGCTGACTGCCACTCAGATGACCCAGTTTGTCAAAGTGCTTTTATTTTGTCAACCAAACATAACAATCTACTGCCCTGCCTGACCACTCTGTTGAATCTATGCAGTCATACATAGACTTGGTAAAAGTAGGCTTTGATTTTTAACTCTTGCCTAAATGGACAAGGTCAGTTACAAAAACAGGGCTGTACTAGAGCATATACAGTACAATACAGGAGAACAGGGTCACATGATGATGCCACAGTTTGTGCTGATATCGGACAAAATATTCTCATCCATGGAAATTAGAGCCCAACTAACAAAAAATTGTTTGTGGCTGATTTAAGGGGTTTCAAAATATGATACATCAGCCAATATTTCTATTTAAAATAAACACTGAAAACACACAGTGGCCCCATGAAACCAATAAAAGGAACTTGTGAACAAACAGCTGAGTATTTACATATTCAGGTCCAGCTGACACCGAGCAACATGAGCATTCATTTGAAGTTTCTGTTTACCTCATGAATGTCAGTCCTATGTTCACACTCTCTTTTTAGCTCTGTTTTGGTCTTCACCAGCTCCTAAGAAAAACTGGCTCTTTAGCAGCTAAATGCTCCACCGTGTTCATCAGCGAGTCACTAACTTTGTCCATCTGCCGCATTCGTTTAATACACTTTTAATATAAAAACATTGATTAGAGCAGATTTATTTATCCACAATTGTGACCAAGATCTGTACTACACGGGGCATGTCACATTTTAAATAAACTTGTCAGTGCCCTCTAGTGGACAAACTACATAATGGCGACAGAACTGTACTCTCTCTGGGTTAGGCAAGTATTTGTTCCATCCAACCTTTTCACACACTATATTATTTGAGAAGATCAGCTCCAATAAAATTGCCAGTTTGAGTACATCATACTCGTAATGTCTCTTCACTTCAAAATGATAAATTTGGCCAGTCTCTACAAAATGATACTGCATTTCATATGATTGTCATGAACCAAGTACTGGCTCATGTGGCCCTGTTCTCCCCTTTGATTTACCAGCACAGTATAGTACACAGTGGTCAGTATGATCATTAGAAGGTACATTGCATAGGGAAACCAAATGGCCCATGAGTAACAGTTCAGTTCATTATTGTAGAAATTAAACAAAGATTTGTGTCAGCAACCCTTGATGAATGTTTCCCGCACTGTGAACGTCCACTGGCATCTGTAGGTCCAC
The DNA here is from genome assembly GCA_037975065.1 of Chaetodon trifasciatus. Classification (NCBI taxonomy): domain Eukaryota; kingdom Metazoa; phylum Chordata; class Actinopteri; order Chaetodontiformes; family Chaetodontidae; genus Chaetodon; species Chaetodon trifasciatus. Next base: position 1,538,167 of record JBBMOE010000002.1, on the reverse strand, counting down.
TGTGGGTGACTGTACATGTTACATGAGGTATCAGCGGCTAGTAGAAGAAGATGTGAGAGCTCCACACTGCATTGTTAGGCTGGGGCTTGAGGTACAGTACAGGTGTCAGACTGGTGGCTACAGGTCTCTGTGGTTGATCGACAGCATTAGTGAGCCAACGGTGCTGCGCCATTGTCCTTCAAACTAGCGCCGTCTGCGAATGCCTCAGCTCCTTCCGCAGCTCATCTCGGCTGAGCAGGTACTGGAAGCAAAGCATCATGGGAGTGGTAATGGGTTAGAAAGCTTTGCAGTTGGTGTTTGCCACTGAGCTGGGATCAGATTACACGTTTAGTTTCAGTCTATGGGAGGATATTGCAAACAAATAAGGCCATCAGTCAATTTTGTGTCAGACGGCTTTACACACAAAACAGAACATAGCAGTTTTATTACAACAGCAAATTACTTAAGAGGCAGTGAGGATTTATGGGAAATGTGGTGCTGATGAACAGGAAAGGCTTCCAATTGAGTCAACAAAAGCATCCTTTGTTAATGGAAATGATACCAGTTATGTGTAAAATGCTTCATTTAATATATAACACCTTGCAAGATGTGTAAGGAGAATTTATCCCAAGTCAGCACACAAGCAGCTTCACTGCAGAGTTCAGCAACAGCAGGCCGTCCACACAGCAGGTTTTTACTTCAAAGGCACAGGTGGAACTAATACAATTACAAGGTGTTTTTTCTGCTACTTCTACTCCTACTTCTAATACTTTCACAGCTATTAATACCAGTTACTCTGTGGATTCAGATTTTTTCCACACAAAACTCCCGCAACAGCATAATATTTACAATTAGCTCCACCTCGAGCAGCTACATTAAAATGCTTCGTAAGTGTTAACGCATCAATAATAATCCACTGATGTGATATCTCACGTTCCGCTCAGGAAAGGGTCAGTCAGTGAAAACAGTAGCATGTTCCTCAAAAAAAAAAACAAAAAAAAAAAACAAGTTTCTGGGCATCAACCTGGGCAGTGGGTGTGTAGCGCCCAGCCAATAACAGCGAGGTGTGAGGGTGGGACTCTAAAAACAGAGCACCCAGGTGCCGGATCGTAAGCACTCAGGTGTCACTGAGCTGGAGGTGGGGCCAGCTTTGAATGTTGTGTTTACAAACCTCAACCACCAATCCTACTCACTCTGCCTTTAAAAGAATAGTTCGGCGTTTTAGGTAATATGCTTATTTGCCTTCTTGCCAAAGGTTAGATGAAAAGATGTCATTCACACATCTGTAAACTAAACATGAACCTGGACCTTGCAGCCACTAAGCTTGGCAGAAATAATGGAAAGTAGCAAACCTACATAGAATGCAATGTTGTAATTAATATTAATTACACCCATGCTTTTCATGCTATGACATCTCAGCTGTGAAAAATGTGTTTTTAATTATCAGTCAGTTTGATTAATTTAGGCCTGTGGCCTTTTTAGTATCATGGGAGGCATAAAAATGGTAACCGTCTCTGAAATTATAAATGGAAGGTTTCATTCACTGGGCTATAGGTTTGCTCAAATACTCAAATATAATGAATTAATGTTCCACCTTTGAACAAATCTCCTTAAATATTAATAAAATAAAGGTCACACTTTTCTCTCAAGAATCTCACGGTTCCTCTGGTTCCCAGGAGATGTTGCTTTAGAAGTGGTTCTACACGTTTGTTATCCAAAGCCTTCGGGTTCAATTACTGAGATGACTTCAGCAAACAGAACAGGAACAAAATAACAGCAAATAATGAAGCGCCAGCGACCGTGTTTCACTCTACAACTCATCGTATCCCTTTATCAATTATCACACAGATCTGCGGCGTTTTAATGCCGTCTCTCCCTCAGAGTTCTACATCCAGTGACTCAAACTGTTACCAGCGTTGCGGGGCAGTTACTCGGTGAGTGAATCAGCTGCACACGTCATTACCAGCAGCTTGTGTGTGTTGGTGCTTACTGTGAGGTTGTTGATGCTTTCAGACAGAGCTTCTATTTGCAACATGGTACCCTCTGTGATCGCCATCTGCAACACACACACACACACACACACGGCACATACAGGGTCTCATGAACCCATTATAAACCATGACTACAGACATTCAATGAAACAATGAGTTTCCTCGGCTTCAGAATACAGCGATTAATACAGTTTGCATTCATGTAAGTATGCGTTGCCATCAACCCCCCCCCTCAAACATGCACTTCCCATGTCATCTTGAACAGGGTTACCATGGTAATGATCAGCAGCCATCTTGGCTCAGATTGGTCCGCCAAGGGGGAAGCTGGTGTCATAAAGAGTCATGACAGCCATCGTGATGTGAGGATGATGATGATGAAAGCAGGTTAGTGGTTGATGCAGATTACTCAGCCATGGTGTCCATCGTGGCTCCACAAGAGTGACTTTATTTTGTACGTCAGCTGTTTCAAAGCTTAAAAATCATCTGTTTTTCTTATCTTTGATGTATTAAGTGAGATGCAGGATGTGACGTACGTTTCCCTCGTATATTCTACACCCAAAATAAATGAATACCACTGCTTTCTATGGCTACGTCTGCTCTGATCTTTCTGCCTCTGTGTAGAAAGAACGAATCGACTTTACACACGTATGATTTTATTTATGAAATGATTTGATAAATCTTTTTACATTTCCATGACCACATGTAAGCGTCCTTTGCGGAGCAGGATTTTCTTTGCTATAAAAATACTATTACAGAAAATATGAAAATAACAGTACAAAATCACCACCTCAGGTCCAAACTACACATGCTATTTTATCATTTCCTCTGCAATGACATAAATATTAAATAAAATCCCTCCATAATATTATGCAAATATTGCACAAGTTCACCTCGACCATGTGACAAATCCGTATTAAAATCAAAGCTTTAAATGATGTGATGACTGACTCACACACATATAAAATCATATAATGGTGGTGCACAAACCTCAGAACAATGGCTTAATACTGCACAACAAGAGATGTCCATATATAGAGTATGGATTAGAGGAAGTGATGTCACAGGAAGTGGAGTCCAGAGAGATGCTGTGTTCTCTCATGATGAGTTAGATCATGGCACAGGTTTGAGGCTGAGGTCGGGTTAGTTAGGCATCTGACTGGAAATGAAATCAAAATACTTCAAGTGTGCAGATTCATCGTCTCAGCACACCCTTCATGACAAGCAGCTGTGACTGTAACACAGTCGGGCAGGTTTATCTGGGCGTCTCTGAATCTCTTCACTCGTAAGGCACAGGGTCGGGCTGATGGGCGGGGGTTTAAAGGAGCGGGGAGCGGATGGACTGAGGTATCATGGGACGCAAGCAAAGGAAGCAGAGTAGTAGCAGTGACAGCTGATTGGCTGATGAAAAGCGTGACAACACAGTATCGTCATGTTGTCGCCACAGCTCTCACGGAGACGCGTCAGCTCTGTTGTCGCCGAGCCCCACCTGGTCCCTGGAGCGGTCGGACTCTCGGTCCAGGATGGGGCTCAGGCCTCTGAAGCCGGCGTAGGGTCGCACCTGCACCCCGTTCACTGCAGACTGTTCTGACTGAGGCGAGGACGACTCGACCGGACAGACGTAGTCTGTGGATTCATCCGGCCGTCTCCTCCGGAGGTGAGTCAAGTTAGAGAAGCCCAACTTCTTCGGCTGCAATGAGGAGAAATGACAGAGATGTGACGGATAAGATACGACTGATCTGCATCACAGGTGACAGGGCTGAATATGACTGATGATTGATGTGCTTGTGTTGTTTGCCTGTCTCTAACTTTAAACATTTTTATCACTGTGGTCCCAGACTCCAGCAAAGCTGATCTATTCAATATTTTTGTATTAAAAAAGGATCAAACGACCCAGTGTACTATGAAAGGAGTTGCTTGTTGTGACAACTCTACAGACTCTGCAGCTCATTGTTAGCACACACTGATCTGCTGACCGACACGCTCATTGCAGTTTACTTAATTCCTTAAAAACATCTGCCATTATTCAGAAACCATACGTGGTCTCCCTCTTTTGGCACATGCTTTCAGCCAGGTTGTGACACAGTGTGTTCTTGCGCTTTAGTGTTGCATTCTGTGCATGTGAGTAATAAGTGATACCAGGCGGCAACAGACTGCAGCTTATAGAAATGTGTCCTCTAAGCTTGCTCTTGCTGACTATAGCCACTGTGATATTATCACAAAGCACCAAAGGATATCACTGAGTAGCTGGCTGGCCCCCAGGGAGGAAATCCACACACACAAATAAATCTTTTTTTTTTTTTTTGATCCAGTCTATTTACGCCTTCCAGGTCAAATGCGTTCACCAAACCATCCGCATAAATATTTAGCGCTCACAGAGCAGCTTAAGAAATTTCAGATCTAAGTGTCCAAGGTCATAACTGGGTCAACGGCAAGTGTGTATTGTGTTTTAGGGTGGATTATTCCTCCATTTTTCTTCAGCAGAGCAAAGAGGGACTTAAAGCTGAGGCTGCAGCTAATGGCTGGATCCTAAAGCTGCGAGGAGGAGCGGCGCAGTCCCGGGTTTACTCTGCTCACACGCTGCACCACACCGCTCACAGCTTAAACTGAGCTGGCACATCAAGGTTTCACCTCGGATTAAGGTGCTTTCTCTCACACATGCAGGAAGAGAGGACGGGGTAGCTGTGTGTGTGTGTGTGTGTGTTGTCTAATGCGGCATTGTTGCCTCTGAGTATTTCCTCTTCCCGTACTTATTGTCGTACCTTGACTTTGGCTGTGATGCTGAGTGGGGTGTACCCTGCTGCCTCAGTGTACTCCCTCTTCTCCTGCTGAGCTTGTGCTCCCACCAGGCTGTTGAAGTTGGTGGTCAGGTGGCGTCTCAGCAGTGTTTTCTGAGGAGGGATGTTCAGCAGCATGGCCAGCGTGTCCGAGTTAAACCGAGGCTCCAGCATCTATGAGAGGAGAGACTCATTTATGACCCTTTCCGCGGCGCTTTTCTCTTGTCGTCCCACAAGCTGTGTGATTTCGTGTACTCACTACTAGGCCTCCGTGCACACCGCTGCCCCTCAGGTTTGGTGCATATTCTGCGAGATCCACAGATCTCAGCCACTCCATGACTCTGTGGTTGGACCACTGCACCACCTCACTGGGAGCGAACTGGTTCTAAAACACAAACACACACACACTGTGCTGTAGATATACAAATGACTACAATTTTTCAATTTCCATGCAAATGTGCTTTAGAAAATCTTTGAAATTTCGAATATTTTATTGGAGAATTGATAATAGTATGGATTAGACATCACAAACAAAGCAAATAGAAGTAAATGGAGAGCAATGGATGCCTGGAATGGAAGAAAAAAACACAGGCAAAAATCTAAAACTGTATAACCTGCAGTGAAAAATGGTTAGAAAAATTGTAAACTTCAGACAAAGCAAGGGGAGTTTATTTGTATAGTAATTCAAAGTGCACAAGGAAATACAAAAAGACAAATAGGATTTTGAAAAAGTAAGAAGAAAATAAGCTAAAGTTGAATAAAACCAATAAAACAAGGAAATAACACCCCCCCACACACACCTCCACACTTACCTCATTGCTGGGCCTGCGCTTGAGGCAGTTAGGGTGGAACTTGTTGACGTGGAGAACATGAATGGCGCACTTGATGCTGAGGTGATGCAGCTGGCTGGTCACCTTCAGGAATAACAAGTCATTCTGAAGACAGAAGACAGAGAGATGAGAGCAACTACAACAAGGGAAGGAGAAAGTGAGCACGGGATCTCTGCTCGCAAGCTTTGGGTCGCTTTTGATGTGGAATTCCATGAAGCCTGGTTTAACTTTAAAGCAGCTGTAATTTGAGCTTCACATCATTAGCTCCAAACTCACCACAGTGAGGTACTGCAGCATCTGCCCGTCCACTCTGCCTTCATTAAACTGGTCTTTGTATTGAGGAAGGCCGATGTCATCGAGCCAGCCTTGGGATCATAAAACATCACATGTAAGGACACCTCAGAGTGAAGCTCTCTCAGCGTTTTCTTATGTGTGCTTTCAGTACGTACGAGTGACCCAGACGTAATCGAGCTCCGCAGACTTCTCAGCCTGCTTGCCGCTGATCGTCTTGATGGCTAACTGGAGCTTCTTCCTGTGGAGGGGATTCTTCATCGCCAGCTCCTGGAGACACAGCAGAGGGAAAAATAGCACCTTGTCACACTTACTTAAATCTTACAGATGACATCGCAGGTTCACCTGAGAGAGGAGGAACACACCACCATGAGAGTGAATTATCTAATTAAAATGATCCTATTGAGAGAGACAGACAGATTC